>BPLQ01012752.1:769375-791500 GCA_021605075.1 Caerostris darwini
AAAAAAAAAAAAAAAAAAAAAAAAATTGCAGTTAATAAACATATATATATATATATATATATTACAGAAATTACCATAAAAGTAAACTGACAAGGGCCTTCTTAGATACAAAGATACAAGCAGTTTTTATTATGGGGCCTGATGGCCGAGTGTCTGGCACTCGGTGCCATGGATGTTTGTAGTGGCTCGAAATCCATTTTAAACCCGGACCCTTTTTAATCCATTAGATCCCGGTATAATATGATTGTTGGGTGTAGGACTGACAGCCCTATCTCGTAAAATGAAAAGCATCTTCCATCTCGAAATCTGCTAGTAGGCAGATAATGGGGCTTTTGCGCCATTGAAGAACAAAACCATAATAGAATTTGCCAAATTGAACAAAACCATAATAGGATTTGCTATACATAAATTATAGCAAATTTGTTTTACAGATACACACATTACGTATATAACATAGTATTATGTGTATATTTTATTTTGAAGGGTTTTTTTGTTTGTTTGCAAGGAACCGCCATACAAATTAACGCCAATACTATACATTGGATTCAGACGGATGTCAAATCATTATCTTTGACATTAATTTCTTTACGACATCTAACGCTGTTTGGTATGCTCTTAACATATATTTTTTAGGACGACGTTTTTGTAGCACGAAAATTATATAGCACATAGATGGCTTTAGCTATAGTCTATCCGTTTAAAAAAATGTGCACAGTAAAGTATTATATTATAAAAAATTATATACAATGACAATATACTAAACTAATCTTCCATATTAGCTAATCATACTTATTCCAATAGATATTTTAAAGAACATATTTATAAACTATTTTTTTTAAAACTTACTACACAAAAAAGTATCAAAAAGAATTTTTCTATTTTCTGCGACTGTTGTAAAACTTGATGCTTACTCTACATTGCGAGTAAATTTTGTTTAAATTAAATTAAACATATAAATTTAATGGCAGGTAGAAAGTGATAATATATCTTGAATATTATAAATATATATAAAAAATTAATTAAAAATAACATTAAAAATAAATGTCTTTTACTTCATAATAATTATTCACTCAAATCAGTGGAAACTACAATATAATTCTATGATATTTGGAATGAATTGTTATTAGTCGCTGAAAAATGCAAGTTAATAGTTGTTTTTATATTTGCATTTATTTTGTGTGAATTATGATAATATTGTTATTTTCAAGTGCTAACCATTTTCACCTATGGTCATTGGTCACTCTAGATATTTGTTTACTATTTGCCATATACATATAGAAGATACAGCATTAACCATGCAGTATCAGGAAAGTGGAAACAGGACTGTTACAATAGCTATTAAAATTTTTCCACTACAATTTTCAACGAATTTTCCAACGGTATCTAGTGTTCGCATCATTTTTCCCTCCTTCATTCAGGACTTTCTGATCTGTATATATCTATCTGTATATATCTGTCTTTATCATATCTATCCCTGCCATAGAAACGAATGATTTCCATGATTGGCATAATTGTCGAGTTTCGAAGCCACTCTTTTTCTCTACTCTCGAGTTTCAAAGCAATTTTTTTTTCTTTTTATTTAAAAATTTTACCTTTTTCCCACTGGAGATTTTTAATTATAATGTTTTTTTTTTATTTGTCTTTAATAAGAAATTATTCATATTAATTTTTTATAATATTTTTTTTAATAGGAACGTATTTTTACGTGAAGATTTATTTATAAAGATAATCTTCTAATATAGAAACAGACTTTCATTATTACGACACTTTTATCTATTCTTTCTACTATAATATATGAATCTAATATATGTTATAGATATTATATATATATATATATATATATATATAAAAGATTCATATATTATATGAATCTAATATATGCAATACATATCATGATTTTAATATGAAATTTCTAAACAAAAAAATATTATAAAAAAAAAAAAAAAAAAAAAAAAAAAAAAAAAAAAAAAAAAAGCATGTTATTTTTATTTATTGCTCTTTAGTTCTACCTTAATTATATTGATTAAATTTGAAATAATGTATTGTTAAACAAGATTATCATATGAATGAAATGTTCTTGAATATATTTGATAGAACAATTCTTGTTGACACAAGTTATAAGAACTGTTGGAAGATTTCATTTATTAAAATAATCAAAACATTAACATCTGAAAAGAGCTATTCTAAAAGGCACATCTACTTTATTAAAAATAGTATCTTAAGGATGTTCTATCAAAACAATATGGAGAGTGCAAACTCTTATGTCGTATACAATATCACAAAATGTTTTTTATTTTGCGAGTGTTGAAAAAAGAATACATTCAAGCATTTTGTTTACTTTGGAGGAAACGATAACACTCATGACATTGAAAAGATCGAGTCCCTAAATTCCTCCGTTTATCGAACAATTTGTTTTTTTCCTCCTAGCAATTTGATAGAAAACAACGCGAACTACGGATTTCAAGTTAAAGGGTTACTGTCTTTTCAAGGTCACAAAGAAACAAATATTTACGCTGTGGTCCTGTAATACTGTGGTTTCATTACGAACATTTGTTTATAAGATATTTCATCGAAAAATATGACTTTTTTGAAGTTCTCAAGGTATCCATCAGATATTGTACTGCTAATCTTATGTTTGGTAACAATATACAATTCTTATAAACATCATTATCACCGGAATAACGCTTTTCGAAAGTTATAGCAAATACTTATTTTATGATATAATATGTTTCTTTTTTTCCCTTATATATATATATATATATATATTTGACCTTATTCTTTTTATCAAGACAGTCACGTAAAATGAAATAATTCTTATGATAAATATTAAGTAAAATAAATAAAGCAAAATGTTCTCTAAATTTTTATAGTAGCAATGTCTAAACTTCCAACTTTTCTGGGTTACGTAAAATATCTAGAAAAAAAAATATTTTTTTGAGCCTCGTATAAAATAAAATAATTCTTACTGCAGTTGTTAAACAAAATAATTAAATAAATAAAATAAAATAAAATTTCCTCTGAAATTTTTGGTGTAGTAGTGTCTTAACTTTTGTTTTTCTACATGAATTAAATTTAATTAAAAAAAAATAATAACTTGAATGGCATCAGTTCGAAATAGAGTTTAGTTATCTCTGCGTCATTAAAATTATTCCTTGCTTTAAAATGTCGCTGGAAAATGAACAATGTATCAAAGGCTATAGGTTTGTGCTTTACGAAGAGAGATACTCATTAATTTATTTTAAAAATATGTGAAAAGCATATTTTAATATTTGTACACTTAAAATAAGTGAATAAGTGACATTATTAATAAAAATTTTGTAAAAGTATACATTTGATTGGGAAAAGTTAAAAATACATAACCAAGAAAGGTACTTACATATCTTATTATATCTAAAGTTGCATTTCGTGTTTAAAAGAAAATCTAACCACCGAAAGAAATATCGCAAAATCTTTATACATCTATATAGAAACTAACATTAGAACATCTCTATAGGAACAATATTATAAAATCTGATTTCAAACTAATAATAATAATAATAATAAACGCTGTTCACTGTACAACACCAGAACGTATTTCTTAGTACGACTGTATGCAGATTGTTATATGAAAATTGGGAAAATCGCAGAATAGAGGCCACTGGGATTACGTCAAAAATTCTTTTCGCCAAAATGCGCCAAGAAAAGGGTTGCGACTGTCGTAAGTGAAGTGAATTGCAAATAGTACAAGAAATTCGGGTTACCACATTTAGCGGCACAAAAAAAGTTGCCAAATCCCAAATTTCCCTATTTCGCGATTTCATCGAAAATTGTTTAGTCGATGAAGAATAGAAATATGTAGTTACAGTTAAGGCTTAGATTTATTTATCTGATTGCAAAATGAAAAAAAACAAAACAATTTACTACTGAAACGCAGGGGAAAAAGTCTTAAAATGTTGATTCAAAGAAAGTTTTGTGATTAATACTAGATTCTCTTATGATAGAAAACTTAATTAAATCTGATTGCTATCAGAAATATGTTTTAAGACCTTTCATCATTTCACTTAAATAATTTTCACTCAGAGTACCATCAGAATAAGGCGGCCAGCAGTACCTTTAAATCTATTGCTTTATATTTGAAAAATCAAAGTAAAATTTAATCCGAATTGAGGCTTTTCCTTTTAAATACATCTCACACAAGTTCATCGACATTTCCTAAGGATAACTATGCATTTTCGCTTTTAAAACAAGCTCTATAAGTGGCGCATTCCAAGACATTTCGTTGATTCTGGGAGATAGCGGTGGAGGAGTGAAACAAAATCAACCACGGCATTTTAAGAAATTATCTTAGAAATCAAGATGTAATATGATAGTTCAACAGATGATAAAATTCTTATCTTTGTATACATATTAAATTCTTATCTATGCATATTTTTTTTAAAAAATCATTGCAAAAATGTCTGTAACAATCTCCGTCATTCCTTCTACAACTGCTGAACAACTTATATAGATAAAATAAATTTTCTTCTGAATTTTGTCACGTAACAGTATCTAACCTTCATACTTCTTCTTTAGATCACATAAAATTATCTTGAAATAAGAAAAAAAATTCTTTCGAGTTTCGTATAAAATGAAACATTCCTTTCTATAGTTAAGCAAAATATATAAATAAACAAAAAAAATTTCCTCTAAAATCTTTGGAAAAGCAGTGCCTTATCTTTTAGCTTCCTAGGTTCACATACAAATTTTCTCGAGCCTCATATAAAATAAAAGTGACCTGGTGGGTAATTGGCTAGCGCTCTAGCCTTTGGTACCACCTGGTGGTGGCATAGATGTTTGTTAGTGGTTTAGAATTCACGTTAAACTGTAGGTCTCGGTCTAATTAGCCTAAAAAGTGCAAAAAAATGACTGTAGAACATCAAACAAAAAAATAAAATAATTATTATAAGAGACCTCAAGCAAAATAATCAAATGAATAAAATAAAACTTCTCAATCTTTTGAAGTAGAAGTGTTTAGCCATCTATACCTCTTTATAAAAATAATAAAAGTTCAGTAGCATAGTAATTTTTTCGTTTGGACAATTTTTTTATTATTGAGCAGAGCAAGAAAATTTTAACACTGAAATTAATAATTTAACAGATAGAAACAGGGAATTTATACCCTTATTTCATTATTAATTTAAAAAAAAAAACCTTTATTAACTTAATCATATATTTTTAAACATAAGCGTAAAAGTATTTCTTTATCATGAAAAATAATACTTTTTATTAACAAATGTTTGAAGTGCAAATTTTCTGAAAACTAATTTATGTATACCCGGTATTCGAAACGAAATAACTGTTATATTTGAAAAATAATATCTCAATTGTCCATCTGATATTGGGAGACTCATCTCACGTTTCGTGAATATCATTCTTGGAAAACAATTGTTCATACGTGTAAAACGACCCAAAAGAGATGTCATAAATAATACATGATTGTGAAATGTATTATTTCTATATCATGTATTATTTATGGTATATGACGAGGCATATTTATTTATAAGTACATAATTTTGACCTCTAATTAATGATAATTGTTAAATTAAAATGATTAATATATTACTGCAGAATTAAACAAGGAATACTACAAATATATTTTGCATTATATACTATTAAAGACTATTTATGAGTATACTGGATGCCTCAATATCAGATTTAAGAAGTTTTCGGAGGAGTAGGGTACAATTCAGAATCGCACAGTGATAATGGGTCGATATTGTATACAGAAAATACCAGAAGAACACGTGATGCAATAAACAGTTTATCATTCAATGTAACATGATCAATAGTTACAAAACCGAACTATGGATGCAGTTTTCACGTAGATGCTGCAGTGGGACATCCCCTCTTGGTACGTTGTAGCTCTCTCCTTCGAACTTGCATTGTTCTTCAATAGTCCAAGCCTACATGTCTGGGATTCGTACCTTTCATTCACGATTCATGACGACTCCCTGGAAAGATTTGAATTAACAGTAAAATGCGAAGTTTCATAAGTTTTAAACTTTTTAATATATATTTTAGATATCTTTTTTTTACAGTAAAAATTGCATGGGAAATCATTTCTGATTTTCAGACGCAAAACAGATTTCTTGAAGAATATAATCTCTTTTTTTTTTAATCAATTAGTTTGGAATAAACTATTTTTAGTTTAAACTGACAAAAGTATAAAAGTAAAGATTAACATGGAACGTGTTAATTAAATTATTTATTTATCTCTAAATGATTCCATTTATTTTAAATTGTAGTTTTTTAAAAAAAGAAGTGTATATAAAAATATTTTTTTGTATATTTATGTATATTTTTATGTATATTTTTCTTTATATTATATACTCTTTAACATCTATGAAACTCAAAAGTACCAGCATTAAATCTTAGAAGGCAAAATAAAAAAAAAAATACAAACGTTACTTATAAAAACATAAGCATATGAGTGACAATCGCGTATGATACTTCATTTCACAATATATTAAAAATAAATTTTGAAAAAAAAGGTTTGTTCTTTACGAATTGTATAGCTCCTTGAAAAATGTATTATTGTTTCCCTTTTATTCCATGCATCACCAGACTTATAAACTACGTACGACTTTATAGAATAATAGAAATTTTGTTGCTTTATCTATTATTTATGCACAACAACATTAAATAATATATTTCAACAATTAACTTCATATCAAAAATTATCTATAATACCTGGTATAAATTCATAGCCTAGCATCTATTCTATGTAGTAAAAAAAAAAAATACACGAGAATTTCTTTCGAACTCTAATTAAGAACTAACATACTAGATCAAAACACGCGACAATAGCACTACTGAAAAGCAATGATATAATCTTGGAAAAAAGATCGATTCACGGAGAAATACCCCCTACTTAACAAACTAACTTTTCGGGAGGGCTTGATTTATACATTTATTGCTGTATTTAGTTATCGTTACACATATATTTCCACAGTTTGTCAGTTGTACTCCGCCTTCTCAGCAAGATGCATATCCAGTGGTTTCGCGTTCTTGTGATCAGTCATCCTATTACATCTGCGTCAGTGTGTAAAACTAAGAGTCTCGGAAAGAACATTTGAATCTCCCGCGCTTATTTTCATCTACCTGCGCCTGGAAAGCATTTTCGACTCATCTTGGTGTAACCTATTCCTCCTAGAAGTTTGCAAACTTGGTAATGAGACATCTTGTATATTGTGCCTCCAATTAAAAATATATATATAAATATTAAGCTTACAACAACAATGTTTAAGGAATTCAACGGTCATATAACATTAAGCTGTATCCATTACAGACAAATTGAACAGTCATGCACAGATTTGAAGAACAATGGAATGCAAAACAAGACATTCAAACAAAAAACAAAATAGACATTAGGTAAATTAAAGATGCTATAAATTAAAGGCTAATCTCTAATTAATATATTGTACACAGTAAAATGATCACATATAAAGTTTAAGTTTGTTTTGCTGCAAAAATAATATGTTAGGAAATAATATGGAATGCTGTATTAGATAATCGAGCTATGTGATAAAAGATTAGAGTTAAAAAGGATTTATAACACTGATTCCCTCTCACCCGATTATAAGCATCAGAAATTCTCCGATAACAGTTTTATATTATTATTAGATGATTGAAGACCCAAAATGGGGACATGAACATAATTGACAGATGTTTGTAAATGACATGATAACCTTTTATGCGAGGTTATCGTGAAAAAACGAAAGTGTATCAGAAAAGAGTCCAGTGGATGTTTGCGTTAAAAAAGAATTGCATTTCAGTTTATCGTAGTTTTTATTTGCTCGCTTTTTTATTGGGCCCAAATAAATTCCCATGAAATTTAGTGTTTTTTTATAAACTAACTTGCAGTAAAAATCACGATGTCAAATTATGATTTCTAATTGAAGTGATTTCATTTTATTGAAGTTGAATTTATTTTTAATACGCTTTTAAATGGATTTTAATAAAATATTTTAATTTTAGAATTGAGAAAAAAAATTGAAAATATTATTGTTTTTCTCTTTATTAATTCTTTAAAATTTATACTATTTTATGGCATCAGTTTTCAATTTCTCATATAGCGATTAAAAAAAAAAAAAACACTTTCAGATGTTGGCACCAATTTTTGCTAACAAATTTATTTTCCATACTGTGCTTGATTCAACAATTGTACTTATAATTTGTGATTTTAAAATGCTGCATTAATTTTTTAATAAAAAAACAATTCACAAATTTTACAAAATTTTTAAAATATATTTCATTAATTGAAGTGAATTGAAAAGAGCGCAAAATTTTTTCACTCATTAATAATTCCCTTTGGTTTATCAACATATATTTATTAATGTATGGTTAAATTAATAAATGGACATTTTTGTAACATTTTTTTCTTACGTATACCAAGATGCCCTGTTTCTTATTCGCTTCACTTGTCAATTTTCGTGATTTTTATTTAAAAAAAAATGCTTTAATGAATGAAGTTAATAATAAAGTTCTGACGAATTTTGATGAACAGGTAATTATTTAAAAAAAAACAGTGTTCATATGTAGTCCAACTCACAAGGTAAGATGCTGAAAATCACAAATGTCATCGAGTCTCCTCGTTTTTGAAACAATATGAAACGGAATGTACCTTCGTCCTAATACTCACCAACGCCGTACGTTACCACTAACCACGAGTCGAGCACTAGTTATAATTTACTACTTAATAACTACATAAAGCCTACTTATAACTTACTAATATTATTTCAGGTGTTTATAATGCAACTTTCGATATGAAAATGAAAAATATTTAAATAATGTATCATTTGATTTTTATCACTGATAATAAATGTATCATATTTGCATAGCTGTTTCAAATTATTCGACCTAGTATTCATTTAACTAGAAACGATTTACGTTAGTTTTCATTTGGAACGAATTTTATTACCATCTTTACAATTTTATTTGAAATTCGGATTTAACATACAAATAATTATTTTCTTGGATAGTGACTTGTATATCCGTTTTATACTAATTTATATTTTTTCGTTTTACGATCAGTTTGTATTTATTTTAATTGAAAATGATACAAAAAAAAATTTTTTTTTGTTTGGAAAAAAATTATATAATAAAATTATATTACATTATTACTCATATTTGTAAACTTAAAAATTCTAAAAGTAGTGACGATTCGTGCCTATATTTAATTATAGGTTTTACAATTTTAAGTTTTTACATTAATTATTTATTTTACTGTCTTATGTGATTGCACCTCTTGTAAGAAATCAAAAGCAATAATAATTTCAAAATTCCTTGAAATAAATTTAGAAATTTTTTTGATTAAACATAGTTTATCCTTATATATACAGTTTGAATACTATCATATCTTTCATCGTGATTTGCTACCATTATCAATGATTAATCTGTTTTGATTATATGTCTTATAAACGACATATCAACTAAAAAAAATTCAACTTAAAATTTATCTTTATTCTTATCTGACATAATATTTTATTTAATTCTGAGCTTACATAATATTATTGTATAAGTTTTATCAGAAAAATAAATTTCGAACGCTGAAAAACTGGATAAATAATTTTTTTTTCACGTAAAGTATATATTATCCTAAGTGATATTTATGATATCTAAAAAATTTCAATTAAACAAATTTTTGTTATGATTATATTTTTTACGATATTAATAAAAAAAATTAGATAATCTCGGAAAATATGAGAAACGAAAAAAAGAATTCAATCATTAAATAGAAAAAAACGTAAATATATTTTTACTTTTTTTATTAAAATTTTTTAATACTCGTTTAAATAATTATTCAAAAATAACCACATGGAAGAGAAAATTTATGTGATTTTAAAAAAACCAAATGATTTTTTAAAAAAATTACTATTTCGAAGATAATTATAATTTATTATAAATAATAGTATCTGAAAAATATTTTTGTTTTAAGGAATTTCTATTTTTATTTTTAGTATAAAAAAATTTCATCTCTTAATTTAGAGACAACGTCAATTAAAATAAATAATTACTGAAACAGTGTTGACATATAAGTAAAAAAATTTTTATTGGTATAATTAAGTATGAAAAAATTTTGTCCTCATAAGTGCTCAATTTTTAGAAGCAGTTTTCATTTATATATATATATATATTAATGAAACTATTAGTTTTAAAATAATAATTAATCTTCATATTTTGCATCAATTCGAAATACTTGTTTTAAAATGTAATAATATGTTTTCCACCATTCACTAATAAAGATGTCAACACACCCACGCACACATGCAAAAATCAATTAATAATTTTTGAAAAACTAACAAAAATAGCGTGGCAAATAAATAAGCATTATTAAATTATTAGTTCACTAAGCTCTATTATAAATTGAATGTATTTATTTGCCTCATTTTTTTTTGCTTAAAATTTCACTTAAAAAATCATAATTTTGCATCTTCATTTCTACTTACTTTTGCATCTTCATCCCTGGATCATTGTGACATCACCACCCGAATGCAGAAATTTTTTTCTCAAGTTCTGACCAGAATTTCTTGCTTCACTTTGCGCCATATATTCAGACCGTACTTTAATGAAAGAGTATTTACTCATTTCGAGAATTATTTAGACGTATTCAAATATTCCTCGGAACAAGCTGTCAGTTTAACTCTATTCACTCTAGAAATGTAAAGCTTTTTAACAACAAAGAACTTTCTCTTTTATGAAATCTAGAGTAATTTTTTTTTTCGGTTCCAATGAATTTTTTTTACTTCCATAATTTATACTATCAGAAGAATAATTGAAGCAAGACATTAGAAAATGTGGGTAATCTATCAGCACGGACAAAGAAAATACAATTTTCTTTCATGTGTGTGTAGTTTTTTACCACTCAATATTTTTATAATTTGACACATTTTTAAAGGCAACACTAGCTCTATTTGCAATGCAAAAAAGTTTTGGTCTTCATAAAATGATATGCTAATTTTTTTCAGTGTAAATATATTTATCACCTTATTTTACACTGATTCTTTTATGGCATTTTAAGTTAAATTATCTTATTAAAAGGAACTTTGAGTAAAAAAAATTGGCAACGAATAAAAAACAAAATATTTTGGTAATCGTTTGGAATTATTAAAAATTTTGTTTTATTTCAGAATTGTTTTTTCTTTTAATTTGGAATTTTTATTTTTTTATTTTGAATAGTTTTTTTTATGTAATCAGACTAGTAAACATTAAAAATGCTCAACCTTCTATAGAAAAGTATTCTAATTTCCACACTATCAAAATTTGCAATAACGAGGTCCATTTATTCTTTCAGAAATACGTAATGGAAAACAACATTTTGTAACTATGCTATATGATATTCTATTAAACTGAAACTGCTATATCAAGTAAATATTCCAAGAAATGCTATGTGTGATGATAGGTAAAAGAATAACATGTTTACATATTAATAGATTTTAAAAAAAAATTCTTTGCAGAAATTTGATTGCTTACTTTCGATAATTAATAGGCTCGTTGTTTTGATTTTGCATCTGAATAAACACGAGAAGGCTATCTGGACTGTTTCATTTGTTAGTACTGTGAAATCATTGACTTTTGTGAAGGTCGTATTTTATAGTAACTGTAAGGCGCATTGTAATAGGAATGTTTGTTTAATATTTTAACACTGGATAGTATTGCACAAATGTCATAATTATTTTGATATACGCAATTTTAAATTGTATATTGTGGGATGGCAAGTTTGAATAAATTTGAAATCGTTTGTATACATGAAAAATTATTCACGTTAATTATGTTGACGTTTTGGGAGTAGAGATATATTAATATTAGTTGAGAAATAAAAGTGAAATGCCATTCAGGTTTTGTATAACACAAAATATTATTAATTAAAAGAAGTGCTTTTAACGAAGAATTGGTAATTCTATTTATTATATATGAATTGGTAAATAATTGACGACACTTTTATCATCACTAATTTGAAAAATTTAGCATTTTGCACAAATAATAGTTGCTATCTACGAAAGATACACTTAGTCACAAAAGTAAGTATGCAGAGTGTATGTGATGATGTCCTATGAAAAAAAACCAGACCTACAATATTAGAGTTTTCAAACTAACGATTTATTTCAATTACAGCAAAATCGAGCTTATTAACAAAATGAAAAGTAATTAAAAAATACAAATATTTAATTAGCAAGATGAGCTTAACTTAAACTAGGATGTAATTCACATCATAAAAGTAAGTATAAAAACAAAAACAAAGACGTTAATATTGAAAATTTTACAATTTTTCAAAAAAATTAGTAATTTGTTGGATAGCCTTTGGCCTTTATAACAGCTCTCAATCTAGATGGCACTGATTTTACTAAATTTTGAGTGACAGAAGGGTGGTATTTTCTGCCACTCCTCCAAAAGGGCTTTTTTTTTAGATCATTCTTAGTTTTAATCTCTTGCTTTCTAATTTGGCGATCGAGATAATCCCACAAGTGTTCAATGGGATTAAGATCAGGTGACTGCGGTGGGAATTTTAGCTGTTTTCACACGTGATATAGCAGCCATTCCCGAACAACCTGAGCAGTATGTTTGGAATCATTATCTTGTTGGAAAGTGAAGGATCCCTCGAGTCCCAATTTAGAAGCACTTTGGCTTAGATTATTCTTTAAAATATTCAAATAGCTATATTGATTCATTATTTCGTCGATTATAACTAAATTTCCTACTCCAGTTGCTGCCATGCAACCCCAAACCATAATCGAACCACCACCGTGTTTTACAGTTCCTCTCATGTTCTTTGGTTCTAGAGCTGCATTTGCTTTCCTCCAAACTTTTTGGTGTCCATCTGACCCGTGGATGTTAAATTTACTTTCATCCGAAAAAATAACGGAATTCCAAAAATTTGTGTCCTGCTTTACATTTTCTTTTGCAAAATCTATTCTCTTTTTGCGATTCACTTTGCTAACAAATGGTTTTCTTCGTATATTTCAACCATGGTATCCTGCCTTCCGTAACACACAGCGAATTGTTTCAGGATTGCATGACTTCGTAAAATTGTTTTTCACATCAGTTGTCAATTTTGGTGCGCTAATCGTCGGATTTTTTTTCACATTTCCAATAATAATTCTCCTTTCTCGATCTGTCAAAATGGGTGGTGGTCCTGTTCTTGGCTTGTTTAGAGTATTTCCCTCAGCCAGGAACATTTCTATGATTTTTTGCACAGTTGCAGGACTTTTGCCTATGACTTTAGCGATTTGTCTTTGGGACTTGCTTTCCTTATAGAGCTTTATTATTGCATCCTTTAGATCTTTTGATAATTCTTTTCCACGGGGAGCCATTGGTGAAATGTTGATGTACTTAAAGCTCAAACTTACAAGCTTCGTAGCAGAACTTCTAAACTTATCACCGAAATACGAAAAATCACTCGAGAAGTTTCATTCAGCCTATTTAAAACTCAAAAATTCAGAGTGCATATATACTTTTGTGATTTAAATTTCTACTGGTAGTTAACAAAATTACTCTTAAAGTTTTTTTAAAATATAATGATTTGGTTTATTTTTCATTACTTTATGACTTGAATCAGAAGCTATAAACAACACTCTCTAAAATAATATTTTTCTTATATTTATTTGAGAACTAGAGCTTTTTCACTTAAGCTATGAGTTGCACACTTACTTTTGTGACTAAGTGTAGGTTTTGAGATCAGTAGGTAAATCATGATCTATGGCTAAAATTCGGGTTTTTTTTTCAATTCCTTCTATTAGCTCACACTCTCCCTATATATATCTTGTTCAAATTTTCAATCGTTCATAAAATACTTTTTATTCATCCACTCAAGTTCAGATACATTTTTTTGAAACTTGTAGTGGATGGCACTTGATGTTAATACAGTTTTTTTAAATATTTATTCAGCAATTAAATTGAATTAATTAATTTTGGTTTTTTTAGATTTAAGTTACATATATCTACCAATTGATGACGCCAGATAAACTTAAAAAAATGAATGAAAATTATTAATAAAGGACTTTCTGCACTATAGTGAAAAAAAAGTAGGAATTGACTTTAAATTTTTTTTTTATATTACTTGTTTATTGTATGCATCTATTTATTCGTTTCGTACTGAAACAATAATCTTTTTCTATTAATAAACGATAAAAAATAAGAATTCCAAACTTTAAGTAATAGTGATAGATGCCTGACTCGTGGCTCAGTAGCAAAGCGCGCCGCTGGTGAGCATTAGGACTGAGATTCGGGCCTGAATGGTCGAGTGGCTAGCGTTCTGACGCTCGATACCACAGGTTTCGTGTTCGAGTCCCGGTGGGGCCATGGATGTTTGTAGTGGTTCGGAATCCACTTTAAGCCGTACGTCCCGGTCTCATATGACTGTAGAACATTCACGAAGCAAAGTCACACTTCTACCCACGGGTGCTCCATCACAACAGAAGCTGCTTCCTTCCCCTTCAATTATGAGTCCATACGTCCATACGGGTCCATGGGCTTGGTCTAGATTAGATATCTACCAAGAAAGATAAGTAACAACAACAACAACAGGACTGGGATTCAATCCGCTGGCGGCTTTGTTGTAGGCACTATTTCAAAAAACGCGAGGAGACTTAATGACAGAGACGTTCAGCTTCTTGCCTCGTGAATCGGACTACTTGCTAGGATAGTTTCGTATTTTTTCCTATATGCGGGGTAGTTCGGTGGCTCAAATGTGGGTTAGTTTCCCTCAAAATCCTTCCGGGAGGCACTGTCTTTCTTCAGCGACACGGAGTCAAGTCAAACTACTACCTATGGATGCTCCATCACAACAGAAGCTACTGCTTTCCCTCCATCCTGAGTAGACTACTCATGGGATGCCCGTTTCTGACATGTTGCGGAAGTGCTCAAGGGCTCATTTGAAAGGTTATTGATGAGATCTAACTAAATATAACAATAAACGCTAAATGAGTAACTACCAGAGGTTATGGCTACTTGCCCCAGAAAAAAAATGGCTGTGCTTCATCCGAACTTTAAATTGAATATACTACAGTGTAATGCTGGTGATCTGTCTGGCGATAAATTTTAAGAAATTAAAAAGATTTGGGCAGAGAGGGATCTGGTTATCCTAGAGATAAATATCACACACACACACAAAATAAATAAAAATAAAACAAGATATCAAGTTCCTTAATAAAAATGGCAAATGCATCATTTTCGAGCGAATTCCATCCCGTGTTGGAATTGATGGAATCGAAAGGGCCAAATAAAAAGGAACAGAAGAAGTTCCTGGATAGTATAATATCCCTCTTGACTCTTTTAGGATAATTATACGCAACAAAATTGAGTTCTCATATATTAGTGAATTATTATCTAACACCAAAATAAAAGTCTGGGAGACAATCGAGGATAACTGGAAAAAATTTAATGAAAAAACTTGAAATGAGGCTGCTGCCAATTTTAGATTAAGAACTGGACATGACAGCCTAGCCGAACATCCGGACCAAAATAGGGATTGTGAACTCTGATATATGTATCTTATGTAAGACAGAGAAAATGAATAAGGTCCATCTACTTGTTTTGCTCGGGAGTGAACTCTACCTTACAAAAGAATGGTGTTTTGTATATTCCTTACTGGAGGGCCAGAGAAAACACGTTCTGATCATACGGACTTTTATTATGATGCTTCTAGCTTCTTAAATTTTTGCCTTTAGAACATTTAACTTGTTTTTAAGGCCTTTTGGGCTTTTTTGTTAGGAATGTCTGGTATTTTCGCTTTGTAATTTTGATTTGTTTATAGGTTCATTTTGTTTCTACAGTAAGTGACCAAATTTGTATGGATTGAGTTATAATAAAGCCCCGGGTAACAACAACAACAACATAACAATAAAAGCCACAATGAATTGAAATTTATATGTGAGAAATATAAAAATAATTGAAATCTTTTGGTGAAATTTTACAATGTTGATTTACATCCAACGAAAGAGGAAGAAATATTCGAGGAAAATTATTGCAGAAGTGATCATAATTTAGAAAATGTTGTATAAGAATCGATGAAAGATAATGAAACAAAATTTTCTTTATTAGGTTTTCAGTTTAGCATTGCTAATATGAAACTCAGTGAAAAATAAAAAAATATTAAATAATGCATAGTTTTGGTAATATATAATAATTGGTAATATTCAAAGGAAACCATCCATGCACTTACTAAAATCAAAATTTTAATGTTAAGTTATTTGCTTGTAAGTTTTTTATTTATTATAATTTAAGAAGTATTTTTTCTTTTTGTGCTTTTTCTTCCTTACACTCAAGTATAAAAATTAATATTATGATTAATTAAAGATATTTCGACTGTCATTATATCATAATAATTTCGCTATGGTTCATATATTAATTAGCCTGTTTTTGATTGATTAGTTTTGTTAGTTGCCAGTTGTGTATTAGTAATTATACTATTCCGATTTTTATTCGAATAATAAGTATTTATTCGTAAAGTTCTTTTCATTTTTAAACTGAAATAAATTAAATAATTATTAAATATTTGGAGGATTAATATGCGTAATAAAAGTAGGTATTCTGAGATGAATTATTTATTATTGAAAGTTCACTTCCTGTTTTGAGATTTCAAACTGGTTGCTTTCTATTAATTTGCTATTTATAAATGAATACACTAAAATATACTGTTATAATATATATTTTTATAGTATGTTTGAATATATTTCGTACTTGCGCTTTGAAAAATTTGAGTTTGTTTTTAGATAACTTGTAATAAAAACTTGGAAATAAAAAAATAAATTAAAAAAAATTTTTTTTTAAATTATTGATTCTGAATTACATTATTTCTTATAAATTTTATCAATTATTATCAAAATGACTTTGCATTTCACAAAGTTGTCATATATTTATTTAATTTTTCTTTAACATAAGATGCATAGGAAAAATTTGAAATTTTTTTTTTAAATTTAAATAAGTGTTAGTAATTGTAAGCCCTAATTAAATTATAAGGCTGTTTTAGTATCATTTGACTTTTATATTATACTAAAACATAAAAAAAAAATAATAATAAAGAAAAACATTTTGCAACATTATCAAATATATTATTCCATCGTTAATAATAATATGCGATATTAAAATTGAAATTTTCCGGCAAAAATTTTGATTAGAAATTCACGTATCTTTAAATTGACAGACAATAAAATCAGAATTTGTGTAAATTATGCATTAAGTATTCACAGTATATTAAATTGATTCATTTCTATTAATTTGAGCATCTGCCTTAAAGAATTTGTCTGAAAATATACATAATATATTTATAATTATTCCTTATTTGATTTTATTACAATGTATTGTAAATATACTGAACCGTAAAGGTTCAACTCATAATTACATTTATCATATGCATAAGATTTTCCTATTCATTGAAAATATGCTGCATCATAGTAATCAAAATATCATTAAGAGAGAAATAAAAGCCACTCTATTGTTGGAGAATTAATTATCATTTTCATCTAAATTACATCTCGAAGTAAAGCCTTGTAACATCAAGTCAGGATATGAGGCAAGAATTTTCAAATTTAAAATCAAAACAAAGTATACAGAATATTATAATAATAATAATTGATTTGAAATGTAGCAATAACTAAATGAAAACATTTAGTTCCGATCTTCAAATAATAACAAGTAATGGTTTTTGGTCAATTCCTTCTTTTTTTTTCACTGTATTGCAGAAAGTCCTTTATAAATAATTTTCATTCATTTAAGTTTATCTGGAGCCCTCTATTGGTAGATATATGCAACTTAAATCTAAAAAAACTAAAATTAATTAATTGAATTTAATGAATGAATTAATATTTGAAAAAACTGTATTAACATCCAGTGTCATCCACTAAAAGTTAAAAAAAATGTATTTGAACTTGAGTGGATGAATAAAAAGTATTTTATGAGCGATTGAAAATTGGAACAAGATATATATATATAAGGAGAGTGTGAGCTAATAGAAGGAATTGAATAATAATAAAATGAAAATAATCGTCATTGACCATCGGATAACAGCCTGCTTCTAAGAATTGTTTTTTCGTCTGATGAATAAAATCGTCTGATAAGTTTTTTGTAAGTTAATAAATATTTAGATTTGCGATTTGATAATAAAGAAAATCAAACAGGCATTAAAAAACACATTATCATGATGGGAAATGAAATAGATTTAAAAGAGGACATTTTTTACTGATTTGAAAAAATATTTAGTAGTTATTAATAATTTTGAAGTGAGTAATAATTAAAGATTTTACTTACCAAAATAATCTCCTCGTATTTTTTTTTTGTTCATTTTCATTTACTTAACATGATTTAATTTTTATTTACTAATCCCTACAGTTTATGATTGCTTTAGGTGACAAAGTAAAGAAAACAAGAATACTGGAGATATGTTTCATCAAAAGAAATAAATAAGAGATTTTTTTTATTAATTAAGAATTATGAATAATTTGAAATTAATTAGTTGTAAATAAAAATATTTTTTATTGTCTTCATGTAGTTATTTATAAATTAACTAAATAAATATTAATAAAGTATTATATATTTTAATAAAATCAAAATCAATCGAACATACAATATCTTTTTAACTTAAAAATGAATTCAAATTTCCATGTTAATTTTAAAAATATAATAATGTAAGAAATTTAAACAAAACAAAAAGTTAATTCAATATTTACAAATTACAAACATAAAATCATATAATCGTCTAATATTTCTAATTCTTTTTATGTTTAAATTTTGGCATTGTTTAAACATTATTCTAGGCCTTACACTGTTTTTAAAATTCTAATTTCGTTATATTTTTCCAATAAAATTAATTTATTTTAGTTTTCCTATATTTCAAATAAAAATTATAAGCCTTATATATTTTCGTTTATAAGACAGTTTGTGAGTAGTTTAATAAAAAATTATGATAAAATATGAATTTATTAAGGTACTTTTGAAACAGTATTTTCGTAAGAATTCTAATTAGTGTTTAAAGTAATTTTGATATAACAAAACATAAAAGAAAAACGTTCCTATTGTTATATTAAAATAATATATATAGATAATAATCTATATCTAATAATAATAATAACAATGGTTAATTAATTATCTATATCGCTTTATTTAAATATAAATTTTAAGCAACGTAGAAATTGTTTAAATAACTTTCTCTATAGAAAGACATTTGACATAAAATACCTTTGGCAGATTTCCAAGCAAAAATTATTATATATTTTTTCTTACGTATGTGTGCTTGCATTTACTATACAAAATACTTCTATTTTATAAGAAAGTGTCTGATTTTTAAAGAAGGTTTGCTAATTAAAATTTACAAAATTTAAAGTTAAATTTTTTTTTTCTTAAAAATAATTACATTTTCAGCTGCATTGTGGTATTCGTAATTTGCAAATACTGGCTATCTTTATCTAAAAATATTTAATAATCGTCTAATATTTCTAATTCTTTTTATGTTTAGATTTTGACATTTTTTACTAAAATAACTAATTTTTATTTATAAATAATATATAATATAATCCTTATTTATTTAATTCAAAATCCTTTTATTTATTTAATATCTTAATTAATATTTAATTATGATCTAATTCAAAGTCCTGTTGAAATCTGTCTCGCCTTCCTTTTCATTTACAAAATTTTGGGCATCACGCAAGATGGAGCTCTAATAAGATAGAGCCCTAATAGACCTCCTATGGACCCTTAATAGTACCTTGAATTATTTAAATGTTCTAATTTAAAAAAAAATTTAAAAAATCCTTTCTTTTTGCAACCAATTTTATTTATTAAATTGCTTGTGATTCTTTTAAATTATAATATCTTATTTAAAATATAATATTTATTTAAAATATAATATTTATTTAAAATTATAATATCTTCTTTTATGATCCTTTTATAGTCCAGAATTGGTAGTCTGCTATTGGAATTTATATTAAGAGATGATTCATCAGATAAACAAGTAATAAAAAAAAAATTTTTTTAAGTCAATTCCTACTTTTTTTTCACTATATTGCAGAAAGTCCTTTATAAATAATTTTAATTCATTTTTTTAAGTTTATCTGACGTCATCTATTGGTAGATACATGCAACTTAAATCTGAAAAAACTAAAATTAATTAATTAAATTTAATGAATGAATTAATACTTGAAAAAACTGTATTAACATCAAGTGTCATCCATTACAAGTTGAAAAAAAACGTACTTGAACTTGAGTGGATAAACACAAAGTATTTTATAAACGATTGAAAATTTGAAAAAGATATATATATAGGGAGAGTGTGAGCTAATAGAAGGAATTGAAAAAAAAAAAGAAAAAAAGATTTATGAAAGAATTCTAAAAATTTGTGTAAGAAGGAAAAAATATAATAAAAACATGATTGGTGAAATCAGACGAACTATTAAATATTTTTAAATTTTTTCCAATGTAAATATCTGAACATTTCTGATAATAAAAGGTAAAATTATTTGGAAAAATACGAATAAACAAGCGTGTTCTAGGAATGATATTTCCAAGTAAACCGTTCGTTTTTTAATATCTCCTGGTATGCTTACGGTGCTAATTTCTAACGAAGGAAAAAAAAAAAAAAACGATCATATATGGTGATTTTTGTTTCAATACATCGTATTCCGAATGACCTTGACAAAAAGTGAGACGGATATAGGAATAGCATATTAATTTTTTTATATATATATATAAAAAGGGACGCGACAAGCGACAGCCCATGATTGGCTAGATTGAAGGGTGGAGGAACCAGTTCCGTGTTTTGCATTGGTCGCACGTGAGAGAAAAAAATAAAATAAAAAGTGTAGGGAAAAAAATTAGTGACGACTACCAATTTTGATAAAAAAAAAAACGATGTTGGAAAAAAAAAAAAAGCAACAACTGGAGACCTTCACTGACCACTTAGAATCTCATCTTTCATCGTAGAGGCCCGAGATAAAGCCAGGAAGTGTTTGTGGAGAGTATTTTCACCAATCTGCATCTGAGTGGCAGTGCGAATACAGACCGCTTACGTCGCATTTAGAAAAACGTATCAGTTTTTTTAATAGAAATTTGAACAGCCGTCTTTCACAAACCATGGGTAGCAGCAGAAGATCTCAAGTAAGAATTTTAATCAATTAAAAATATTATATTTTTTTAATTAAAGAATAATTATCAGGATTAAATTGGTTGGTGTTTTATAGTGCATTTTCGTAGCTGATAACAAATATTAATTTTTCTTTATTTAATTAAATAGTTTCAACTATTAATATATGATTAAGCGTTGCATTGCTCAGTATAAGTTTTGGAGAGTTTTCGTGAATTAATTTCTCTATATTGATGCTATTTTTAAAATTATTCGCTCGTTTATAAATTTTCTGAGTGGTTTCAAGTGTTCGTTTCAAATTGTATGTTTCGGTGATGGGGATTGATTGATAAATGACAAGTATTATTTTTTAAAATAAATAAATATATATATATATATAATGTTAACTTTCTTTTGTTTTGATATAGAAAATAATTGAGTATTAATATTAAAATTTTAAGAAGAATGTAAATGAATTTATTTTCTAAAAATGAGAGATGTGTTTCTTTTTTAAATATAGTATTTCAAAATGTTCATCAGTTGCTCGTCTCGTTTACAATATGTCTTGGAGAGTTTCCGTAAATTAATTTCTGTATATTGAACATATGTTTTAAAATTACTCGCTCGTTTATAGATTTCCACAATTTTTCCAAGTGTTCGTTGCAAATTGTGTGTTTCAGTGATGGGAATTTATTGATAAGATAAATATATATGTATATTTCTTTTAATATAGAAGATAATTGAATATTAAAATTAAAATTTTAAAAAGAATGCACATTAATTTATTTTCTGCAAATGAGAATCTTGATGTTTGTAATGTTTTTAAATAATATTTCAAAGAGTTGATCAGTTGCCCGTGTTATATGTCTTGGAGAGTTTCCATGAATTAATTTCTATATACTGATGACATGTTTTAAAATTATTCGCTCGTTTATAGATTTCAAGAAAGATTCCAAGTGTTCGTTACAAATTGTGTGTTTCAGTTGTGTGTGTTCAAATTGTGTGTTTCAGATATATATATATATATATATATATATATATTTAAATATATTCTTTTT
>BPLQ01012752.1:792307-826888 GCA_021605075.1 Caerostris darwini
CTTTTGATGAAGAAAATAATTGAATATTAAAATTGAAATTTTAAAAATAATGTTCATTAATTTATTTTTTAAAAATGAGAGTGGTGATGTTTTTAAATAGAGTATTTCAGAGAGTTTCATCAGTTGCTCGTTTCATTTACTATATGTCTTGGATAGTTTCCATGAATTAATTTCTGTACAGTGGTGATATGTTTTAAAATTATTCGCTCATTTATAGATTTCCAGAATGATTCCAAGTGTTCATTACAAATTGTGTGTTTCAGTGATGGAAATTGATTGATAAATAATATATATTTTTTGAAAAATATATTCTTTTCTTTTTATGAAGAAAAAATTATTTTCTTTATAAAAAAATTTAATTATAATATTTTAATTATACTTTAATTATTAAATATTATATAAAAAATTAAATTTTAAAAAGAATGTACATTAATTTATTTTCTAAAAATGAGATTCGTGATATTTGTAATATTTTTAAACATAGTATTTCAAAGAGTTCATCAGTTGCTGTCTGGAGAGATTCCAAGTGTTCGTTACAAATTGTGTGTTTCAGTGATGGGAATTGATTGATAAATAATATGTATTTTTTAAAAATATATTATTTTCTTTCGATGAAGAAAATAATTATTTTAAAATTAAAATTTTAAGAAGAATTCACGTTAATTTATTTTCTAAAAATGAGAGTCGTGAGGTTTTTAATGTTTTTAAATATAGAATTTCAAAGAATTCATAAGAAAAGAAAGGAAATACAAAATTAAATGAATTAGATTTATACTGGTTTCGATGTTCTATAAGTTATAGTTCATAATTATTAAAAATTCATGTAAGTGAAAAAAAATCACGCATATTTCATCTTTTTTAATACGATTTTTTTAAAATAAATTTTAATATTGTGATATTTAACTAATTGTAAAATATTATTAACATTTAATATGTTAAAATAATCACTGAGTTTAAATTCATGGGAAAAAAAATTTGCAGTAATTACTTTAAATTTAAAAAAAATTTTCCACAGTATCCACATTATCTTCTTACTAAAACCGAAATTTTATTGCAGATAAAACGTGCTAACGTGCGTTTTTAACGTGCTTCGTGTTTATTTTTTATTAAAAAGGTTAACGGATGATAACATTTTATATAGAATATTTAATTAAAATAAAGATAATTATTTATTACCTTTTCAAATATTAGGTTGGTATAGTCTTTTGTATTTATTGAAAAACTGGATAAATTAATCAATATTATTTATCATAGTTGGCAATTTACTTTGAAAATTATTTTCTAGTATAATTTTTTTCATTATTTTAAGTCTTTTGAAAAATGAATTATAAATCACATAATTTTTAATTACAAAAAGTTTTGATTATTTATCTAAGAAACTATTCATAAATATAAAGTGATATCTATTTTTAGACTTATGCCAGCTAAATAGCTTTGAATAAAATTGAAGATCATTTATTTAAAAAGAAAATTACGAAATGTTTTTTTAATCTGTTATTGACCTATTTTGTTTTTATATTGAGTCTTTGACACGAGAAGTACTTTCGTTTTACACTAGCCTTTATGCTAATAAATGTTGGCGAAAGAATATTAATTACCTGTTTAATTCTGATGACTGACATTGTACCAAAGCCACCCTGTTTGAAAGACAAATTATTGCAAATGTACAAATCTTCAAGAGGACAATGAATGAAAAAAGTTCTGAAATTGGGTTAAAACCATGCAGATTTTGGTCAATATTTCTGGTTCCAGTGGCCTTTCTAGTAAAAAGTGGGTGGGGGAGATGAAACTTGTTGTTTGTAATAAAAATATATTCATTAATTACTTAAAATAAAAATAACAATATATGAAAAATAATGCAAAGAATATACTGTGCAATGGTTTATATGTCGCTTATGTGTGCCACGTACAATCCAGTAATGTTAGTAGGACATAATTTTCCAATGGAGTTTAGGGGATTTTCCCTTTATTTATGGGTCGTAGGGAAAATAACATGAAAAGCAGCTACTACCTGTCAGGAATAGCAAAATAAACGCTTGTTCACTCTGTCATAATCGCCATTAAGTATCTTTGTATCTAAAGCAATGACTATAGCACACGGCAACAACAAATTTGAACCTTGGTCTTACAAGTAGGCCATCGAGCAAAATTATGCTTACAGATATTATTTTATAATCTAAATTTCAGAAAATGTGGAAATAATGTTCAAAAATTGATTTTTAAATTGTAATTACTTGAACAGAAATTGAGATTTTAAAGAATAAAATTGTTATTAGTAAGCCACTAGCAGAAATGACCTGGCAGTTACTAGTTACAAAGGATAAAACGTTTTTAGATTTGTTAAATTTTATTAAGGAGAAATATCTGTTCAGAGTTAAAAGTTTGAGAAGTTTAATAATTCGTCTTAATTAACTCATCAAATTAAAGAGTTTTTAAAATTAAAAATATTCAAATTAAAAAAATAGGTATATAGTTATAAAGTTAATAAAATAGTTATAAAGTTTTCCTTAATAAGATATACTTTTCATAATTATTTTCTTTTACTTTAAATATTAGATTTTTCTTCTATTCCAAATCATGAGTTAAATAGTAGTATATAAGAAATGAACAATCAACATATAGATTTATATTTACTTTTAGGATGTTTCTAAACCAGGATATGAAATGATATTCGAAATTTGATGGGGAATATTTAAAATTTTCATATTCTTGTACTTCTAACGAACATTTTCGTCCAAACTTTAGAAATCTATTCGGTGGTTAAATGTTAACAACGAATTCGAGTGCATTTCAAATAACTGCAATTCAAATCTAAAACTTCTGTGACTTTTCCAGTAATGGATGGAAAATAACTTTTTCTTCCTTCTTTAATATAAAATGGTGATTGAGTTGCATGCAATTTCTCTTCAAAATAACAAATAAAAAACATTTGCTTTCTTCTTAATTATATCACATAATAATTTCAATACTTTACCCCTCTAATTACAGAATATTTTATTTTTTCACTATTTTTCCCATGAACTACCTTTCTCATAAACTTAGTGTGTGTGTGTGCCTGTATCTAATTCTCAGTGTCCTGCAGTGCATGAAGGACATCTCATGAGTATCTACTTATGGGGGCAGGAAAAGGGGGCAGTTTCTGTTGTAATGGAGCACCCGTAAATAGAAGTCTGACTTGACTACGTGTCGCTGAAGAAGGAGAGCAGTGCCTACTGGGAAGACCTTTATAGGGAACAACCCCGCATGTGCGTATTGTATGGGAGAAAAAGCCGGAAAACTCCCACCAGGTAGTCCGAATAACGAGGCGAGATCCTGAACATCACAAATCGCTTCGATTCTCCTCGTTTTTTGAAACAGTTTCTACAATAAACCACCGGCGGATTGAACCTCAGCCCTAATGCTCACCGGCGGCGCACGTTGCCACTGAACCACAAGTCGGGTACAAACTTAGTTATCAAATTAATATCGGGAGCAAAAGTTCTGTGAGTTAATGCTATTTTCTATAAGAGTTGGAATAGTATTAACTGCCAGAGGGAGTTTCAATGGTTATTCTCTCCGTCTTTACAAGTTGTAGGAAAATACAATCATATATTCTGTCACAGTCTGTGTCCTAGTCTATTCGTTATTCAAAACACTATCTGCAATTCGCATCATTAACAAGATTGAAACTTGTATCCACGAACGTGTTCCATTATTGGATCACAAGATGCAAATATATCAAAATTCAGATTTTTAATGATTTAATTCTTATAGGTATTATATATAAGACATTTTATGTTAATCAAATAATATTTGTATTATCTGTAACCAAATAATACAATTCTGTAACATTTATTGTTTTCGCAACTAATATAAATAATAATAAACATAATTACTTTGCCCACTATTTTATTTCATTTATTAAGATATATTAATTCTATAAAAAAAATTATTAATTACTAATTCTACATTCGAAATAATTCTTAAAAATAAATAAAGCTTTTCAATAAATTTTTATTTATTTTTGTCAAATAATAATTGTTTCGCATTAATACGTTGATTAAAATGAATATTATGTAATTAAGAAATGTAAATTCGATGAAAATGATTTAATTCAAAATTATAATAGAAAGTATACTTATTAGGTTGACACGAAAGTAATTTTGGATTTCGCTATTTAAGTACATTATAGAAAAACAAACATACTTCTTTTGCCATTCTAATAGACATATTAGTTTATTACTATTATTAAAATTTTAAAAAGAAAATTATTTTAATATTCTAGAAAATATTCATTTTAAAGTTTATGAATTAATTTTAATAAGATAAAAAGTGAACAAATTTTTTTATTTATTTTACAAACTAAATTAATTAAAATAGTTCGGAGTGAAATCAATTTAAACATCTATTACATATTACTAAATATTAAAAAAAAATTCATTTTTTTTTTCAGAAGCCAATTTCGCAATTTTATGCCGCTAATTTACGATGAAAAAATATTTAATCATGTCTTTTCTTTTAAAAGGCTCTCATTTTTAATCTTTTGATTATTAAATATGTATAAAATGTCATAATTTCAAATATATGAGTATATTCTGAGAATTTAATTTAGCTTTTTTTTTATTAATGAAATGGTATATATTTATTTATTTTTTAAATTTATTTAGGGTATATTGGATAAAACTCTGAAAACTGCATTTAACTAGAATGCATTACGTTTATGAATTGTCATAAAATAAAAGTTTTAAAAAGGATAAATTGACGATAACGAGTATTGATTTTGCTCGTTAATTAATATAAATAATATAAATTATATATTTTTTTTTACGTAATAATAATTCAAATGCATTATCTTATAAAAAAAATTCAACGAAGATTTGAAGAAACATATTTTTTTTTCTTCTCACCGCAAGTATATAATCCCATACGAAAAAAATTCAACAAAAATTTGCGTAGACATAATATTAAGCGAAAAAATAAAAACAATTACTAATCCGAGATATTCTTAGAAAGAGCATTGACCACTCTATGATGTTTTTGTGGTCAAATTGCGGTTATTTAAATAAGCCATCCAATTGCGTAACTTAACTCCGATTCTTAGTAACAGGTATAGTTTCGTTTTTGATGTTTGATGCAATGATCGTATATTTATGTTTTTGCGGTTGCGCAATGACAATTATAATAATTCTATTCAAAAAGAGGAAAAGAAAAAGAAAATGTAAAGATATTCTACTTTTTCTGTCTTTTTGATCCGTATTATAAAGAACTAGTTCGCATGTTTGGGTTTGTTGTAAAAAATAAAATCATATGATTAAAATTGCGGTTTTACACTTCTTTG
Source organism: Caerostris darwini (assembly GCA_021605075.1). Taxonomy (NCBI): domain Eukaryota; kingdom Metazoa; phylum Arthropoda; class Arachnida; order Araneae; family Araneidae; genus Caerostris; species Caerostris darwini. The sequence goes on from BPLQ01012752.1 coordinate 797,625, forward strand.
CTTCTTCTGTCAGTAAGTTCACGCCAGACAAAATAAACCCCTCAATGTAATACTTATCAAAAACGAGTTAAAAACAATTTAAATTCATTATAAAAAAGCAATCATCTTATTGAATAGTTTTAAAAATTAGCAATCCTTTTTTGTGAACATTTAATTAAGATTGAATTACGAAATAACTCATAATATCCAATGGAATTTATCACTTCTTCAAATAGCAATGAAACAACATGTTTATTATCAGTAAATAAACAATTTAGCTCCGTTGGCTGGTTTGTTGTACACATTTTTGGTAGGCTTTTTCGTAGTCTGGTTTGGTCTGCACTGAGCACGATTAGAGTGAAAACCAACAATTACAGCCGAACTGAAAGCTCCGTAGGCTGGTTAGGTTTGCACATTTTAAGCTAATTAGACCGAGACCTACAGTTTAACGTGGGTTCTGAACCACTCACAAGTATCCATGCAACCGTCGGGATTCGAACCTGAGGCATCAAAAGCCAGAAGCGCTAGCCAATTGGCTATTGCCAATCAGACCACTGCCATAGGCTGGAAGATACTTTCCAGTATGCATCCTTAAGTCAAGGTGGCACAGTGAAGGTGCGGCCTGTCGTTCTAGAAGCTAATAAAATATTTAGGATAGAAAAGGGTTTGTATATTGAAATTTAGTTTTTATGTTAATGGAAATTGATGTCCAGACAATATTTGTACGGACAATGTTTTGATTCATTGTTTTAAAACGCTGTTTCAATAAAAGAGTATAACGAAAAGAAAAGTAATCAGTATTTTCTAAACATTTAACAAAAGAGAAAAGTAATTCTTTTTCTTACAATAAATACACAATAAATTAAGTGAACATATAAATTCAGCAGATCTACGAAATATTTCTTTCATTAAAAAGAAAATTATCAAAAATATGATCTATTTATAAAGAAAATTTGCAATCTTAAGTGGGCATGTGTGATTAAATCTGCCGGAAGCATTTGCTTTGAATATGTTACTATCTGTAAGTGGATTGTATTATCGAAAAGTTTTATCGTGATTGCAAGGATTTGAATTGATTTTCGGGGAAATTAGATCATGTATGTATACTATCGAATTTCCAGAATGCCAGAATATCACTTCATTGGAGCTTGATTATTCGCATCATTCACAGCTTAAACACAAAAGTAGACAGGCGAAACAAACAGGAGACGAAATCCATTTGGTGAAAGAAAAGCAGTTGGCCCATTGGACTATTTTTTAATTTGTTATGTTGGAAACATACCATTTTCTTTGTTGTAGCATTCATTAGGGAATTGAAGATTTAGGACGACTTGTTCGCATTTTCAGCAGTATAATAATAAACATTTATTTATAACGCAGGAATGCACACTCTAGGCATAGCAAGTTTTTTCTTCTTTAATTTATATTTCTTAAGTTAATTGAAAAAAAATTTTTTTAATTTAAAATGAAATTATTTCTTTTTATGAAAATGAGTTATTATATTTTCGAAATTGTTTACATTGCGTAGTTGCCAAAACGAATAATTTGATGTTGGCGAAATTTGCACTCGGCTTGATGGAAAAATACCACAACGAGCACCAGAAGTAATAATAGAATACCGTAAATAATTAGCAGATAAAAATAAAAATTATTTTAACATACCTTTTGAGTGTTTAGAATGCACGCTTTAATAAATCCAACCTTTGAACTAACTTTTTTTAATATAATCTTAATGCGAATGGGTTAATATTTGATATAGTCTTTTGCATGATACTATAATCGGTCCATTCTTCAACGTAGAGAAGACGATTAACGGTGATCTCCTTGTGTTGCACGTTAGTCCACAATTGGAACATTTATGACCAAATGATTTATTTCAGCAAGACGGTGTTTTTCCACCTCACTGTACACGTCCTGCAAGTGAATTACTTTATATAGTATTTCCCGAAAGAGGGATTGGTCAGTGTGGACCAACGCCTTAGCCTTCACGATCGCCCGATATAACTTCTCGTTGTAAACTTATGGGAAAGCCTTTGTTTTTCAAATACCTGTTTCTGATATCTCCATTTTAAAGGTAACGTTATGATGGAAAATCGACTAGCGCTCTACCCTTTGGTACCACAGACTTCAGATTCGAATCCTGGCAGTGGCATGGATGTTTGTTAGTAGTTCGGAATCCACGTTAAACTGTAGGTGCAAAAATGACCATAGAGCAGCAGATCAAACCAAATCATTTTAAAGGTAATGATACAATAAGAAAGCCTTACTATTACCTCATTGCAAATGTTAAAAAGCAATGGATGGAAAATCGCATGCAGACTGGACATTCTTGGCTTTGGGAGGTCTGAACGTCAGGCATTTCTAGATTTTACATTGTGAATTCTATGATGGTTTTGTTATACAATTTGCATGTAACGAATACCAATAGTAGCTTTTCTCATGCAAAATGGTCGCGTTTTTAATTCAATCCTTATCAGTTCTCCTTTGGTTTTTGGGTTTATATATATATATATATATATATATTACTGTAGGAAACGGATATTCTTTGCATAAAACATTACATATTCGAAGAAAACATATAGAATTACTAACATATGAAAATTTGGTGGTACATCGCATGTCTGATGCAGCCCGAAATAACCGACTTTATCCAAATATTAACCTAGGTTAAATTTTCAAAAAAGATAATTCTGAATTATAAAATGCAATTTGAAAGTAGAATATACAATTTTAATTAAGAAAATTATAAACATAGAATTACTCGTACTTACTGTGCATTGATGTCTATCTATATTAATACAGAAAACAAAAACAAAAAACCCTTAAATTCCTGTTTGGTGCCTTTTTTTAAAAAAATATTACACAATGACTCGTTTCACGCAGATTGTAAGAATACTTTAAAAACTATTTAGTTTTCCAGGATTCACACGAAACACTTAGGATTAATTTTGTTCAAATAGGATTTCCATTTTTGGCCCTACAAATGACGAAACGGAAAAACTATGACCTCTCCCTCTCATATTTGATCAATTGCAGTTGATGGAAACATAATTTTTATCTGCCAACTCAACGGCTTCAATTGCCGTTTCTAGGAACGCATTAACCTACAAGACACTTCAGGGCCAAACAAATCGTTTTGTCACCCTGAAGAGGATTATCCAAGATTCAATTTCTTATTCGGAATGTCCTCTTGTAGAACAATTGAAAATAACGAATATGAGAAAGAATTTATCCAGCATTAAAGAATCATTATTTAATCATTTTGTTCACGCTCTCTTTATTAATGCTCCTACATTCCCAAAAAAGTCACGCCGCAAACAATCATTCGATATTCGTCATAATTTAAAATGCTATTAGACTGACGAAAATAGAAAATAATTCGTAAATTCAACAATTGATTAAAAAGGAAAGTAATTTATTTGTTGTTGTTTTCAAGTAGCGGACAATTTGATTTGTTATTCGCCACTGTATCGTTAGATTTACAAAAGGTTCAACATTACTGAAGATATACTACACTGTGTGAAAAAAGTAGAAGGACAGTCATTTTTTTGTACAATATGCTTTTATTTTACTGCTTTTGTTCTGATTTTTATAGAGAGTTGTTTTGTTAGAGTTTTAATTTACGTTAAGTGAAAGTTAAATGATATTTTTTTATTTACCATCATTTTAACTTAGGAATGCAATACTTAATAACTTTGGGTGTGTGAAAAAAGTAGAAGGACACATCCAAAAAATCTATTTAGAAGCTGTTGGAAAGTTTATAGGTAAGTGTTTTTTTTCTCTTTTAATTCCTTTTTAACAAGAATAAAATATTTAGCTAGAAATTCATAGTTTTTATTGGTTTTAGGATGCCCAGAGGAATACCCTTAAGTAAGTTTCAGAAAGGCCAAATAGTTGCCTATAAAAATGAAGGCAAAAGTGTGAGAGAGATTGCACGGCAGCTACGAATCAGTCCTAATACTGTTTCGAACTTCATAAGAAACCCTGAAAGTGACAGAAGAAAAAGAAGACAGGAAGACCAAAAAAGCTCACCCAACGTGATCAACGAAAAATCATTCGTGAACTCAAAAAGACTGGTGAAAGTGTCGGCAAGGCGCAATTTCAATCAAGAATTACACATGTAACCAAAAGAACTGTCTATAACTACATAAAACGCTCAAAAAAGTTCGTCTTCAAAAAACGGATGCACCATCCGAAGTGGAATGAAGGACACATGAAGAACCGACTGCAGTGGGCTAAAGAACACATGTCCTGGAGCTCAGAATGGACCTCAGTTATATTTTCCGATGAGAAAAAATTCAATTTGGATGGTCCAGATGGTTATCAGTACTATTGGCACTGTCTTGGTATTGAAGAAGAAACTTATTCTACTCGACAGATGGGAGGAGGTGGTTTAATGGTATGGTTAGCAGTTGGCTATGGAGGCAGGACAAGTTTAGTCTTTCTAAATGGTAGACAGAACCATACAGACTACATCCAGACTCTAAACTCAAATCTTCTTCCGTATGGCACTGAGTTAGGAGGAGATGACTGGATTTTTCAGCAAGATGGAGCCTCATTTCACACTGCAAATGGTGTTAAAGATTGGTTTGCAGCAAACAATGTTCGATTTTTACATTGGCCTGCTAAAAGTCCTTATCTCGACATTGTAGAGAACATATGGGCAATGATTGTATGTCGTGTTTACAAGGGTGGAAAGCAGTTTAAATCTGTAGCTGAGCTGCAGAAATCATTAAAGTTTGTATGGGACAATTTTTGCCAGACAAAAATTCAATCTTTATACAGTTCGATGCCAAATAGGATCTTCGAAGTAATTCGACCCAACAGGAAAAGAATTCCATATTAATTTATATAGTACACCTCTTTTTTAGAAGTGTCCTACTTTTTTCACTGATCATGAGATCGTCAAAACCAATTTTTTTATTAAGTATACATTTTTTTTAATTGTATACTTTTTTGTTTTGTCTAGATACAGGTATCTGCATGTAAAAACGTTGTGAATAAATTAATTGTTTAAAAAATGCGTCATTATTCATTTATCAAAAATAATCTAATGTCCTTCTACTTTTTTCCCGCAGTGTATGAGGAATCTACTATACTGTACCCACATTTTGTCACTACAATTTACAAAGAACCTCTCTAATGATGGCGATTGGAAATTCGCAACGTCTTTTCTCATTTTCAAACTTAATACTTTTTGGTCTACAGATTTATCGAAAGCAACGCTTAATATAGTCTCAAGACCTTTTGGTTTCACTTAGCTTGTGACACCGCCAGAGAGAATCGAACCGTCCCTGATTGTACGATAACGAACGTACAATCAGGAATTAGGATCAGGGATTATCAAACGACAGGAACGCACAATCCCACTGAACTGTGATTAAGGTTCAGATAGCGACATCTATAAGTTTTTAATAATCCTAATTCTGCTATAAACATGACATTTTGAATTAATGAGCTGTATTTTTCTTTTTATACATTCTGCATATGAATGAACATACACTCGTACATATTTGTGGTATATTAATATCATTATAATAATAGAAGAAATACTATAGCTGAATGTGTAATCATTAATATGATATAATGATAATAATATAATAAAAACAATTAGTTTCTTAAGTAGTTCATGATTACTAAATAGGATTCGGCGTGACGGTAATTTGCATGCTAATTATGTGACAGACACCTTGACTTGGCAGCGCGTAAACACAATTCTATTTATTCATCTGTTCAACCGTTTTCTTTTCCTTAACAGGTTGTCCTTCATGCGGGGCCAAACCTTGAACCTCGTGCGTATTTTAGAAATAAGACGCCGAATTAGGCTTATCTCATTTATCACATGAGTTAAAAAATGCTAATTCCTTTTTCTCAGTCTTTAATAAAGGACAGAGAAAAATGCATCTGTAAATTCTAGAATTCAATGTTATTTAATATTTGCTTACAATTTGTAATATTTGATAGAAATAAAATTATATTATGAATCTGTACATCGTTTTATTTCTATTTTTTAAAAGTAATTTCAGGTTTCTCCTTTATAATACAATTTAACTTTTCTCTTCTTAAGCTAAATTCTTCTTTTGGTAGCCAATATGAACCAGAATTTATTTTACTCTGCTTGCATAAAGTTTTCCAATAAGCTAATTTGGTGGCTTTTAAATCATCATAAATATATTTAAATATTGGAATTCGGCGTATTTAATTATTAGATCTGTCTCCTATTGGCTCATGGTTAAAAAGCTTAGATAAATAATAAATAAATGGCAATCTCTCTTGGATGTAGCAAATCTTCGAATAACCTTATGATGTGGTTTCTATTGTCTCGTGGCTAAAGAACTTAAATAAAGAACTAAATGACAATCCCTCCGAGTTAAACTATTGGATATAGCAAATCTTCGAATAACCTATTGCCTACAAATCTAAAATCTGTTATAACCAAATTCTAATGGTTATTATTCTATTATTACCTCTCCACCCCATTATTGTTATTCGGCATTGAATCTGCTATAGCTCCCATCCACTTCAAAGACCACTAACAGTAAGCCAAAACAAGGGGTGAAATATCAAATTTATTCAGGTCAAACAACTTTTTATTTATTAAATAAGAAATATAAATTAATTAATTTAAATTTTAAATAAAATAATATTTTTTTAAATGAAATAATATCTTTTAAATATTACACATTTTTTGAAAGTTAAGGAAATCATGCGACTGCATGTAGTTAATTTTTTAACACTCTGAGCGATTCTCAAAAGATAAGAATTGTCAAATATTTGTCCACATTTCCAAATATTTGTCTTTACAGTGTTTACGTGGATGAGGAAATAAACAAACGGCGATTCATATATACAAAGATAATGAAAGAGACGGGGGGAAAAGTTAAACGAGAAATTTCGTGTAATCAAAATAATAGAATTTTTTTAGTAATTGAATATCATTCAGTATTTCAATCCTACAGTTTACTTTATGTCTTCAGATAAAAATAGAATAGGAATTCTGCAAAAATTCATAATCAAACATGCATCAAACTGCAGCCAAAGATCAATTGTTAATGGTGAAATTGAATGAATGATTTTTATTTTTATACTCTTGTTTTATTCTAATGTACAAACCACTAGCTTTATTAGAAAATCAAAGTTGCATCAATTGGTCCCTAAACAAGAAAATCATCATCAAAGCTTTTGTATACTTTTAAGTATAATAAAATTAATCATTTTTCTGAAGGGTTACTTCCAACATCTGTTCAACATGCATCTCCCTGAATATTATTTAGAAGAGAGCAAATATCCTTAAAAAATATCCAAAGCAAATATTCTTAAAAGAGCACTAATCTTTATAGCTAAAATAAAATCTCAATAAGCAACAATGTTAGGCTTATAGTTATTCTGTCAGAGACATTGTCGTTATTAAACGATTACCTATGTTCATTGAGAATAATGTGAGAAATCGAGTAATTTATCAGACATTTAATTCAATATATATATAATGAATAAAAAGTTATACATGCTAGACATATGATAGAATACACATAAGAAATTCAATTCAGAGCACTATATTGGTTTAAGGTTTGTTTGGTAACATTTCTCACTGGTAACCCAGCTAAAAAAAGGATTTGCTAAATGGCGTTTTTCGATTTATTAATAATCATGATTTAAAATTATTTTTTTACAAAAATATATACAAATATATACAAATACGGGAATGCATCCAAATTAATACTTTATCTCCGCCTGAATCGTAGCCCAGTGGCAACGTGTGTAGCTAGCGTGCAGGAGGACTGTAATACGAATCCGCTGACATCACAGTTGTAGTCACTGCTTTCAAAACGAGGAGACTCGATATCGATTGTGATAATGTTTCTCGTGTCGATCGGGCTACCTGGTGAGAGTTTTCCGAGTTTTCTCCAAAACTAAACGCAAATGCGGGGCAGTTGCCCTAAAAGTCCACTCAGAAGACACTGCCTCCCTCTTCACCTATCTGTGGGCTGTTTGTGGTATACACGAGGCCCACTGATGTTCCACCTTCACCTTTTTAACTAGTAGGGGTCTACATAGCCCTAGACACGTGGGTAAGGTGTAGAGAAAAGAAAGATAAGAATACTTTTAATTTATTCAATGAAGTAATCCAGACTTTTGGAGATAAGTCTGGACTACTTTATTGAGCCCAATTTTAAAATGAAGTATGTTTTTGATAGTCCCATGATATGTATAGTAAAAATTATTAACAAATTTGTACTTTTAGTTTATGCTTTAAAAGCCAACACAATTGAGACTCTTTTATGAAGTTATGAATTATTGAGAAAAAATAGAATGTAAATCTAGAACTTGCATATAAACAAATGCACTATTAACTTTTTTTTTTTTTACTTACAATCAAATTATACTTCATGTTTTAATCTTTTATCAAAATCTTTGATATTATCTTTTTTTATGGTTAATGCGCTTTTTATTTTAAAAAATGGCCTGTCGTATAATTTTTCAAATGATTAAGTATACTATAAAGTGGCGAGTCTCAAGAAAAGCAGTGGACGTACCACTGTCTATGTATTTCTGTTATAGAGGACCCCTTGTATTTGCAAAAATACTTTCTGGTCTGTCAGATTTCATAATAGCAGATCAAGGACGTGCACAACGATACACATCAACTACTCAAATCATCAATTAAAGTTTTTTCACATTATACATGAAAATTAAATAATTGGAGATGGACACGTGATAAAAACATTGAATGTAAGTAAGGTTTTTTTTCCCTGCTGCAGCCGTCTTTATATGACTGTACATATATATAAGAAAAATAATCAGTTGTTTTTTTTTTTGATGTGAGGTTGGCGCCGTCTTACCAAGATGGCCTCTGTATCTCAAGGTAGCTCTAATTTGTGTATTTAAAACTATTCATTCACGTTCCAGATAATGCATGGTGCATTTCCAGTTTTTTATTTCTCTATTCAAGTTAATTCTCCAGATGAGTATTTATTTTTTGATGAGTCATTTTCTGAATTTTATACTTCGATTTTGTGATAAATTTTATTTATAAGACTACGCTTTTAAAGCTTTTTTAAGTTGCGTTAGATAGGCTTGGTGGTTAGAGTATTAATCTTGCAAAGTGGGGGAGAAAACCACTGAGATTGAAATTGAACTGCAAGTTCAAGATTTTTACATCAGGCATAGGCTGGATAAATCTGTCAATCGGAGAGATCTTCCGTACGGATGCGAATAGAAAAGTGGAAGATGATAATCTTTCCAGGTGCTGCCCTAAAAGTTGTTTTTCTTCTCCAAGGTATAAAGCCTGGTAAAGTTAAATACTCAGTGGCAAATAATCTAGGATTACAGAAAAAAGTTTTTAAAACATTTGAAGCATGCTTTTTCAAGAAGTATTTTAACGAATACTATATTCATTTCATACGTTAAGTTATTTAGTATTGATACTCTAACAGTCATGCGCATAGGTTTGTTCTTTTGATAAGTCTACGTACACTTTATCTAAATGGAAATGACAGAAAGTAATAGATTTCACGAGAAAATGACAGGATCAAAGATAGCTAACCACCAATTTGCAAAAAAAATCACCAGCAGAATTTTCAGAAAAGAGTAGACTTCTGGAGCAAACAGAGAAATCGTTATTTACGGTAAGATTTAAAAACAATTGTTTTTATTGTTCTTATTATTATAATAAAAATATTTTGTCATGGAAATATTTTTTCTAATTTAGATTTATTTCGTTTTCAGTTAAACATTCAAATAATGCAGTGATGATATATAAACAAAAAGTTTAAAAACAATTTCTTATTCGCAATTGACAAATAAATGATTACGGCATTTCTATTTCTTGAATTATAAATGTTACTGTTAATGTTTCTAATAATAAGTAGAAATTTTGTTTCTAATAATAAGTACATGAAATATTTCCTACTTTTGTGTCATGCCGTTAATTTTTATTTACCCTTTGCATTCTTATGTTGAATATTTATGGAGATATTTATGACGGTACATCTTTTTCAAGAATGGTAATAAATTTCAAATGTTATAATCAATAAATTAATTTTAATATGTTTATAATAAATATGAATGTTAAACTGATTTAAATATGTAAATTTCTAAGAGTTATGTATTTTTTTCTTATCGCGGGTAGTTATGCTTCAACGTTTGAGCCCATGAATTCTTTAGTTTGGTTTGTCGCTCTACGGTCATCTTTTGCATACTTTAAGCTAATTAGACCGTGACTTACAGTTTAACATGGATTCCGAATCATTAACAAACATCCATGCCACTGCCAGGATTCAAACTTCAAGCCTGTGTATCAAAGGCCAGAGCGCTGCCAATTGGTCATCAGGCCATCATAATTCTTTAAGTTTATATTCTATTTTACAATGGAGTACTACGTAGGGTGGGTAAATATATGAAGGTGATCACATGATCAATTTACCCTCTCAAACTCAATGGGCCGGTTTTCCGGCCTACAGATTTAGCATGCTCGTACCTGGCAGAGACACAGGATGTTTGAAATGAGTTTTAAATTGTGAGTAAAATTTTCATTCTTGAAACAATTACAAACGCCTTTTAATAAAGTTAAAAGGCTCAAAAGGTTTACATGATAATGATGAACAGAAGATGTACGTATTTCTAATAAAAATATAGTGATAATATAATACTGAAATAATAATAATAAAGAAATAATAATAATAATAATAATATTAATGATAAATAATAATAATGAAATAATATTAATAATAATATTAATGATAAATAATAATAATGTAATATGCTCTACCTTTGAGTTATAATGTAACTCAAAGGTATTAACGTGTAACGTATTACTAGTATATCTTTCTAAGTAATGTATATAAAAGTTTTTATTGGTTATTCATTAGAAAAATTATTATGTAATTTGGTATTTTGACAACAACAAATGTATCGTCTGAACTAAATTATAAGCTTTATTCACACACTAATAGTTTATCGCACATAAAAAGAAACTACAATAAAATCGCATGAAATGTAGTTTTTTCCAATAATTCATCCCATTCCATACAGGCGATCGCTCATTTATGTGACAGAAGATATCTCTATTGTCTTCAATATCGATTTCAAATATTCACCTTTAGACATGCAACAGCTCTTACATTAGTTATTTCATTATCCCACTACTTTTAACACTTTTCAATGCTTTAAAAAGCAGGAAGAAAAACCAGAAGCAGAGTCAAGAATAGTTCTTCTAGCAGCAGAATCAATAATAATTATGCAGTACATATGTAATACCATAATCATTAAACAGAGTCGTTTCACCTGCAGTTATACATAATCTGTCATGCATGATACATAGCATTATTGAGTTGTAACATATTTGCCATCGATAAGATTAAAAAAAAAAAAAACATCAAAGAAAACGTGAACAGAAAAGCCCGAGTATCTTAGAAAAAGGTCACCATAAGTAAAATTCATTTTGGATAAATTTTATTTATGATGAATCATGGACGAGATCGTCAAATCAATTGTCTTCTCCCAACTATAGCGGAAGAAAAAGATATTGGGTTGTCAGAAAAAGCATTTAATTACATGTATAAGAGAAAGGTTGGTGTTCCTCTTTTTTATATTTTATGTAGAATGAAATGGTAACTAATTTTTTAAATCCAACATTTATATAGAATCTTTCAATAAATAAACGATGAACTACGAAAAATAATTTAATGCTTTTAAAAAAAATTCTTAAATTGACGTTTAAGAATTTTTAAATGTCAATATTAAAAACCTCAAATTGTAAAGCGCCACCTTTAAAGGCAGGTGGTATTTTTTTTTAATAAGCAAAATTAAATCAATAATTTAGAAGAACTTTTTATTCAGTAAAAAATGATAAATCAATGAATGCACAACTCGAAAATAAATATTTAGTAATAAATTATAGAGAACTTTCTTATAAAATATCATGCTTTCGAAAAAAGATATTAGAGAGTTTTTGCATAACGTTTTTTTATCGACCGGTAGTTTTTTCTCCCTAGCGCGCATGCTCATAGGAAATTGTGTATGAGTATCTGTAATAATCTTTCCTATGAGCATGCGCGCTAGGGAGAAAAAAATACCGGACGATTAAAAAACGTCATGCAAAAACTCTCTATTATTTAAAATACAGCATATTTCATTAAATAATTATAAGGATATATTTATAGAGCGGGTAAAAAAATCCGTTTAAACTTAAAAAAATTCATAAGAAAAAACAAATAAGAATATAGAGCTGCAGTTTCCACTAAATACATTATCAGAATTTGAAATGTTTTTTCAACAGCAAAAAAAAATCTGCACATAAGAAGCGCTAACTACGTAAATAAAGGTAATTATAAAAGAACTGAGAGGTCCTTTATTCAATTTAATTCTTATTTTGATGTGCCGTAAAAGTCATCTCGCAAATCTGAATGGGAAATTCAATCTATGCATTCGGACATGCTACTCTACAGTCTCATACAATGTTATCTAAAACGACTTATCCTATGGTAAAAGGCATGTGAAGCTTTTGCTGTAGTAGAAAATTTTTTAAGAAAAATGTTATTGGTCATTTTCAGTGTATGCCCATTTCTATTCTGCGTAGCCGACAAATCAACATCTGCCTATGTAACATTCATGTTGTAATTTGTCCCACATCCAACTGATGATTCAGTTAAATAAAAGGTCCACTGAGTATCAGTTCTTTTATAATTATTCTTATTTACATACTTCTGAAGACCAATGATTATTAATGCCCCTATCGGTAACTTTTTGAATTACAAACTCTTTTACTGTTAAAGAAAATCAGGCAACTTTGCAATGCTTTTAGTGAAAACTGCAGTATTGTATCATTATTTGATTTTTTTTTTTTATGAATCTTCAAAGTTTATATAGGCATTTTTATGGCACTCGTAATTATTTTTACACGAATTAAAATAACTAGCAAACAATTTATCTGTTTGTTGGTTATCGTTACATTTAAATATCTACTGCCTGATTGCAACTTACATAACTGGGCTTTATAGAACTAAAATTCCATGAAAACATTGAGAATGCAAAACCCTACTAGTTCATATAATATGAATACAAATATATTAAATGAAATATCACGATTGCGATAACATTTAATAAAATTAAAGGTTAGTGGTTTTGTCCATTCCAGACCTTGTTTTACAATTTTCTCCCAGTTTACTCGTTTTTCAATTCAATAACTGCAACGAACGCCATTGGCTTGAATATAAATCCTCATTGGCTTACACGCTTGTTAGCATGCACTAATCTTTGGAGTGGGTCTATAGCAAAATTACATGACTTAGCTAAATTAAAATCTATTGACTGCCTTAATTTGCTTTTGTGTATTAAATTATATTTTTATGATTATTTATAAAAAATTTGCTCATTATCTTTTGTTAAATCCTAATGAACTGTTTCATGCCCTAGATTTCTTAAATTTTTAAAACTGGTTAACAAAGCGGGGAAATTACCTTTTTTACTTTGGTTTCTGTTTGTAAGAGCGTTGTCCCATTAAAACCCTTAAACCTATTTCAACAGGTTAAACAACTGCAATAACTTGGCATTGACACAAGATCTAGAAAATGCACTCGGTAGTTGACAAAGATGTGTTCTGAATGCTTCTCGTCCAAATAACAAAAGTCTTTTAAGAACTGGCTCCCGAATGGCACAGAAATATTTGCTTCAGGGGTTACATTGCACCATATTGTGCTTGTTTTAAACCAGGACTTAGTTTCGATTTTTCTAACTGCTTGTCTTAAAAGTTAAAAATATATATATTCCTCTACTTAAATGAACAAGCCTAATTATCTATTAAATGAACAAGCCAATTTTATTACAAGCCGAGTAATAAAATTGATCTATCAGTTAATTTAGTTTTATAAATAATTATAAATTAAGAGTTTTTAAGAGTTTTAATTAAGAGAATTAACAGTTTGTAATTATAAATAGTTATGTAAAGTAAGACAATCAATAGATTTTTAATTTACCACAACTATGTAATTTTGCTACAGACCTACTCCAAACCCTACAGCACGCTAACAAGCAAGCACTAGGGTTTGGAGTAGGTCTATCAGTTATTTTAGTTATATAAATAATTATAAATTAAGAGTATTTAGTTAAGAGTTTTAATTAAGAGTATAAAATTTAAATCGAAACGAAATTTAATAAAATAGAAATTAATGAAATATATTTAAAAGATTAGATTAGAAGAGTTAAATTTCAAATATATATTTTTTAATTAAAATTTTTTTGATGAATGATTCTATTGCTATTTATAGGATAATTAATAATATAATAATTTAATTACGTAAAAAATGTAAAATGATTCCTTTAATTTTCAAATCATAGACAATATGCTAGATATATGCAATATTTAACAAAAATAACAAAATTATTTAATGGGAAAAGGTCATAAAAGCTAACAGTATTAATTAAGGCTAACAGTAAGGCTAAAATTATTAATTATTCAAAAATATTTAATCTTTAAGGCTAACAGTATTAATTATTTAAAAATATTTAATATTTTCACAATGAATTTCCATAACAGGGTATTTTTGTGAGGATAACATAGATATTTAAAAATATTTAAATTGTCATTTCTATTTTATTTTAGACAGTTGAAAGAAATTTAAACTCTTCATCTTAAAAGTTTATATATTTTAATTGTTTATAATTATAATTTTGAAAACATTATTTAAAGATGAGCCAAGGAAAATCGATTTTTAAATAATTAATAAATTAAAATAAAATTATCACAATTAAGGGCAATAAAGTAACAATCATATTATGTAAATAATTTTAAATTTCAACAATAAGCAAATTATTTTGAAAAAAAAAAGTTTAAAAAAATAGCTTATATTTTAATTTTATGCCATTACTTATTGTTAAAATAGAAACTGAATCTTTTTGTTATTGTTAAGAACTAAGTCAGTATTTTGGTCTAAGTTGGTTTAAAAACAGAAAATTAAGAAATAAATTATAATATTATTAAAAAAATCGAACTAATATTGAAATGAATCACTAATGTATTTTGTAAAAATGTAATTATCAGAATGTCAAACTTAAAAAAATACATAAAAATATATTAAAAAATAAATAATAAATAAATAAATTACTTAATAAAAATGATTTACCCATTTAATGAAAATTTCTTGCATTCTAGAAAAAGTACAATAAGCATTTCATTCGTACTTTTATTTGAGTAAGTATTGGATATTTTTCTTTAGTTGGAAATCTATATAATGGAACTAATGGCCAGAAAAATCTTTGTGAATCTAGATTTATGTAAATAGTCAAATAATTCTTTATTATATAACAATAAATGATTATTTTTTATATTTATACTCATTGCTATAATACTTTTTAAGTACAGTCACATTGAAAATGTTCTAAGCGTTCATTATTCAATATTATATATAAAAACATTTTAGTTTCCTATATTGGGAAATATTGTTTATGACAAATTCCAAACCAATATAAATAAAATATATTAAGCGATGTAAAATGAAATATCATATATAAGAATTTTTTTTCCTTGCTGCATAAAAATAACTTGTTGTTTTCTACTTGCATTAAATTTAAAACGTATGATATGTTTCCTACGCATTATGGAAAACATATAGCTATCTCTAACGAGAATATAAAAATAGAGCACACAATAATTAATTAATCTTCCTCTTGGCTTCAAGAACCCCGGAGCTTACCCAAGAATTCGACATTATTGTCTGAAGATTGGCGCCAATCTTTGAAGATGACTTGACTCTCTAGAATACATTTAGAAACAAACTGGATATTCGTGGCAGAAGCACTGTTGATGATGGAGGGTGTGTCGTCTAAAAATACCGTTGATCTTCCTTCCCCTTCATTGTATCAAAACCCTTTTTAAACGATGTCCTCAGGAAGTCAACTAACTCCGTGTTCCAATCTTACCGGAACCAAACGATATCTGAAAAATGATGTTATTGCCATTTATTTAGGTCGTAATAAAAATATATATTCAAATGACAGATTGCCAATAGATTAAGAATTAAGTTTTTTTATATTGCAAATTAATAATAATTATTTGTTCTTAATGTATAGAATAATATTAAAATTTCTAACAGTAAAGTGGTTTTTTTTTAACTTAAAGAATGTGTAAATTTATTCTCTAAATGTTTTTCTTCTTAAAAAAACGTAATTAAATATAAATAAATTGCAATTTAGTTAAAAACTTTTATTCACTGAATTATATGGAAATGGAGATGATGAATTTCCGAAATAATTGATTGAATAATTTTATTTATTCTTATTCTTGGAATTAAAATCTCAAGAAAAAAAATCAATATGTAAAAATAAATATTTTAATTTTTTTTTTAATCAAAAACTATTTGCGTTTTTTCTTTTTTTTCCCAGCCATTTAAATTTAATAAGACTACTGTAGTAAACTTTAAAAGACTCCTGCGTGTCCTTAAATTTTATAATTCCTGACGGATTATTCGTGTAATTTTGAATAGTAAATAATTTTAGGATATTTATAAATGAGGATATTTTTTGGTTTGTTGGCAATTATGGAAACCGTTAAATTAATTTCAATATGTAGATTTTTTTAAATACTAATGCATAACAGCGCAGAATGAAATTTTTCCAAGATATATATGTTCCGATTTCTTGAAACTCTTATATAATTAAATCTATTAAATAACAATCTTAAATCTATTAAATACATGCTTGAAGATTTCTCGCTGAATTAAATAAATGATTAAAAATACAGTAATTACTGAATTAATATTAATTATTAAATTATTAATTATTAAAGGATAATTAATTATTAATTTATTATTACTAATTATTAATGTATTAATAATTATTAAATACTGAATTAAATAAATTATTAAAAATATTTCGTTACCTCGCACTTAAATTTTGGACGTTTCGTGTGTTTTTTTCAGGAGGGAGGGGTAGAAGTGTCTCATAAGTACGATTTTAAAGTTTTTGCTTTTAACAGTAAAATAATTAGCAACATATGAATAGCTATCAAAAGGAATTCTCTATTTGTAATTATGTTAATCAAAACTTTGTCTGTTACTGTCAAATATCATATTATAATACTGAATTGCCCCTGTTAAGAAATTAACAAAGATAATGTCACCGATTACATCATACTTCTTCTTTGTCTTTGATGATGATGTCTTTTTACTGAACGATTATTTTAGTTGACATTCGAACATTTTTAGGTAAACACCCTTAAAACCCTTAAGCTGATCAAAAGCTTTTCAAAGTATGTTTTAATAGTGAATTCAGTAAAATAGCGTGCTTTATAAAATTATGCTCAATAAATAAAAATAAATATTCCGAATTTAAAAGAAATTTATAATAGAGATTTTCTTTGACAACTTCTGTTGTCACGAAAATGCGCTTATTTCTTCTTCTGAAAATATTTAAGATTTTTTATGATGGAAAGTGCACCACCCTATACAAGAGAGGTTCTTAAACTTCGGCGACTCATTTAAAAATTTACAAATTATTATAGGCGCCCAGGGCCTGAATGGCCGACCGGCTAGCGCTCTGCTGCTCGGTACCACAGGTATCGGGTTCGAATCCCGGCGGTGCCATGGATGTTTGTAGTGGTTCGGAATCCACTTTAAACCGTAGGTCCCGCGTAACTCTGCGACCGTGGCTTATCCTCAAGTTACACGCGCCCCTTGGGTAATGCAAAGTGAGTACGTCTGTGCAGTGCTTGCCTTAAGGCATCCAAGACCAAGCTGTCGAAGTGTTTGCCAGCTGCATTAGAACAACATTATAGGCGCCCTATATATAAATTTATGTGAAATAAGCATCTCGGATATGCTTCACAGTTTTATATCCAGATGCTTAAATTCATGTACTACTACTTACAGACATCGGAGTCTCAGAGGCTGCAATGGAAATTTTTTTAACACTGAAAATCACATTGAAGCTAGCGCTTCTAGTAACTCCAAGGAAATTATCACTCTTAATTTCTCGGAAATCCTCTTTGACGCATAATAACAGTTTGACGACTTTTAACATGAGGAAAGAAAAAATAAAAAAGAACAAAAAGATTAGTTCTTTTGTAATTAAAGTTAACTTTGAGTATGAAAACTGAAAAGAAAAAGACTAATTATATTTATTTTTATATCTGGGCACATATTTCTCTGCAAAAGCGTACCCTTTGGGAACCATTGCTATAAATGAAAATTAATATTTTAAAGGTGATTAAAAGACATGCAATCAAGAACGAATAAAAATGAATTAAAACTGGGGAACATATCCCTCCAATTTTTAAGAAAATGGGGAAAGGATATAAGTTCTATCAAGTTCAAAGTATGCAAGAAGTTTATTTTTGAAAGGAATGCATTGCTAAGTTTTTGTGAAATCTTTTCTCAGTAACAATTATCGGAATTTTATAAAATATGACAGTAATATACAATTCTAAAGGACCTTAAATATGAAAAATTAATTATCACAGCTGAACTCAATGATTAGTTCCCACTGGTCCGATTTATATCTCTTAGGATTGGGTTGGTTTGTGGATTGGTATGCAACTTCGGCGCTTACTTTAAAATAAGACTAGCCAGTATTTTGCTGTCTGCCTCCATCATTTTCGGTGTGGCTTAATAAGAGTTTTCCTAATTTGTAGCACTAATTTTAAACTATAATAAACTATGATACTCTTCTTTCTCGTGCATGTGATGGGTTTGTGGATACAAACTGGATTCTCACTGGATGCGATACAAAAGTTTGCTATGTCTGCAGCAAATGACATCAAGTGCAAAACAATAACAAATATTTTCAATCATTTATCTAAGATTTAGTTTAAAAAAAAAAAGGTTTTTCCTTTTAATATGCATTTCAGTGAATATATTTTATAACCATAAATCTATGCTGGGAAAAAAAAATCAAAGAAAGAAAATGTTGCTCCACAACAGATCAAAGCTCCTGCTGCTCTTTCCAGGTAGGTTCGAGAAAGAGTAGATCAAGGTATGTTTGTCCTTGATACGGAAAAGAGTGTGTAAAGCAACACGCACTCGTGATTTTTTCATGGCTTAGGAGACAAGCAGCCAAGAGCTGAGCAAGGGTTCGATGAAGACTTGGAGGCTTGCCCGATAGTCTTGGGTCTTTCTTGTATGTTTTCCTTTTAAATACAGAGGACATGAATGAAATTCTTGGAATGTAATTAGAACTGGGTTATGGAAAGGGTAGTATTCTTTAAAATTATCCTATCCTATGTTGTATATGGATCACATGGACCGGCAGTTGTAGATATAAGATCTATTTTTTCACAGTTTCAAAATGTTTCTTTTTTTCTTTTAAAAAGAGCATTCGAGCATTCTTTTTATTATTAAACCATTCTATTAAAGTTGCACTATAAAAATGGAATAATTTATTTAAAAAATTATTGGACAACATATTTATTATTGTTAAAAACGGGGCGTTTTTGTATTTTAAAACTGGTGTTGTTGTTTCTTATCCCACTTGGTCGGCAGAAACATCTAGACCAAGTCCATGATCTTATGGAGGGAAGGAAATGAAAGGGGAGGGGGGCAGCTTCTATTGTGATGGAGTACCCATAGGTAGCTTATAGACTTGGCTTCTTGACGCTGAAGAAAGAGGGTAGTGCCTTCTGGGAGGAGTTTTAGGGGGAACTACCCTGCATTTGAATATCGTATGGGAGAAAACCCGGAAAACTGCCATCTGGTAGTCTGACTAACTGTGCGAGATACTGAATATCCCAAACGCCTTCCAGTCTCCTCGTATTTCGAAACAGTGTCTACAACAAAGCTGCCAACGGATTGAACCTCAGCCTTAATGCTTACGAGCGGCGCACGTTACCACGAGTCTGGCCTTAAAACTGGTAACTTTGAGATTGAGGAAACTTGCAAAATTTGTACGCAATGATGTAATGATAATGATAATAATGATGTAATTGTACTTTTTTGATTCAAGGGCTTTGATCAATTTTAATAAGAAATGTTATACATTATTAATTGTTTTTAATTTAAGTAACAGATATTTAGTTAGATATTAAAGAATGATTCATTCGTAGGCATTTATAATAGTTAAATTATCTATCTATTGTAACAATTTAATTTTATATATATACAATAATGTAGTTTTCAAATGCTGGGCAATTTGATCTGAGATCTTTTGCCACTGGAAAGGCAGATATGTACAAATCCAGCGTACTCAAAGTAAATGGAAGAGCTCGCTATACTGCATCCTCATGTTATGCAGTTTAGAAATGAACTCATGCAAGGAAGGAGTCTGAAAAGCTCGCATCCTTTTCCTATTTTCTCTAGTCCAGAGGACAGATATTCCAGTAAAAGGATTTATCGCATCTACTCTTGACGTAGACTCGACTTTTGCTTCATCGTCTCTTGTCATGTTTCGAATTTAAAGGGCTATTTATTATGGCGCTCTAAGTTCAATCTTTTCAAACGATTAAATTGGTTATAAAAACTTCAAGAGATTGCTAAAACATTCTTAAATAATTGTTTTTTTTAATTTCCAATGGCAGATTATGAACAGTTACAGCAAAAAAAAGAACAACGAAAAAAAAAAAAAAAACATAAAACATAGAACAACAACAAAATAATACAACAAATACAAAAAAACATGCTGAAACAGAGTTCATTAATCTAACAATAATGCCAAGTTGCAGATCTTTTAGTCACTAAAAAGTGTTACCAGGTGCACCACAGGGAGGTAGATCTTCTGCGCACCCATCTTAAATAATTGTAGAATAAATTATAATTTTAATAAATGTATGTATTATCGAAAATGTATTTTCGAAAAGATAATATATATTGAAAGCACATAAATAAAGATAATATAAAAGAACTGATCCATCTACTGAAAACCAATTCTAGTTGAAATATTCTTAGATCTTGGTTTGTCAGATAATTTTCGCAATATTAATTTTCGAATAAAGCCCATTAAGAGCATAGAATCAAGATTTTCGAACATGCAAGATTAATTTTCGAATAAAATTTGCTGTTTTAATCGTTATTTGTTTGCAGGATTACAATGGTAATCCTTGAAAAGTCTCCCATTGTGTGTAGTTCGATGGTGTAATTGCCAATTAGAACGGGATAAATGAAGACATTTTTTATATTCGGTAGTCTCCTTGCAAAACCACTATAAGTAGGGATTGCAATATCGGACTAAAAGTTAAATACCGGTATTCGGTATTTTTTAGATCTTAACACCGGGATACCGGTTTTAATGCGGGTAGTAGAAATTTTAGAAAAAGAAAGAAAACGCAGGTGTTTTTTTTTGTTTTTGTTTTATTTGCCTGGTTTATTAGAGAATGTAAATATGACATAAAACACTCGAAATGGCAAATCATCTAATGCTGTCATTTTACTTATAATTTCATCCAAATTATCTTTTTTTTTTTTCTTTTTCAAAATAATCTAAAATCCCTGATGGCTTGGGCTTTAGAAGCTGTACTTAAATTTGTATCTTCAAAGCAATTAAATTCTTCCCTCTTTAATAAATTTGTATCATGTTTCGTTTTTAACTGTGTATGGAGTCCGCTGTACTTCCTCCATTCAATTTGATAAATCTTGAACATTTTTTACATTGTGCCACCATATTATTTTCATCATATAAATAATGAAACCAAACCGAAGTATTATCAACTGATTTTTTATGTTCTTTAAAGTTATTTTTATTCATTATTATGGGGTATTATTTATGAGTATATGTATAATAAATCTGAAAAATATTTGGAACTCTAAAGTATATGCAAATACAATATGAATAACAGACTCACCAATTTACAAAAATATCGAAAAATTACACTTTTTCATAACTACAACCTTGTTTTCACAGATAAGAATTCTAAATAATAATTCACAGATAAGAATAAGAATTTCACAGATAAGAATTCTAAATAATAATTCACAGATCAGAATTCTAAATAATAATTCACAGATCAGAATTCTAAATAATAATTCACAGATCAGAATCAGAATTTCACAGATAAGAATTCTAAATTTCGAGTAAATACTGAAAAACCGGTATTTAAACTTGTGAAAACTTGTGTGTATTACAAAACTGTACAAATGGCTCAAAATACCGGTATTCGGTATCCCGGTATACCGGTATTGCAATCCCTAACTATAAGTAATTCCCCCTGCGTGCTATGTTTTCAGAATCTCATCAAAGCTATTTTTAATAAGTTTTGCTTATCATAATGATGGATAAAATATTTTTAATGAATAGCTGTATAGCTATTTATTAAGAATAAAATTAGCTCCAACTTGTAATTTGGACCTTTTTTAAAGAAGTGAGAGTATAGGGGATTTTACTTTAATAAAGATTTGAATCTAGTATAAAGAGAAAAAAAAGTTTATTTGTGTTTATTGACCAATTTTATCAAAGAATTTTTAATCCTTTTTATAGACATTTTATAGATATGGTTACAACTTCCTCTATAAATATTGCATTATCTAAATTTAATACGATTAATCATCGCTCATTAATTTTTTATTTTTTATTTTACGTTAAATGTCCAATATATTTTTTAACTATCTGCAAATAAAAGTTGTTAACTTTTATTTGCAAATATGTACAAAAAACTCTTTTATGTATGGAAATGGTTTTGAATTAAGAAAAAGAAAAAAAAAATTTAATACTATGCCTCCTTGAGAATAAATCCTCGAGTAGTAGTATGAGGCCTTACCGATGTCCAACAACAGAAGTTTTCTACTTTACATGACAGAAGGATTTATTTGACACTTCATTCATGATCTTCGTTCATCTCAGAATAGGCATGTACCGTTGAGCTTGCTAACTGGCTGCTCGATATTGGAGATTACAAAATTGTGAACTTCTATGTGCTGTTGTCTGAAACAAAATAATAATAAGAAGAAAAATTAAGTCCGCCTGTGAATTTCTATTAATCCGCACACATTTTCTACAAAGCTTTTTGAAAATACAATATCCATTAAAAAAAGAATGCATACCTTTTGTACCTCTTTAGGCTTCCTTCCATGTGATTTTTCTATGATTCAGAAATCTTTTTAAAAATTAGCTTTAATTTAAAGGGCTCACTTATAAATACCATAAATGGAAAAAAAAAATATTGATCGATATCAGAATATAAATTATTTATAGAATTACAATTTTTCTTAAATAAGAACAGCACTAATTATTTTTTTCACTATTCAATACCCGAAAAGTTGATTCAAATTATAAGAGCTCAGAAATCTCAAACGCTGTAAAAATATATATGAAAATAATAATACAAAATAAATTGATTCCGATAAAAAAAAATTTTGAAACTGGTTTTTGGTCGTTATGATTTAAATTTTAATAAGAATACATGACGAAAAGAAGAATGAAAAAAAAAAAAAAAATGTTTATTTTAAAAAAAAGTTTTTGGAATAAAGATATTCATGAAACGCGAAGAAATTAATTTGTTTTCAAGTAATAAAACTTTTATTTAGAAAAAAAAAAAAAGTAAGTTTTTTTTTGTTTTGTTATGAGAGTTCATAACAGGATAACATGTTCAAAGGTGATTTCAAAAAAGGATCATGATGCCATTCTAAAGTTTTGAGTGAAAATATTTTCAGGAATAGCGTCCCGCTAACTGAATTTCTTGTAACAAAACATATTTTCCCCATTTCTTATAAATTGCTATATCTTGAAACCTTATTATAAGTACTCTCTCAAATACACGCGCAGCTAGCGTGTATGAGAGCTCAGGTATAAATCCGGCTCGTGCCCTCCATTGTCATCACTGCGAGGAGACTTGATGTCAGTTGAGACAACGTGTATAAGTGTCTCGCATCGATAGTCAGGCTGCTTGATGGGAGTTCTCCGAATTTTCTCCCAGACGACATGCAAATGTGCAGCAGTTACCCGCAAATCCACGGTTTCATACTTGATGGGATATCCCAGTGAAATTAAATAAATAATAATAATGCTCATTATTTGAAAAATCTTGTAGAGTATTTCTAAAAATTGTAGATGATATATTTTGTCTAAAAGTAAAGAGAAATAAATTTTTTTAATTAAAATTTTTTTCTAAAGTTGGTAGTTTGCATCTTTTTAGATTATTTTTGATATTTATTAAATTTTATCCTTTTTTTTTCTAAAACTCTTATTTACTGTTTATTACTATCAATTTTTGTTTTGTTTTTATAAATAACATAGTATCAAATGCAAAATTATTTTTTAAAAAAAACGAAGGAAATAGAAAAAAACAGCTTACTTTTTTTTGTTTGTTTTATCAATGAACCTCATGTTCCACTTATGTATGAAACTAATAACCCACCGATAGGGGTTGATGGGTGGACATTGCACTAAGTGTAAGGATATTTAGATATCTCGATATAGTTATAGATATTTAGAAATCTATTATTCACCCATCAATAACGTATCATTTACCACCATCACCATCATTCATCGGAGCTTTAGTATTGTGAAAACAATTGATTAAACGAAATCTACTGGGGTTGACTAATGAAGCGCACCGAAATTCAAGCCCGGCAACATTTTTATTCTGAACTTTATTTCATCATTTTTAATCACTTATTTCTGATTAGATAACTTTTAATTTTTTTGTGCATCGTGTTGTGTCTAATCCTCAGTGTCCTGCGGTGCGGGACACTGAGGATCCATGAGTAATCTACACATGGATGAAGGGAAAGAGGCAACTTCTGTTGTGATGGAGAACCCGTTGGTAGAAGTCTGACTTGGCTCCGAGTTGCTGAAGAAGGAAGGATGTGCCTTCCGAGAGGACTTTCAGTGTTTCTTTATTCTTAGGGGGGAAATACCCCATATTTCCGTATTGTATTGCAGAAACCCGGAAAACTCCTACCAGGTACTTCAACTACAGAGGCAAAATGCTGAACATCACAAACGCCGCCGAGTGTCTTCTTTTTTTGAAACAATGTCTACAACAAAGCTACCAGCGGATTGAACCTCCGCCCTAATGTACACCAGCGGCGCACGTTGCTACTGAGCCACGAGTCAGGTTTTTTTTTTAATCAATCACCTCTTGAAAAAAAGGAATTGACTTAGGATCAGAAATAAAATATTGTCTCCATATATCTCAGATTTTCTCTAAAAATAAGAAAGAAAATTTATAAATAAAATAGCTGCTTTTTTTTTTTTTTAAATCATGTTGGTTGTCCATTTTTCCTCTCCTCATATATTAAAGTGGTATTATTTTCTCTGTCTTCACCAATTGATTTTCATAATAAAATTTATCCTCATTTCAAACCATTATCAAAATTTGTATCATAAACAAATTCACTGTATTGATGCTCTTTTAATTGTAAGAGTAACGTAGAATTTAGGGCGCTAATCACAAACACTTGAGACTTACAGCACAGAGCTTCTTTATTCATGGACGCATTTTTTCCTCCAATCGCTTGATTTTCCTACACCCCTTTCTAATCATCTCTTGAAGGACGTTGCCCTCTATCGAAATCGAAATAAAAGCTGCGTATTCATATCCACAGTTGCTTTTAATACTTTGAATTGATTTTGACAATTTATTAAATTGTTTTTAAAAAGTTCAAAATAAATAAATTTGATTCAATCAAATATCCATTTCATATCAAATATCCATAGATATATTTTTAAAAATTATTTGCTAACGAACGTTTATGTGTATTATTCGTTACTACTTATAATATAATTCTTGACTAAACTTATAAATTTGCACTGTTCTTGCATCTTTAACTGAAACAGATACAAATTCCCTCCCCGTTAATTCGCTTTAGCTACTATTTTTTAAAAAAAGTTCAAAACCAGCTGGACTTTCTGTTCTCACCCTGGATCTGACGTCAGGGGGTGTGCGGCACGTTCTGTCATCCGATTGGGCGAATAAAAGGCGGGGTGCGCAATGCACTCTGGGATATAACTTGCATGTGAGAAATAAGTTTACCCGTTGCAGTTCTTCATCCGCAAATTGTCACTGAAGTTTAAACAGAGGAATTAGGGCTTTTGTATGCAAATGCATAGCATAATAAGTTTAATAATAGTTTAAGGATTAAAAAGCTAGATTAATTAAATCCCGCTTGTATTCTGTACTTATTTTAAACTGCTCTACGAATTTCCTCATGCCTCATTTACGTACGGTGGTAAGTATTTATTTATTTATTCTTTTACTCGCATATGAACCTCGGAGTTAATCAATATCTTTGTCGATCTATTACTATTGTTAACATAATTTACAGATGCATTACATAAGGCATGATATAGATGCGTGCATTGGGAAATAGTTGGGAAGCAATTAATCAGTACGATGTTTTCTTTATTGTATGCTTTTTATTTAGATTAATGAATAAAATTAATTTTTAGAGGGTGTTTGTATACCCATGCGTATCTAATTTATAAATTTTTCAATAATTGGAGTAAAGATGTATAAAAGTAAAAACAAAAGTTGTTGGAATTTTTAAAAAGGTTTATGGTTTTGTTGTACAGACATATTGAATTCTTCTATTGATATAAACAAATAAATTTGAAAGAGATTTCATTGTATTTTAAATCGGTATATGGAATTGATTTTGTGTACATCAATTAAGTTGAAAGAGTGTATTCATCGCAAAGTGCTTTTATTTATAACTTTCTAATAATTTAAGTTTACGAACTGTTTTTACAAAAAATTTTAATGTATCTATTATCTTAAAATAGTATATTTCATACACGTTTTTATAAAAAAAATCAGTTTTATCTTTAATTTATTTTTATTAATCGATATACCTTTTTATATTTAAGTAATCTTAAATCTATTTGTTTTATTGGAGTGGTGTAAACACTTTATTTAAACAATTTTTTTGAAACAAAATAAGAATGCTTAAAGAAAAATAAAATATCTAATTTATTTATCTTTAAAATGAAATTAAGTATTTCCCTGAATTTAACATTCCATGAATTTCGATGAAGATATTGGGGAATATAAACATTTTGAATCGAATCTCTTTGATAAATTTTGGACTATAAAGTATATAATTTTTTTCCGATATAGATTTTTAATATTTATTATTACCAAAATATTTGAATAATCAAATGGATTTTGGATTGCTCTGAATTTTGAAATTGACATGCTATAACATCCGATTTCTTTAATATTTTAGTTTATATATTATACATAATTAAATGTTTCACATGGTAAATTAACGATATATTAATAAATGTTCAATTAAAAAAAATTCATTAGTTTGTTTAAATTGCTGAGCTGTACAAAAAATTTTTATTTGTTAAGTTCAAACATGTAACTTTTCGTAAAAAAAAAAATGTATATATAGTCTTATTTTACACGTAGTGAACTATCTCTTGCATCTTAATATTACAAATGTCATAAATTTTAAACTAACAAAATGCAAAATCGAATATTTTTAAAACGGATTTAAACATAATTAATAACGTTTACTGAATTTATTTAGACTTTTTGGAAAATTCCTTATTTGTCAAATAAAATGCTTTTTCATGTTAAAAGGTTATTGAGCTGTAGATAATTTACGAAATCTCCAGTTTTATTTCTGCGAGCATATTAAAGAATTGCCAAATGTTTTTAGACATTGCCAAATGTTTTTAGAAACTCTTGATTTTTATGCATTTACTTCTGTTTGGTTGCAAAATATTTTGCATTACTTAATAATAAAATGCCTTCAGATTATGAGTTCCTAATTAAACCATTAAAACTAGAATAATTATAAACTTTATCTAGTAGATTTCTTAACTTTCACACGTGAACAGTGATTAATTCTATGTTGTATGTGCCATGAATTTAAAGCCATAATTTTAATTTTAAATTGCTCTGCTCTCTTATTCTTTTTTATCTTCTCTAATATTTAACGTTTGTTTACCAAACAAAAGCTAAAATAGCTTAAAGAATATATCAAAGTTTGAATATTCCAGGCATGAATGAAGTATTCCAAATACAATAGGAAGCATTATACAGCTCAATAGGTATGAGAACATGCCAAAAGTGATAAATATGAAACTTCAAGAAGGAATTGATCAATGCACTACGAGTACTTATAGCCATTGCACATACAAATGTTTAAAATCCCAACCCAAAACATGAAAAGTGATTCAAAACATTTCAAGCAAAAGCCGAATTCACCAGAAAATTCCTCATGATTAACGTTGTTCATAAATCATTTCAAGATTTAAGGGGCTTAAACTACAATTTTTCCTTCGAAAATTTGCAGATTTGGAATGGAGTTTTATTTACTTGCTGCACTTTTTTAATTGCACCACGAACCCCTAACCAGGACAACATCATGCCCACACATAATAGCGGTAAGACTGAAAGTAGTTTTAATTTCAAAAATTTAAAACCTTACAATCTGTAGCTAGTCATCTACTTTATCATAGTAGACAACTTATTTCTATATTTGGGGAGGGGAAGAGATAGACTTAAATCCCCAAACAAAATTAATAAACGGGAAGGACTGAAGCTACTAAAAACTGATTTTGGATGGGAAAAAAAATTTCCAAATGAGCAACTAAAGCAGTCAATGCATCTTCCAGCAAATGAAGTAATCATATGCGATTATTAATTTATTTCTTCGCATAATCGTAAAGTACCACTGTCAGAAATGCAATGAGGCTGAAATTAAGTTATTAATGTCCTCGCTGTCTCCTTATTACGTGTTTACGACCCAAAACGGCGTCCTTGGCATTTGACTTCTTGAATGGATAAATTATTCATGCCAATGTCATTTAGCCAACAACTGCAAAGGAGTGCAAAGATCCAAAAAACGCGCGACTGATTCGGTAACCTGCTTTCAGAACGCTAATTGACGCTTGGAGGTGGGGGGTTTTTTCTAGATGAAAGGGAAAACATTTGGCAACATCCATTGTTTAGACACTCAAAATAAAAAAATTGTGTAGCATCAGTTTACCGTTAATGACGACTGTTTTCATATGCATAATCATACTGCTTTAAAGATATTTTTAACTAAAGAGAATATAACCTTTTGCGTTTTCTTGTTCATTGGTGCAGCAACCCCATAATGGGGCAAGGCTGTCTGCCTACTGGCAGATTTCAAAAAAAGTAAATGTTTTCTTTTTATGGCGTAGGGTTATCAGCTCAACGATCTACAGTCATATTGGACCGAGACCTATGGTTCAACGTGGATTCCGAATCACTACAAGCATCCATGACACTACGGGGACTCGAAGTCGAAACCTGTGGCACGGAGCGACAGAGCGCTAGGCGGCCTGATGGCCAATTGGCTCTTGTCTTTGGCACCACATGCTCCAGGTTCGAATTCTGGCTGTGGCATGGATGTTTGTGAGTGGTTCGGAATCCACGTTAAATTGTAGGTTCC
>BPLQ01012752.1:827288-1101930 GCA_021605075.1 Caerostris darwini
TGTGTAGCATCAGTTTACCGTTAATGACGACTGTTTTTAAAGCAGTATGATTATGCATATAAAGATATTTTTAGCTAAAGAGAATATAACTTTTTGCGTTTTCTTGTTCATTGGTGCAGCAACCTCATAATGGGGCAAGGCTGTCTGCCTACTGGCAGATTTAAAAAAAAAAAGGAAATGTTTTCTTTTTATGGTGTAGGGTTGTCAGCCCAACGATCTACAGTGATATTGAACCGGGACCTATGGTTTAACGTGGATTCCGAATCACTACAAGTATCCATGACCCTACGGGGACTCGAAGCCGAAACCTGTGGCACGGAGCGGCAGAGCGCTAGGCGGCTTGGTGGCCAATTGGCTCTTGTCTTTGGTACCACATGCTCCAGGTTCGAATTCTGGCTGTGGCATGGATGTTTGGTTTGTGAGTGGTTCGGAATCCACGTTAAATTGTAGGTCCCTATCTAATTAGTCTAAAGTATGCACAAAATAACCGTAGAAAGACAGATCAAACCAAACCAAATCAAATCGTAAAGAGCGCGAGTTCATCAGGTCCCACTTTTTACGTTTTACTTGTTTTTAAGCATTACTTTCTTTTTTAAATAATTGTAGTATATATAAAAAAAATTTCAATGTAATAATTTAATTTCTAGAGTGATTTTTTTTTTGTCTTTTATTGTTTAAAATGTAAATTAATAAGAATAGAAAAGATTTTAAATAATGGCTATTACTATGATTATTCAGCATTTATTAATGTAAAAATAATAAAAAATATTAATAAATGCTGAATAGTCATTGTAATAACTATTTTATTAATTTCTGTGAAATTTAATTACATTAATTTGGCATTAAATATTGCATCAAACTTCAAGTATCGGAAAACGTTCAACTTTTTATTATTTTAAAGGTTAAGAACGTCATTCAATACGTTTCTGACTTTGAATGCTTAATTGTAAGTTTACAGCATAAAAACGATTCATTTGTTGAAATATTTTTCAAAATATTTCGCTCGCAACATCTGTAGGATTTTCAATTAAACTTTTTTTGAACTGTTAAAATTTCTTTAATGAAATAAAATTTGGATTTCAGAAACTTTATCAGTTTATAAAGTAAAAACCATTTTAAAATGTAATATATTTTTAACTATTTAGATTTTAAAAGTGAATTCGGTTACAATAAATTTTTCTGGGTAAATCGTAGCCCTACTAAAAATACTAAGATTCCCCGTTCTTTGCTACCAACACGACTGTTGACATTTATTTTTATTCCAACGCGTGGTAGCTATTTTTAATTCCCGACATTGTAACCGTTGCTCGCTGACTTTTAAATAAAGTTCGCAGACATCGCCGCGATGCCAAATTGCACACCCCCAATGAAGGACGAATCCGATTGGTGGTTTCCAGACGAGCCTCTTTCATCAAGTCGCGTATTTCGCAACTGCGAAGTATGCGAAAAAGTAGTATTTCGTGCATCCATAAGTATAAAATTAAGTGATAAAAAAGAGCATTTTGGCTCTCATCACTTAATCAGTTTAGTATACGATGCTTGCGTTGGATTTATCTTTTTAATTCGGACAGATTTATTTCTGTGCATGTCTGATTCTTGCTTCATAATTCTTATTATTTATTCTATATAAATTATTTAATAAAAAAAGTTATTTCTCGAAAAGTTTTTTTTTTTTTTTTTTTTTTTTTTACAGAACACTTTTTTTTAACCTATTTGCATCTTTAGAAAATATACAGTAAATAAGTTTTCGTGGATAAAACAAATTTTGAGGATTTAAAATGGGGTTCAAATTCATTCAAATAGGTCTAAAAAAATTTCCGCAAAGTAAATTGAGGGAAAATTATCTGTTATTAAGAACGTATTTTTAATTATTGTTTTTTATTTCGTTGCGTTATAAGATCATAAGAATGTAAATCATTTCTAATGCACACACAACTGTAGGGGAAAAAAAAAAAAAAAAAAAAAAAGGTTTTACTGCCAAATGCTGATGGTTATATTGAAATATGAAGAAATTTATGTAGTGACAATTAGAACGAATGAAACATTTTTCGATGTCCTAATATAATAAATGTTAACCAGTTTTGTATGCGAGGTATCCAGATAAAAGAAACTTATTACGTCAAAAATAACTAAAAACAAATGTACATTTAAGAAAGAGGGTTAAAATAATACAAATTATGTAAATTCATCACCATCGGCGAAACAACCTCATGGTGGGCCAAGGCTGTTTGCCTATTGGCAGATTTCGAGACGAGAGATGTTTTCATTTTGCATGTTTGGATTGTTAACCCTAAGCCCAGCAGCCATATTAGATAAGGGCCTACGGTTTAAAGTGTATTCTGAACCATTACAAACATCCATGGCACCACCGGGATTCGAACTCGAAACCTGTGGCACTGAGCCCAGTCACTCGGTCAACAGGCTCCCATTATATAAATTGAAATTTGATATTGCGAGCTGAAAAATGCGATTATAGAAAACGGATAAAAAAAACATTTAATGCATCTCATACTATCTTAAAAAATGAATATATTGAGAATAATGTAACAAATCTGTAAATTAAACTGTCTTTTTATTAAAAATATCGGCGCACTGATTGAGCTAAAATGTGTTCGAAAAGTTACACACAAAGAATGGAAGGAACGTTCTTTCTTATCGAAATCAAACTTTTTAGATTTCGCGAAGTATGTAAGCAATCCTATCGCAACCTGCAATTTATTTATAATAGTTAATCGAAATTGCTTCTATATGAATCGGTGGAATGCTATAATATGGAAATGCGTGTTTAACTACAGAAAATCTGAAATTATTGGAGATAATAGAACAATCATGCATATTTGAACATTCTCATAAAACACTATTAATATTAAATTGCCTGAGAGTTTAGCATAATTATTTCTAAACACATGACTCAAATTGTGGTGTCTGTACAAGCGCTACAGAAACTTGCTCCCCCCCCCCCACAATCTCCTGGTTGAAATCCCTCCTATATTTGGAGAAAAATAACTTAAGTTAAATATGCATTTTTTTTGTCATAGTTTTATGTACACGTTTAAACGTCACAAAATTACCTTAAGAGTAAAAACAGTGTCAACTTTATCTAATTATTATAAGAGGTTATTAAAATAAAATGTCCCAAAAAATTGGTAGATTCATTTGATAACTCTTGTTAATTTACTACTGTAATTGTGCTTCCTCCAATACAACGGCGGGAGCGCCCGCCCTGTGGCGTTCAAGAGAAATGGTCAGTTGACCTACAGATTCTCAACCGAAAAGGAAGAATCTTTCTCGCACCCTGCGTGTACCCGAGTTTTGGATTTCTGGCTTAGAACTACAGTCCTTTCACGAATCTATAACTATGTCTTTAAATGTGTTAAATAGTGTTTGTCTCTAATTGTATGTGTGTGGTGTTTGTGCGTGTGTAATAAAGTTGCAAGTTCTTGAACGTTTGCCTCAAGTACCACACCCAATAACAATCTGGTTGCCCAACTGCCCGTAACAATACATAATTTCATAGTCGTACGAATTATTTTTCCGTTACATCAGTTTCTTATACATTAGATACAATTGCTTATTTACTTTTGTTAAATTTTATAGTATTTTACGTAATTATGAAATGTACCATAATTTTAGTGTAATTTTTTTTAAATTCGCTTTTGATTTGGGAATCACATTGTATGAAAATTTTTATCCGTTGTATATTGTATCAATTATCAAATGAGTAATATTTCTAAAATTATATATCTTAATCTCTGTACAGTTCCTGATATAAGCATTTCAAAAATGAATATTAAATTTATTTACTTAGACATGATCGCAAAAATAAGATGAACCTTTGATGTTAACGATATTTAAACATGCTGTTCACAACTGTATGGAAAAAGGGGGGGGGGCTGATTGTCGAGTGACTAACGCTCTGGCGGTGCCACAGATTTCGGGTCCGAGTACCGGTGGTACCATGGGTATTTGTAGTGGTCCGGAATCCACGTTAAACCGTAGATCCCGGTCTAATACGACTGTGGAGCGTTATGTATAGGGGTGACATCCCTATGACGTAAAAATCAAACATCTCCTGTCTCGAAATCTGCTAGTAGGCAGACGGCATTAATCCACCATGGGGCTATT
This sequence comes from Caerostris darwini, assembly GCA_021605075.1. Taxonomy (NCBI): domain Eukaryota; kingdom Metazoa; phylum Arthropoda; class Arachnida; order Araneae; family Araneidae; genus Caerostris; species Caerostris darwini. The sequence continues at coordinate 831,414 of BPLQ01012752.1, forward strand.
GCGCCACTGATGATGATTATAATGTATGAAAAAGTATTTACAAAACGTAGAAAAAAATTGGTGTTAGATTTTTTTTATTTTTATAAATCTTGTCTCATTTAACAATTCATTGCAAATTCAAAAATAACAAAGCAAAAAATATACCTTAAAACCGCGAGTTAAAAAGCGTGTCATATTGAATGAACCTCGAAAAATATATTAAAATTGGTCATATATGCATTATGTAATTTAATATTTTATAAAATTACATGGTTGATCGTGTCATATTTAGGAAAGTAATCTTATTAATTCAGATGCTAAAGTTTATTAATAAATAAATAAATGACGAAACAAAACTTGAGCTCTAGTAATACGAGTCAAGGTTGTCCAATATGCATAACGAATATCCTTTACTAACTAGTATTTCAAGAGAAATTGCCTCTACTATCTTAACCTGATTAAATTTCCTTCGCATAAAGAAGGATAACCCAAGCCGTGACAGGAAATTGTTTATTCTGGACGCAGTTTGCAGCGCATTCAATTCCCCCGAAAACACAGCAAACGCCATGGGAGGCAAAGGGGTTGGAGAAAGAGATCTTGTGTATTGATCGTCCCCGTTTTAAGGTTATTGTTAAGATCCTGAATTTCTCTGTCCTAGTTTCGGGACAGATGGGGCCATGGGTGAAGAAATTCAGGCCAACAAAAAATTTACGCTTGTGTAGATGCTTTAAGAAAAATTTAACTTAGCTTTATTTACAAATAAATTCTAGTTCATTAATTTTAAACCGTAACTAAATTTTTTTTTTCCCTCTTGTGTTTTAAATGGGTAGACAAGAATAATAAATTAAAAACAATGCTTCTGAAATATGCAGATAACCAACCAACCAACCAACCAACCAACCAACCAACCAACCAAGTAATCGTATGCCACTAAATATAATGGTAAACATGTATTTCGAGATTTTAATTTTGTTTTCGTTTTTCAATTGTGTTTGGAAAAATTTCATTTCTTTCAGTGTCATAAAAAAATAAATTAGAAAGCATCATCTATTACTAAATTAATTGCATGAATGGGACAAAATTTACTCAATTTTGCAATTTAAATTACTTATTTTTAGGTTAAGTATAACTTAATAGAAATAATTGAAATCCTAATTTTGATATGCGTAAATATAATTTAGTATTTAAAAATAACAAAACAAAACAAAAAAAATTATATAATATTATAGGAAATCTAGCACTTGATTGTTAAATAAATAAAAATATAAGTATACTAAAAAAACTAATATCTATTCCATCTATTAGATTTCTTAAAATAGGATAGATTTCACAATTTCTATCAGACTTCGTAAATCTTAACAATATAAGTTTTGGCTCTTAATTAATGATCGAATACGCCATTGACAGTTTTATTATCAGATTTTCCCCCATAAGTTTCATTCTTTTTCAGTCTAGTTCAATCTAGTATTTTGCAAGATATAATTTGTATTCAAGTTTATCATCGTGTTTTATTTGTTATTGTTACTAATCCCCCTGGTGCAGAAAAGCCTAAACCAGGCCCACGAGACCCCGCCCCAGGCGACAGGTCCATGGCTAAAGATAATAGCAAGCCCATGGGTGGGTGTGTGGTTTAACAATTTGAACTTATATGCATTAATACATTTCTTGAATATATTGGCACAGTGGCTGTCAAACCGGAGGGGAAGGGGTGGAAAGAGACAAATGAAATTATTTTAAATGCATTAAAAAAAATATTATATAAAAAAAAAAACTTGATTGATGCGAACATTGATTTCAAGATAAATAATTGCTCTCTAATTCATATTGGGCAGCCTGGTCCCTAATTGGCTAGCGCTCTGTCCATTGGTATCCCAGGCTTCAGGTTCGAATCCTGACAGTGGCATGACTATTTGTTTCCCGTCAAGAATCTACAGGTTCAGAATCCACGTTAAACTGTAGACCCCTGTCTAATTAGCTAAAGTGTGCAAAAAAAAAAAAAAAAAAAAAATTACCGTTGAGCGACAAACCAAATCTACTTCATATTGAATTCAGAATTTTAAATCTGAAAGCTTTATAAAAGTATCGCGACTTTTACTGTTATCGACAATATAATTTTTTTTTATTTCATTACAATCAAAAGCATATTTTGTTAAATCTATGAATTTTCTAATTAGCTTATTTATACATCAAATAGGAACAAATTCTATCGATTTTATATTAACCTCCAAGGGTAAAATGCTGAATTTTTTATTTTTTATAATCTACTTAGTTATCCTACATTTAAAAATGTTGATTGGTTAATTGCAACTAGCAATAACTATTTTGTACACTAATATTATAAATACTTCGATTGTATGTAAAAATAATAAATAATCCTTATTCAATTTGTTACTAATATAAATCAAATCGGGGAGGAAAAAAAAGAAAATCGAATCTTCATAATGGGATATGATCACCCCTGACTGTGATGAAGGAATTGCAATGTCTGTCCTCCATTATGTCCTCCATTACTTATTCCATTGATTAATAAGTAATTCGGGCCTAAAAGAATTTCTCCTTCTGAGAGGGGTCATTATAAAGGACGGGGGAGGAGGGGGTGCAAAGATAAAAAAAAAATTTTTGAAAATACTATGTTAATTTTTTTATCTCTATAACTTTAATTTTTTGCAGTCATTCAATGATTGTTTTATTTTTCTATTAAATCATGATTAAGTATCTTTTTTCTGTTGCTTACAGGGTTTAACTGGACACTTAGTGTTCGCCATCGCCGCGGCAGCTTTTGGATCATCATTTCAACATGGTTATAACACGGGCGTTGTTAATGCACCTCAAAAGGTAAGTGCTCTTATGTTAAACGTCTTTAAAACATTCTGTAAATATTCTCATTAATAAAGCAATGTAGTAATACAATGATATACGAAAATTAAGGACGAGGCTGAGAAGTTAGTATAAAAGCGGAACACGTCAACAGAAAAGACCGAAAGATCAACCGGAAAATAGGCTAGGGATAGATACAGTTGGCATTTCTGCATATATAGCACATGTAAGGGAAGAAGTGTTAGAAGGGTGCGTGCTCAGCAATTTGGTGAAGGTTATTGTACGGTGTGTAGTGATTTCAACGATATCGAGTTGCTACTACCGTGTGATATGATCAGCAGGTAATCCAGGAGACGTCCTTAGAATGACTTGGGTTGGGAAGTTGTAGGAAGGTCAAAATGTGACAACTGTAACGAAGTTCGGGATAGCTCGTAACAACGTTTCACTAGCCTGGAGTGCATTTCAAATTGAAGAAACAGCTGTCAGATTTTTAACAGTCGTCGTTCACGAGCAACAACAGATGCGGATGATCGGTATATCGTCCTGCAACGAGAAAAAACAGTAGAAATTAAGAGAAATAATTGGGCGCATGAAACGAACATTGACTTTTAACTGGGCTAGGAGTCTGCACAAACATGATCCATATGCATGACTAATAATAGATGTGGACCGTTAACATTTGTTCATCGGAAACGTCAGTTTTTGTGGTGCCGGAAACATACGAATTGGACGGAACATGAGTGAGGCAGAGTGTTATTTAAGGATTAGATGCGATTCTAGACGTATACATATCTGAAGAGAAAGAAACATGCAGTCATCCCTACAACATCACCGAAAGGAATCGTTTTGTAGGTGCAAGAATGATGGCATCATGCTTGGTAGCCGTACTGACCTCCATATCTTCTAAGGATGTTCAGTCACTGGTATTTTACCGAAGTTCACTTGCCTCAGAGTTAGGTTGGAGGGCCTGTTCTTGGGACTTGGGATTCGGACTTGTTCTTCATGGACAACGTTATACCTCATCACACAATAGCTATCTCAGATATCTTGGAGAGTGAAGATATTCCACTCATGAATTGACCTGCAATGTTCCATGACCTAAATACCAAAAAATAGGCGTGAGAGTTTCTCGGGAGACCTTCTGACAACACGTGGCCAATCACCTGTAATGATTCCTCAGCTGAAATTGAAGCTACAAAAGAAATGGGCTGAGATGCCTCTTAAGCTCCCTGGCAATCGACTCAACTCTCCAATACTAAACTGTCTATCAATACGAACCTAATTTGTAGATGTTTTCGCATCAAAAAAATTTGGAAAAATATTTTTTCAATAGTTCGATCAATTACACTAAAAATTAAATCGTATTGGGGATGATTGGCTTTTTTTTTTCCCGTGTCAAACTTCTTTAGACATTCTATCCCAAATTTAAGTGATGACTATTCCTTAACCTTTACTTTGAATCTAGTGTCATTGACGAACTATCTGAAAACACCGAGTCATTCTTTTTTTGGTAGAACTGTGGCAACGAAGGAGATTGTTAGTAAGCAAAACTGTATCATGGCACATGTTATGAAGTTTCCAAGCAAAACTTCTTTTTGTGTAAAGATGTCTATTTCTTTTTTGTGGTCAGCACAGGGCATAACTTAAGATGATAAAGAGATGAGGTTTGTCTAAAAAAGAGTAGTTCGATTTCTATTTAAAAAATTTTTTTACAAAGAATTTTTTAAAAATCGATGCTTTCATTTATATAATATTTAAACAAAATATGTACGGGAATATAAAGTACATTAACTCTTGTGTTATTAATAATTAAATTTGTTACACATATTTTCTAAAAAAAAAAAAGCAATGAAAAGTTTGAAAACTTTATATTAATGTAAAGTGCTTAAAATGAATATTATAAAATATGACTGAGGAGATACTCCAATTTTAAGTTCAACTTTTACATCCAACTTGTTATTTATAAATGCGTAACAAAATATTTCTTAATAAAAAAAAAAAATTAAAAAGACATTTTCTGCTCATATACTTATTGCATACTTGCAGAAGTTCCCTATAATATTGTTAGATTAATTGTCCTTCTGTTTTGACTTAAAAAAAAGATCCACCTCCCCTTGGGGAACTCTGTGCAATGTCTGATACAGTAAAAATGATATACAAATAAGGCCTTCAGTCTGGCTCTCAGTGCGAGTTTCTTAAATTAGAGAGGATAATTAAAAAGACCCTTAGGTGCTCTATCTTTGAGGATGTTGCCACTAGAAATTGTCGCAAGCTCTGGTATGATCCTATTCATGGTATCCCTGAATGGCCTAGAGAAAAATCGGTGGTGTTAAGGCTTTTCTGTTGTTACGATTATCTCCGCAAGCACTTTCACAGAATTAAACTCCTGACCTCTCTGTTTCCTATGTGATAACCACAAAGAAATTGATATGTCTCATTTTGCTTTCTGTTATGCACTATCTCCCGTTTCTTTATAGAGGTATTATTGGATTGTCAGATTTAATTTGATGGGTTAAACAATATCGGTTGTTTCTATCTTGTTCGTTGTATCTTTCTTTTTTATGATATCTGTTGTCCTGCAAACTTGCCTTTGGGGGAAAAAAAACTTCTCACTTGGGGACATTATATTTTTCTACATAAAGTAAACAAATTATATATAAACATTTTGATGAAATTTTTTAAAATAAGAAAAGAAAAAAAAAAAAAAGCCTTTAAAATTTTAAGAAAGTTAAATTTTAGTTATTTACACTTGTGGTAGTAAAACATTTAAAAGAAAATATGTTTAACATTAATTGCCAATAAGAATTCTTTAAAATATATTAATTGCTTCAATTTTATTATTACAAATTAACTGGTAACAGTTTTTATATTGAACTTGTATTTTTTTCCTTTTAGCTGGTTGAGAAATTCATTAATGAAACATATTTTGAGAAGTACAATGAAATGCCAAGCGACTCATTAGTGACTGTAATCTTCTCAGTAATGGTGTCAATATTTTGTCTTGGTGGTATGGTTGGAGCTCTGGGAACTGCTTATCTAGCTGCAAGATTTGGACCTAAAGGTGGACTTCTCTTGAACAACATTTTCGTTTTCATAGCTGCAGCATTGATGGGATTTGGGAAGATGGCTAGATCTTATGAAATGATAATTGTTGGAAGATTTGTCATAGGACTTAATTCTGGTAAGTGCAAATGTCTATTATTCAGTTTATTTTTTTTTTATATAATCTATATTTATTTTCAATTTTCTATAAACTTCTTAGAATTTTTTTTTAATTAAAAACTGCTTCTATTTGTTTTATGTGTATAATTAAGTTAAATGTATTATTTACTATATTCTTTTAAGAACGCATAAAAGCAGGGAAATAATTTTTTTTTTTGGGGAAACAATTCTATAAAATTCACAAATCACTATCTAGTTTTTCTTAAATAAGATGCTATTATTTATACATATTAACCCTCTATATTCTGAAAGTTATAAGTGATGGCTATGTAATTTTTATTGAAATCTTCATAAAGGAATGATTTTTTTTTTCAGGTTTAAATGCTGGATTGTCTCCTATGTACTTGACAGAAATTTCTCCTGTACATTTGAGGGGAGCAGTAGGAACAATATATCAGCTTATAATTGCTTTTACCATTCTTATATCTCAAATTCTAGGCATGCCAGAAATCCTTGGAACAGCAGAGGGATGGCCGGTGCTTTTTGGTAAAAATTTCTATTTTAGAACAGATTGTTAACATAAGCATATATTTTATGACACATCATTTCATTTTAGAAATTGTTTAATGCATTTTAAATCCTATTCCCCTTACACAGTTTTTTATATATATTTTTTTTGATATAACATATTCTTTGGTCTAGATTTTTTCTAGACTTTGACTTTTCCTAAAATTTTCATATTTTCTTTATAAATTTTTTTTTAATATATCAAATTTCAGTTTGTTAAACATTAATTTACAGTTACAAACTCAAATAAAACCTTTAACTTTTTTCTTCTTTTTTTCTCTCTTTTTTTCTGAGTTGGTAGAATTTTTAGAGTTGTCGCAAAACCTGAAAATACAATCTGAAGAGCATCTCATTTATTAGAATCTTTAAGCTATTTTGAAAATTTATCATTTTATTCACGTTTTGACAAAGCTTGTAACATTTGTATTTGTGTAATACATTTAATTGATACAGTTTTTTTCCCCCAGGTTTAATCATTGTTCCAGCAGTTTTCATGTTGGCTACGTTACCTTTATGTCCTGAATCTCCAAAATATATTCTGATTTGCAAAGGGAAAGATGTTGCTGCTCAAAAAGGTAATTTATTTTCAATGTTAATCTAAAAGTATTTTTTTTCTAGACTTTAATACATGCATGAAATTTATTTTCATTTATTTTTGGCCTTCGATCAACTAAATTATTTGTATCATTAACGCTTGCTAACTTGCATACAAGAATGTTTATGAGAATATTGCAATTTTGTCAATCAATGGCTCATATGAATAATTTTTATTTCATAAAAGGATTATCAGAAAATAAGTTTCATTCCATATAAAGTTTATGGTGATATAAGTAAAATTTGCAGTCTTGTACTAAATTGTTATTGCATGATGTTACCATGACCAACATAACTTCTAAATATGACATTGAATCAAATAGACTTTGAATGTGTTTTTGGATTATTGCCTGGCGTGTTTCTACCATTGAAGTCCGTAATTAAACAATTTTAAAATTCAATTCACTTAATCCAATCTTGTAATCTGATGGCATGCTTGAAAAAAATAAAAATCAATTTAAAAAAAAAAAAAAAAACAGAATAGGAAAATAGTGAAATATATTATATTTTAAAACCTACAATTATATTTTCAATTGGTTTTCTGGATAATAGAATTAAATTGTATTGGATAAAAACTCAATGTAATAGGCCTTTAAATAGTTGTAAAATTTTTTATTTCAGCAGATGTAAAAAAAAAAACTTGCTTAATACATTCATAAGTAGTTAAGAATCCAGAATATAAATGAATATAGTCTATAAATATCTAGTTTATAAATTATATATCTACTTATAAATGAAAATTGAAAATTTGTGCCCTACTCATCATTAAATTTAATGTTTGCAAACAGAGTTGAATATAATTAATTTTAATCATTCTTTTCATCTCTTAAAAGCTTGCTAATGTTGATAAATTAAATGACTTATTATAAATTGTCAGTATAATCAAATATTTTTATGTTGCTAATACTGAATTTGCTCTTATGCATTTCATATAAGTTGCTTCTAAAAATTCATTATGTTTTAGAATTTTATAATTTAATTTAGTTAAACTATTTATAGTAATTGTTTCTGTGAAGAATTTTTTTTAAAGTATTATACTAGAAATTGAAATTAATATCAAATATGAAAAGTAATTTTGCAAAAAAAAAAAAAATCGATTAGTCATTATTTATCTTGGTCACTAGAGAGTATATAAATTTCTTCAAGAGCATAGTATTTTTATTAGTTTTAATATTGTTGTTTTTAAAACTATTTTTTTCTCCAATAGCTCTTGAATGGTTTCGTGGAACTGGTGATGTTCACTATGAAATGGAGGAAATGCGAGCTGAATCTCAGGAACTTAAAATGGTACCAAAAGTAAGCAATTCTTCATTTTATGTTATTATTTTGTTTCTTGGCAGTTTAAATTATACTTATATTTTTGCAAAAAAACTTATGAAAAAAATTTTGCAGGTGACATTAAAAGAAATGTATGGAAATGCCATTCTACGTAAGCCACTCATCATTGCAGTAGTAGTTATGTTGTCTCAACAGCTATCTGGTATCAATGCTGTAAGTTATCTTTGATGTGCTTTGTGTGTATCTAACATGTTTTGTCCAGTGAAAGTAAACATAGGATAATTTCAAAAGTCACTTATTGGTTTATTCAGACTATTTATATAAATATTTATTTATTGTTCCTTTTATTTTAAATGTATTCCCATTCATTAAAGGTTATCCATTTTTTTAAGTAATATTACTTTTATAATGAAAACAATTTACAGTATTGGAGTCAATTTTGTTGGATATAAAATTGTATTTTATGATAAATTTTTTGCAATCATTAATTTTATTTGCAATCTTTTATTTTAAAATACTAAGATTTTTTTTTTTTTTTTGTAAAAGTACATTAATTTATAAAAATTTATTTGTATTTTTATTGTTATAATTTAATGTATATATATTTTTTTCCTAGATTATCTTTTTCTCAACATCAATTTTTATGAATGCTGGCTTATCTAATGAAGCAGCAATTTATGCCACGCTAGGAATGGTAACTGTGAATGTATTGATGACTGTTGTTTCCATGGTTTTAGTGGAAAAAGCCGGACGAAAAACTCTGCTTCTTTTTGGGTTATCTGGAATGATGATAATCACAGCATTGCTTACATTATCTTTGGCTTTAACTGTAAGTTATGTTAGTTTAATTTATGTAGAATTAATATGAAGAGATTTTTTTTTTTTTTTTTTTTAATTTTCTATCTGGATATATTGATTTATATAGTTAGATTATGATTTACTTTCTTGCTTGTGGGTCATTTTCTTCATTCATTGAAATTATTTTATTTGTAATTATAGATTTTACAATTCTAAATTCACCCTTCCTCATCTCATTGATAATTTTTTTTCTTTTTGTTTATCAATTTTTGTTTTAATTTTGAATTATTTTTTTATATTGATATTTTAAAATATTAATATTCCACATTTGATTTTATCAGTTTTAAAATTAAAGCTTTTAATGCATAATGAAAATAAATGTACTTTCTATTAGATTTTAAAAGGAAATGAAAATTGATCTTGTTTTCATGAGAGAATAGTTCTTGAAGCAATCAATATTATCAAATATATATTATTTATTTTTGATGTAGAAAGGAATTTTTATTTTTTATTGCTCTCAAGTGTATTCTTCTAAAATGTTTGCATTTTGCAAATTCTGTATAATAACATTTTAATTTATTTTAATTGTATATTGTAGCCTAGTGCTGCGTGGTTATCCTATGTTAGCGTCTTTTGCATCATTGGCTTCATAATATTATTTGCTAGTGGACCAGGTGAGTTATTAGAGAAATTTATTAGTGCTACCAATAAAATAAAATGTAATTTATTAAAAATGTGAAATAATTGTTCAAATTAAATTAAAAAATATATTAAATGCCTATAGTTATAAAATTTAATTTTCTGGGTGTCATGAAACTCCAGCATTCTTTAAATTGTGAAGAACTTATTTTTTAAAGTTGCATTATACTCTGAAATTTCATTTTTATTATAATAAAATTCCTGTTAATGAGAGAAACACTTTTGAGTAATGATGTTTTGAGTTTATATCTAAAATTCTAAAACCACTCAAAAACTAAATATTTCTAAACGCAGATTAATAAATTCTTAACTTATATTTGCAAATTATGACTATTTTCCTGCTGGATTATATAAATAACTTTTAGAAATACTAGAATTATAAAGTAACACGAGTTATAATAAATTTAAAAAATAGAGTTCTATAAAATGCATTTAAAATCTTTGTTTGGAGAATATTGAGAGTTTTATTAGATTTTCTTTCTTGTGCCAATTTTAATTGTAGTAAGCTAATACTTATATCAGGATAAATTGATATTTCATTTTATTCCAAATATTTTAAATTTTCTTCTATTTTAATAGAATGCATCTCTTGTACCAGCTTTTCTAATTGCCATATTTTTACATAATTTTTAGTGAATAAAATAGTTTACATTCAAGCCAATTTAGTTATCATAGTTGTGTAAATCTTTTATAAAAAAAATATTAAATCAAAACATATTTCATAATTTTGATAAGTGCTTTATGCTTTTATACTAGTCAAAAAGAAAATTAAGTTACTTGAAATAATTAAATAATAAGGCAATTCAAAACGTTAATTTTAAAACTAAAATTCATAGTGTCGCGTACTAGAGCGAAATTGTATACAACTCAACTCCAGAGTTTCCTGTCCAAAATACTACTTCTACTTTCATTGAAAACGAGAATTGCCCCGTATAGAATAATGTAAAAATTCATGTTAATAAAATGTGTTCGTTGTGAAAATGAGTTATTTTTCTTTTGAAAGAGTAGAAATATCTTTGAAGTAATTAAGATATTATTTAAACTTATTTTGAATGTGTTCACTAGCGATAAAAGATCCCATCTAATTTTACGAGTCAAAAGAATCTGATGTTCTAGCGTTTAAGTAATTTGAAGTTAGTTTTTGGTTTTTGTATTACTGAATGCTGGTACAACATAACTAATGGCGTCCGCGACAGGACTTGTATAATTGGATGTGGATAATAAGTGAGAAAAAGGCAAGTGAATTTTGAATTTGAGTTTTAATTTAAGTGATTTATTGTACTTTGAATTTGTTTAAGAACTTTTGAACTTTGAACTTTTAAAAATGGAAAATTTTAAAAAGAAAATGAACTGTTGCACGTTCAGCATTTACACGTTTATATAACGCTATTAATGATGTTATTTCTGAAGATGGTGCCAATTTAACGGACAATTTTGATTTATTGGCCGATTTTGACCTACTTGGCGAAAAATACAACGAACTTTGTGTATTGAATGAGGAAATTTTGAATTTAATGTTGCTTGAAACAGAAATGAATCCAGCCGACTTGGATGCTGAAACTTTTGCTGCAGATGAATATAATAAGAAATTTAAAAGAATCAACATTATTTTTAAAAGCAAAAGTAATAACCGTGAAGAAAGTGATAACTCTAGTTCTGTCCAGAGTATTTCTAAAAGAAAATTTAAGTTGCCGTTATTGGAACTAAAAAAGTTTGGTGGTGAAATCAAAGACTGGTTGCCATTTTGGGGTCAGTTTAGTAAAATTGATAGTGACCCAAATATTGACGAGGCTGATAAGCTTCAATATTTGATACAAGCTACATTGCCTTCGACTAGAGCTAGAGAGTTAGTTGAAAGTTTCCCACCTTCAAAGGAAAATTATCATAAAGCAATAGACTCTTTAAAATCACGATTTGGACAAGATGATTTACTTGTCGAATTCTATGTTCGAGAACTTTTGAAACTAACAATTTCTATGAACTCTAGGGATCAGAAAGTGAAACTTCCTACTTTGTACGATCGGATTGAGACACAGCTTAGAGCTTTAGAAAGCTTAGGAGTAACAACTGAAAAATATGCTGCTATGCTCTTTCCATTAGTTGAATCTTGTTTATCCGAGGAAGTTCTCCAAGCCTGGCAAAGGAATAACTGTTTCAATGATAAAAAAGAAGAATCTCGACTTGAAAATTTAATGCAGTTTTTGAAAAACGAAGTAGAAGGAGAAGAACGAATCAATCTGGCTATGAAAGGGTTTTCAGTTAAGGACAATCCTAAAATTTACTCATTGAAAAAACCTATGCACACTGCTGCCGGGCTTTTTGCTGGAAGTCAAAGTTCTTCTAACTGTGCCTTTTGCAACGAAAAGAATCATGAAAGTAAAAATTGCAAACTTGCTTTGAATTTAGATTTACAAGAAAAAACAACTTTGCTAGCCAAGAAGAAATGCTGTTATCGATGTTTCAAGACTGGACACATGGTAAGGCAGTGTACAAACAAAATTAAATGTTCCCAGTGTCAAAGAAGACATTATAATGTTATGTGCCCTGAACTGAAGCAGGTTGTATCCACTGGTTCCGATAAACTAGTCGACAAAGCTGGTGAAAACTCAAATGAAAAATTCAACACCTTGGCGAATCCAACTTGTTCAGCGGATGTTCTTCTGCAAACTTTAGTAGTATATCTTTACGGTAATGATGGCAGTTTTCCTGTGAGAGCGTTAATTGACACAGGTAGCCAAAAATCTTACATAACTAAGGAAGCTGTTTCTAAAATGAGTTATGAGCCAATTAGAGCTGTAGATATGATCCACAATCTTTTTGGTGGTGTAGAAAGTAAACAGAAGCATCATTTGTACAAAGTATATGCAAGCAGTTTCCAAAAGGACTATCACTGTTCTTTCGAAGCATATGATCAAGAGAAAATATGTATTGATATACCAACAGCGATTTCTGGACCTTGGACTAAAGAGATTGTCGCTAAGAAATATTCCCTTTTTTTCAAAGAAGCCTGTCTCGATTATTCAGCGTCTTCAGTGCATTTGTTGATAGGTGCTGATATAGCTGGTAAACTTTTTACTGGAAAAATCGTGAATTTATCTTGCGGATTAGTGGCAATGGAAACACTACTTGGATGGTCTCTTATGGGAAAATTAGAAAATGAAGTGAAAAATGACAGCTATATGACAGTATTGTCTTTACATGTGAACAACAAAAGCATTAGTGATCTTTGGAGTTTGGACACTCTTGGAATATTGGATACTGCAGATAAACAAAGTCAAATGGAAATTGAGAAAGAAACCGAAAAGCTGTTTTTGAATTCTGTTAAACAAAATGAAGATGGTAGATATGTTGTTTCACTACCATGGTTAGAAGATCACCCTGTTCTACCTTCTAACAAAGGTCTTTCTGAGAAAAGATTGAAAAATACTGTTGATAGAATTAAAAATCTTGGCATTCTACGGGACTATGAAAATGTTTTTGAAGATTGGAAGAAGGAAGGTATTGTTGAAGAGTTAAATAGTGAAGATCTCATGGATTCTAAGTGTCACTATCTTCCTCATCGACCTGTCATAAAAGACAATTCAACAACAAAGATAAGACCTGTCTTCGATGGTTCTGCAAAATTGAAAGGAAGTCCATCCTTAAATGACTGCCTAGTAACAGGTCCAAACCTTGTGGAACTTATTCCATCCCTCATAAATAGGTTTCGTATTGAAAAGTATGGTGTGATCGCCGATATACGCAAAGCTTTTCTACAGATTCGGCTGAATGACAGTGACAAGGATTATCTGCGATTTCTTTGGTGGCAAGATGGAGATCCAAATCTTGTCAAGATCTACAGACATTGCCGTGTAGTGTTTGGGATAAAATCAAGTCCATTCCTTTTAGGGGCGACATTGAATCACCTATTAGATGGAGCTCCTGATTGCTACAAGATGACAGCTCAACACCTACAGAAATCTATGTATGTTGATAATTGTGTGGCTAGTGTTAAAAGCGAGGCTGACTTGACAAAGTTTATAAATGAATCCAGAGAAATCATGGCTCTCGGAAAATTTGAGTTACGTGGCTGGCAACACAATTCTTTTGAGTCCTTAAGAGACAATTGTAATGAATCCCAAAATGCTTCTCCTATCTTACAAGACATTCCAGTTCTTGGTCTTCTTTGGAACATTGAAAGAGACACGTTAAAAATTGATGTCAGAAATGACACGCAGAGTGAATCTGTAAAAGTGACAAAGAGATATATTCTCTCAAAATGTCACAAAATATTTGACCCTATTGGAATTACTGCCCCCATAACTTTAATTCCAAAAATATTGCTCCAAGAAACGTGGAAAATTAAGGCTAATTGGGATGATATTCTTCCAGAAGAAATTGCTCATAAATCTGAAAAATGGGACAGACAGTTACATCAGTTAAACAAACTAGAAATACCAAGATGGATTCAGGGGCATAAGAACTCAAAACATAGTTTACATGTATTTTGCGATGCTAGTCAACAAGCCTATGCTACTTGCATTTTTTTAAGATCTGTGAACCAACAAGGAGTTACTTGTCATTTAGTAGCAGCAAGATCACGAGTAGCACCTCTAAAAAGTATTTCCATTTCCAGATTGGAGCTATTGGGTTGTTGCATCGGCTTGAGGCTTGCCAAAACTATTTGCACTGATTTAGAAGAACTTGGTGGTATACCTGTTTATTACTGGTCAGATTCGATGAACTGTTTATACTGGATTAAAAATGGTGAACAATGGGCAACGTTTGTGATGAATCGAGTCAAGGAAATTAGATCGGGCAGTGAACCTCTTCAATGGAATTATGTACCTGGAAATCTAAACCCAGCGGACTTACCTTCGAGAGGCTGTTCAGTTAATAATTTGATAGCTCGAAGATGGTGGGAAGGTCCAGCCTGGTTAACAGAGGAAGAAGAATTGTGGCCCATATCTAATTTATACCCTGACAAGAATGTCGTCAATGCAGAAAAGAAAAAATCAGTTGTGACTTCCCTGTTTGTGTCAGATTACATTAGGGAATTCTTAATAAGATTTTCGTCATTTGAGAAGCTGATACGAGTTACTGCGTGGATGATCAGGTTTTGCAGAAACAGTAAACTAGAAAAATCTTGTCGTATAACAGACATACTTACTCCTGACGAACTGAAAGAAGCAGAAAAAAGAATCCTGTTGATTGTCCAAAGGACATCATTTGTTTCCGGTAAGAACGAAGGCCTAAAAAATATCCCATATGTTGTTGACCAAAATGGACTATTAAGAATGAAAACCAGGTTAACATTTCGAGAAGATACTCAAGATTTCAAGTTTCCAGTGATTCTTCCTTCAGATCATCCTGTTGCTACAAGTTTGATTATATCTAAACACAAAGAACTTTTGCACTGTGGTATTCAGACGTTAATTGCAAGTCTTCGAGAAAAATATTGGATTTTGAAGGCGAGGAAAACAATTAGAAAGGTTTTACGTAAATGTGTTATTTGCAAAAGATTCAATGCCAGACATATGGAAGTAATGTTTGGTCCTCTGCCTGAAGATCGAATCAAGGATGCTTCTTGTTTTGAAGTCACTGGAATAGATTTGGCTGGACCAGTCTTCTTGAGAGATGGAAGCAAATCATGGATAGTTTTATTTACCTGTTCAGTATTCCGGGCTGTGCATCTGGAACTTGTCTCTTCTATGTCTACTGATAAATTTTTACTTGCATTAAGAAGATTTATAGCTCGGCGAGGCAGACCGGCTATCATTTATACAGATAACGGTAAAAACTTCGTGGGAACCGAACACCTTCTAAAAAGGCTTAACTGGGATCAAGTTGTTACTGATGGAGCTATAAGTAGAATCATCTGGAAATTTATACCTCCATCTTCTCCCTGGTGGGGAGGATGGTGGGAACGTCTTATCGCTCTTGTTAAAGATCTTCTTAAAAGAGTATTGGGTAAAGCAAGCTTGAAGTACGAAGAGTTAAATTCCCTATTGTGTGAATGTGAAAGCATTATTAACTCCAGGCCTATCACATACGTGTCAGATGACAATGAGCTTGAACCCTTAACACCGTCTATGTTTATGAGAGACTTAATGGAATGTGGTGTACCCGATCTTGACAATTTGGAATCTACCAGTCTTCAAAAGAGACACATGTATCGGTTGAAACTTCGTGAAGATCTACGTAAACGTTTCAGACTGGAGTATCTAGGTCATTTGAGACAAAATACGAATAAAATTAGAAAAGCTGATGGCATTAAGGTGGGAGAAATAGTTCTTATTGAAAATAAAAATCTAAAAAGACTTTACTGGCCTTCAGGAAGAGTTATTGAGATTTTTCCAGGTAAAGATGGTGTTACACGTCTAGTGAAAGTGAAAACAGCTAGTGGTGAAAAATTACGTCCTGTGCAACGTCTGTATTCACTTGAGATAAATGCAGTTTCTTCGGAACCTCTTCGACATCGAGCATTGAAAGGTACAAGAAGACTTTCTCCATCTACGGAAAAAAATCTAAGAAATAAGATTGCTGATCCCGTGAAATCTAAAGTCGATAACCAACCTGTACTGAACCAGAAAACCAGATTAGGACGTGAGATTAAAACTGTCAAGAGACTTGATCTTTGATATCTTAATTTAGTTTTGAGTTCTGAATTTTCAAACTCAAAAGGTGGGAGTGTCGCGTACTAGAGCGAAATTGTATACAACTCAACTCCAGAGTTTCCTGTCCAAAATACTACTTCTACTTTCATTTGAAAACGAGAATTGCCCCGTATAGAATAATGTAAAAATTGATGTTAATAAAATGTGTTCGTTGTGAAAATGAGAGTTATTTTTCTTTTGAAAGAGTAGAAATATCTTTGAAGTAATTAAGATATTATTTAAACTTATTTTGAATGTGTTCACTAGCGATAAAAGATCCCTTCTAATTTTACGAGTCAAAAGAATCTGATGTTCTAGCGTTTTAGTAATTTGAAGTTAGTTTTGGTTTTTGTATTACTGAATGCTGGTACAACACATAGTATAAAATTGAAAATTAAAAAAAAATCAATGTTACATATAATAACTTATTACTGCTCATTTTTTTTTATTAACAATAGAGTATTACTATTATACTTTCTTTTTTACTCTGTAATATTCCGTAGGTCTTCAATTAATAGAAAAAACAGATTGTACTGATAAGCATACCAGAGAAATAAAATCATTTCTTATATTGTTTTATTTTGATTTTAAAACTGTATTTTTACTGTTTTTATGAAGCCCTTATTTTGTATTCAATTTCATGAGCATAGAATATAACTTACTTGAATATAATATTTTCTAGGATCCATCCCATGGTTCTTGGTAGCTGAATTGTTTGGACAAGGTGCCAGGCCAATTGCAACTAGTATTGCTGTGTCTGTAAATTGGATGGCTAATTTCATTGTTAGTCTTGGATTTTTGCCCATCGTTGTAAGTATCCTGTTTGTTGAATTCATTAATTTTTTTCATTGAATTACATTTTAAAATTTAATTACAGTCTGGAAACAAAATATTGCTATATCCTGTTGATTATAGTTTTTAATTATTTAAAAGTTAAACAATTTTATCCATGTTTATTTTAATGATTTCTTTTGAATTGAGATACTAACTTCATGTATTTACTTTTAAAAACTTAATTTTTTTACAATTTTGACTAACAAAATTAAGATTACATAGCAGGATATTCATGGATCGTTTATACAGAAAATTGCAAAAGAATAAATTCCATATTCATTAGACTATTATACAAACTAAACTAAATGCCTCGTGGAGTATGCTTCATATTTATAAACGTCAGTGAAATTTTGCAAGCTAGCTTACAACTGACTTAGGATAAATAATAAAATTTCAAAGAAGCTTAATTGATATTTTAATCCAATTTGTGGCAATATACCCAATAGCATGAAGGAGATCCAAGGTTTGAATCCACTGGCAAATATTGTTGCAGTCATTTTTCGGAAACAAAACCTGATAGCAATTATGACTACATGTGCAAAAGCACCTTGCATAAGCAGTCAGGCTGCATTATGAGAATTTCTGAAGTTTCTCTTGTACGACATGTAAATATGTGGCAGTTACTCATAAAAGTCCTCCTGGAAGGCATTGTCCTTCCCTTCAACGACATAAACAAATTGTATGGCCCAATGATCAACACAGCAGATAAGAAAGAAATTGATATTTTAGTATTCTACTACTAGAGTGCATAATTTTTATACATTATGAAACCAAATTATTCCTTACAATAAATAAAATTTTATTAAAGTGTTTGTGATTTAACTTTAACGTTCAAAA
Source organism: Caerostris darwini (assembly GCA_021605075.1). Taxonomy (NCBI): domain Eukaryota; kingdom Metazoa; phylum Arthropoda; class Arachnida; order Araneae; family Araneidae; genus Caerostris; species Caerostris darwini. The sequence continues at coordinate 849,614 of BPLQ01012752.1, forward strand.
ATCACTCGTTATTTTTAAAGAATTTTTTGCACAGTCACAAAGAAATTGAGTATATTTAGAACTATTTTGTTCAACTCGAATTAAACTACTAATGATTTAAATTTTATGAAATCATTCATTTTAAATATTATATAACATTATGTGGAAAAAATCTTACATGCATAAAATTTTCTTTAACTTTATAGGAATCTATTGGAGAGTACACGTTCCTCATCTTCACAGCTATTTTAGCAATGAGTGCTTTGTTTACTTATAATAAAGTGCCTGAAACAAAAGGTAGAACAGTGGAAGAAATTACTGCAGAGTTTCGAGAAAAATCTTCAAATTAATTCAACATTTTAAAAAAAGGAAAGACTTTTGTAATAACTTTTTCATACATTTATTTACTATGAAACATTGTATATGCCCCACCAAAAAATTTGTTAGGTGGGGAAGGAGGTAAATTTGCTTAAAGTATTTGGGGTTTCAGGTTGCATATATTATTGAAATCTACATAGATATATCTTTTTATATAAAATATATATCTACATATTATATAATATATATGATAAATGTGTAATGATTCCAATTTCATTATTCATGTTCTGTTTTAAATCTGTCTTCTATTTGTATTTTACATATATTTAATCATTTTTATTCATATTATGCTGTAAATAATTATTGTCATGTTTAAATAATCATTTGAAATTAAACTTCTTTTTCTATGGTGAAAAATAGCATTCCTATTTATTGTATTTCTTTTAATCTTTGTAACTTTCACTCATTTCACTAACATGAATAAAAACACTTTGTTTCTCTTTTTATATTAATTTGCCAAACAAAATTTTTATCAAGTAACCACTTTTAATTTGATTTGCAATATCCTTAATTAAAAAATGAATGTTATAATGGTACTCATTTTAAAATTTTTTTTTTTTTTTTTTTTTTAGTTATACTTTTAATAAGTAGTTTTATGAAATCCATGTATAATTAATATAAGCACAGAAACTTCAGAGGGAGAAAAATTTAAAATTATATTCTTTTAAATGCAGTAGCATTTTTATTTAAGTAGTAACTATAAAATATTCATATACATTCTTTCATACAATTTTACACAAGAGTTTTAAAAACTGTAATGTATGGGGGTATGTTACTTTTTAATCTCTGAATTAAATTGTAATTTACCTTATTTATTACATATTCTTGCACATCGTGAACTGTCGGAAACAATTCTTATAAATTTTAGATAAAATGTTTTTATTGTTTATGCTGTCTTTTGTTAAATAAATTTAGAATAAAGAATTATCGGATAACATTTAAATAACACATTTTCTGAGTAAATGCAGATAAAAAAAAAAAGTTGTATTTATTAGAATTTTGTTTATGATTTTAATTTTGTGATTAAAATTAGCTTTTTTTAAAATAAATACTGTATATTTCTTTGCTTATTTCATATCATTAGTTTTGTCAAGAAACCCAACCTGCTGGGACAGAAAAAGCACTAAAATAGATTCTAAATTATTGAATACTTGTGCCACCATTATTATTCTGTAGACCAAATCGCTGGATATACCATTAGCATTTTATAATTTATAAACTTACTTAACTTAATTACTTGGGGTTCTTAAACTTTTTATCTTTGCCTAGTTTCTTTCTTAACTATACTATTATAACACTACCATTTTACTTTTTCTTTTATGAATAATTGTCATATTATATGGTAGTAAGTATATTTTATGAATAGTAGACTTTATCACTCAAAATTATTAATCGATCCCAATGCATGTGTTGAAATGTAACAATTAATTGATTTATTTCCAAGTGAATAAAAAAAATTTGGTTTTTAAATATTGTGAATAATCTGTTCAATGACTGAACTGTTAAAAATTAAATTTTCATTAGTGTGTTTATTAATAAAAAGTTCTTTATAGGTGTTTTAAAAATTACTTGATAATATTTAAAGACAAAAAAAGATGTTGGGCAAATGTTGTGAATTCTTGCGTTTTTAACTACGAAATCTGTCGAATGCAAGAGTATTCATCAATTATAAAATTCTCAATTATGTTGATATAAAAAAAAATTCGTTTATATTTTCATTTGCTTGGTATTTAATTTTTATCTTAATGAAAAAACTTTGCAGCATACAGTAAGAGAACCACTGTATTAAACTACATTGGTGGTAATTGAAATCCCAACATCGAGCAAAAATTAGTTTAGAGGATTGAAAGGTCCCAGGTTAAAGTATGTGCAAGAAGAACCATTGCAAATGTGAAATGGTGGTGTATAAAAATTAAAAAAAAAACCTGTAGTCTCCATGGATTTGAAGGCAAGCATGCTTTGTACTGTATGTTAGTCCATGCCTGTCGCAAAAATAGCCTAGTCAAATCAGCAGCGGTCTGTGTCATTTGTTATATGGTAACCTGAATAAGAATCTTTTTAGAGTATGAGACATTGGGATAACCAAAAATTGCAATTCAACTTGAATAAGAATCTTTTAAAGGAAACATTGGGAGGCTTGGATAAATCTATCGAAAATTTAAAGAGATGCTCTTCCTAACCTCAACCTCCAACTTAAAGAGAGAATAGAGTAGAATAAAGAAGCTCTGAAATTTGAAACCATGTGGCCTTGCATAATGGCAGCACTTACGTTAGAATTGCCTTGAAGAGATTGAGAATAGATTCGACACTGAAAAAAAGGAATGACTATATTAACAGGTAGTAATTATTATTGATCAGTCATGACTAGAAAGTGTAACCGTCCGTGATCAACTGTTGTCGTAAATAAAACTAAATTTGGAAGGACATTGCATGGATTATTTTCAAATGCCTTTAATTCAAATGATCCAGTGAATGCAACGTACGTTTCTGTTTGAGATGAAAGTAAGGGCTATAATTGAATTCCTAAAATTTTGATATCCTGAAACTTTAGGAATTAAGGATAATCCAATAGATAAAAAAAATTATACGATAAGCAAATGATAGAACAATTTGATATTGTTGATCTTATGAGTAATTATGATGTTGCAAAAAAGATTTGATTACTTAAAAATCCATCCTTTTTCTGAATTTAAACTCGAATTGATTTGATTTAATTTGATGTAGATGTAATAATATTTCAATATCTCACTAGTTGCCGACATTGAAAATGCATTTCTACAAATAAGTCTTGAGAAAAATGATAAGAGAGCTAATGCAATTTGTGTGGCTTTATCAACTTTCATGTGATCAGGATGTTTCTATAAAGCCTGAAATTTTGAGAATGGCTTAGAGTGTTATTTGGAGTGGCTTCTGGTCTGTTTTTATTGGGATTTATTCAAACATCACATTGAAAAGTTTGAATTCAGAACTGGTTTCGAGATACTGAATAACTAATTCAATGTATGTAGAGGATTTATTATTAGTTGCATTGACAATAAAAGCTTTGAAATTAGTGAAGGAATTGTCTGATATTTTTCCAAAAGCTAATACGTATTTAAGCAAATACCCAAGTAATTCTCTGGAATTAAAGGAACAATTATGATCTTTAAAACTTGACGCCTGTCAAACAGTAAATGCAAACCCTTTCAACATGTTGGGATTATTATGAAATACTGGTCGTGATATCTGAGAATATATAATCGTAACGTTTTTGAATTTATTAATTGTCAAAAGGAAACTAAGAGAATTATGATACAAGCATTTGGGAGAATTTCTGATCCGATCGGAATTTTTATAACTATAAAAATGTTCTTTCAATCTCTATGGAAGCAGAGTATTGATAGGGATCAAAATTTGCTAGAATGTTTAGAAAAGAAATGGGATCACTGGTGTGGACAGTTGCAATATTTAGGCAGGGTAAAAGTTCTCGGATATCATTTCCGTAATTTTCCAAGGGCAATTATGATAGCATAAAAATACAGGATTATTATTAAAAAAAAAAACCCTACCTATCATACCGTTCGGAGAAATAGAATAAAATTTTGGTTTAAATATTCTGAGATATGCGCCCAAGAATCGTATGAAAGACAACAATTAAGATTACAACGTCAAAATTTCAAATGGCTACACTTTTTTTTTTTTAAATTGAAATGCGATCTCTGTAGCGAAAATCCACAAGTAGCGTTAGATCGATACCTGTAGCATGAAAATCGTCAGCGCTAGACTAAGAAAATAAAAAAATTATAACTCTCATCAGAGCACGATTTTCTTTTCTAATGACGTCAATTTCACACTGTGTCTTTGGCTGTGATCTCATCTTATTGAATCTCCCTTGAAACGAGCAGTTGCAGTTGTCTTGTCTATGGTCTACAAGATTCTGCGTTCTGTTCACCACGTTTCCATATCTGTTCCAGCTTGTCCAGATGTTTCAAGCGGTTGAAAAAACAAAAAATTAAAAAAAAAAAAAAAAATAAAATTTTTTATTTTTTTTTTTTTTTCAATCTATTGTAGAAAGTCCTTTTATAAATTTCTTTCATTTTTTTAAATTTATATGGCGCCATCTATTGGTATACATGTAACTTAAATCTAAAAAAACCTAAAACTAATGAATTAAATTTAATTACTGAATTAATATTTGAAAAAACTGTATTAACATCCAGTGTCATCCACTACAAGTTAAAAAAAAAAATGCATTTGAACTTGAGTAGAGGAATAATAAGTATTTTATTAGCGATTGAAAATTTGAGCAAGATATATATAAGGAGAGTGCGAGCTAATAGAAGGAATTGAAAAACTACGGCTAGATTTCGAGAATGAATTCCTCATCATATATGATAACAACTGGCCTTTACTCATTCTGTGGATGAATGAGGTCTATTTCGTGTTGATTGGTAAAGCTAATTCGAAGAACTGCATGCACTGGGTCAACGATAACCTCCATGATATGGCTGCACGAAGAAAAAGTGACTGTGTGGAGCAGTATAACAACCAAGTTTCTCCTCGGTCCTTCTTTTGAAAGTTACTGCCAAATGTTAACAAACATGTACAGTACTAGTGCTGGCTGTCTAAAAATGTTGATTAAGTACGTATTTCCCGATTTGCAGCGGCGAAATGCTCTATCTGATGTGTGGATGCTGGATGGTGCTTTATACATGTCTTAAGTAATGTTTTACAGAAACCTTAAAACAGTTTGGTGACAGATTTATCTTCCGCCATTTCGCGTTCGTTTCAAGATCCTCCGATTTCACTTCCATGGATTTCTGGTTGTGTGGATATCTGGAATCCGAAGTAGATGCATCTAGAACGTAATCTTTATAATAATCTCCTTTAATTTAATATAATATTCCTTTTTTTTTTTTTTTTTTATCTTCCTGTGCATTGCTTTTCTGATGCCTGTAAAAACACTTTTGGCACTGTTGTGTTTCTAAGCAACCAGGGACCTGAATGGCCGAGTGGCTAGCGCCCTGGCCCTCGGTACCACAGGTTTCGAGTTCGAGTCTCGGCGGTGCCATGGATGTCTATAGTGGTTCGAAATCCACTTTAAACTGTAGGTCCCGGTCTGTTTAGCCTACAGTGTGCACAAGATGACCGTAGAGCGACAAACCAAACCAATCTAATCAACCATGAGAAGGTAAAAACAACCTTCTTAACTCTTAAAAGCGAGTTAGCTCTTATAAAACGCACGGCATTGCCTAAATTAGAACGTATTGGTGCCTTGATTGGAGCCAGACTTATTAAGCAAATGCTGTCGGTTCTGAAATTAAATGCACAAATATATTTATGGAAATATTTCAATATTGTACTTTATTGGGTTAAAAGCTCATTCCGTACATGGAAACTTTCTGTAACTAATAGGATTGTAGAAATACAGAACTTGACCAATTCAAAAAAATTAGCTGATTGTCTTACTAGAGAATCTCGATAACAGATCTCGAAAATAGGACTTACGGTGGTTTAGTACTATAAAGTATGCGTAAGGAAAAAGAAATCAAGGTCGCTGTGGACGAAACTTTGTTTGAAGAAGGATGTAGAAGAAACATAGTTCCTCAAAATCTGCTCTTTAGATTCTAGAAACCCAATCATAATAATTGACAGATTCGGTTCTTTATTAAATAACTCAACTGACGCCCTGGTTAGCCGAAAAAGAAATCCTGAAATGCTCAAGCCTGGCAAAAGCATTACTGGTCAATGTTATCGGCAGACATTAATGGGTTTGATATGAGTATTGAGAATAAAAAAACTTCCAGAATACAGGCAAAGCCAGAAAGTCATTTTCACATACGATAATATTCTGTCGCATGTTACAAAGTAAATCATAAACTAAATGTAAGTACTTCGACGAGACGCCTTACTCGATCTACCGTAATCTAGACCAGGGATGGCCAACCCGCGGGCCGCCTTGAATGTTTTTGAGGCCCGTGAGATTTATCACTTTTACAGAATATGTTTTATAATGGCCAAAGTAGTGAAAAACAATGTATTAAAAATACATTATGTGTGCACCCATATATTAAAAAATTAATTGTTGAAATTATGAGAAAAAATTAACTTTAATTTTAAAATATTCTTGCGAAATTGTGCCTGTATTATTTACGAGTTCACAGAATAATTAAATTATATTCTGCGAACTCATGATGCGCTCACATCTTGAGACATAACTATAATCGGTTGTAATATGAATATAAAGATATCTACAGTGGGTCTAAATCTAATATGGAGATATATAATTTTATATGCGGCCCGCGGAGTTAGGATGCATTTATAAAGCGACCCGCAAGATCATATGGGTTGCTGCTATAGGATCCCTGCTCTAGACATTGGTCCGTTTGTTTACCCCGTGGCATCAATAGCATGTCTGAACAGCACTTTCATAATTACGGCGTCAAAAATTGATTTTATTCATGGATTGCTTAAAAAGACGAATAGTTATTTTATCGAATTGGTCTTCTATCATAGAGATGGAAAAATTAGTGTCTAGCGATGGGAATATTTTGATCATGCATAATGGTTTTTAATGAAATAAATGCATTTTTTAAAGAAAGACCTCAAACTAAGTTTAATATTAATTGATAACTTGTGCAATTGATACAATCTCCGGTGGGATAAATTTTAAAGCTTTGAGGAGAAGTTGAATATACTTGAAATTAGGATATCCTTAATTAGAAAATTAGGATTTATTCAACTTAGTAGTAGGATATCCTTGCAGGATATTTAAGGGAATGAAATCTTATGAGGAATTTTTGGTGGACACTGCCATCTTCATTATTCCAAATTTGTCAAGTGGATTTTGTACTTGATGCATTTTTACAAAAAGATTTTTTAAGTGTACTTTATTTTAAGAACGTAATGTGCAATTTTTTAGTGGTATGTCAGTTTACTTAATTCAATGTTATGTAATTTAAATAGACACTAATAAAGTCGAATGAAATAATTTACACTCTGTGGGATCTCGTGAACTATATATAGATATTTGGCTGCTAACAACGTTTCAAGATTTTTTTCATGGGAAATTTTTTTTTTTTTTCGGAAAAAAAAAAAAAAAAAAAAATTTTTTAAAAATAAATTTTAAAAAATAAAAAGGAAATTAATGTTGGCAGTCTTCTTTAATTTTTGTAATTCTACTCAAAAACAATTTTTTAACAACCGTTATAATTTTTTTTTTTTTTTTGTAAAAGGAAACAAAATCGATGAAAGCAGATTTATTGATAAAGAATCTTGATAAAAAAAAATTTCAAAAAATGTTCAAAACGACAGAAAAAGCATTTTATTTTATTATGCTTCTCGGACACTTTTCAATGAAGCTTTTTAAACCCGAATGCTGCAAGGTAAGATTTTTACCCTAGATTTAAACTGGTTTGTAAATTTAATTGAATAATTTTAATAGCGATATTCTCTTTGTTAAAGTTGATTGATAGTTCTCAATAATATATATGAGGGCATCAAATTTGTGGACTGAAATTTCCTGGCTTAATCTATTTTTTACCAAAACCAAAAAAAAAAAAAAAAAAAAAAACACACCTCTGCAGTCTTTTGTCAAATCGTGTTGATGATAAAATATTGGTTGTTATAATTTGTGCCAGCTGTAGTATGAATCCCTTAAAATACTTGCGTATTAACACTCATCCATTGACGGCATCACTTTTTGTTACTATGTCAATATTTTTTGCAAAACAAAAGTGATTCAGCTATTAAATGTGTATTTATTATACAGAAAAAAAAAACCCGCAGTAAAAGTTTGAAATCCTGTACTTGTGCCAAATCGCCAAGCAAGCAAATTTGCCGCCGCAGTTATTATATGTAACTGAAGCTCTGCACTTTATCAGGATCTTTATTTTACTCTGCATCACTGGAGCTTTGCACTTTAGGATTCAACTTGTTTATTTGACGATTTTTTTCTCGGTTTCGCTAAGTTTCCTCCTAAACAAACAAAATGGTTATCCCTCTGGCAATTCCATTTGGTGCAGAAAAGTGACTTGGCCAAATTGGAACCATAAAGTGCAGAATTTCCAATTTCCCAATCATTTTGTATGCTGTTTCATTGTTATAACGCTAAAGGGATTGGTGATATACTGCGAGTCGCAAAATTAGCGACTTCGGGATACAGGATCCTAGATTTTGAACAAAATCGACATTTTACTATTTGAGGAGAGCCAAATGTAAAAATAGCACCAAACACAATATAGCGAGTTCCAATGTTCCGTTTGATTAACAATAGAAGGTTTACATCTCTAATACAAATCTTTTGATGTTGAACTTTTGGCCTAACTTCCTGCAAAAAGAAAAGTATAAAAATGCACTTGTACTTGTCGAAGTATGCACAGCTGTAAAATGTAAAGTATGCACAGCTTACTCCGCATTCACGTATTTGATTGCCCAGCTGTTGCAGCCGCCATACATTGTCTGGGCCATCCCTCAGAAGAGGATTTATACTCCAAGCTGGCAACCAACATAACCAATATTATTCGGGAGCATCGCAATATTTTATTTTCTTGTTCTCTTCTGGGTGTACGACGACGACAATAACAACATCGAAACCATAGGAACAATTGCAGATAAAATGAGGATTAGGGAATTGTGTAGGTGGTAACGATCTTGGTCCAGTAAAGTTAATTGCTCTGCAGGTACAAACTTTCGTTTTCTTTTAAAATCATTGAATGAACCGATTAGCTGTCACAATATTTCTCTTAAAAAGACAGCATGGCACAATTTGTTCATATTCTAGATAATAACAAACACACGAAATAATCTACAATATCTTGTTAAAAAGTTCTCCTTAGGGCTAGGTGCCCTTTCTGCTGCCTGACTGCTTTCCTGGACTGTTGATTCTATTCTAAAAACTCAGATAGCTGGAGTCGAGAGTGCTAACTTATTTTGAAAGAATGACTAGTTGACCTTGGTCTATTTCTATTCCTTGATTTCTTTCCGCTGGAGGTCTGCTACATAATTTCTGTAGGAAAGCAAGATTCGGCGATAAGATTTGTCGATTCCTACAGATAATAACGATGAGAAAAGTCCAAATTTTACTAAAATATATTCAAATAGAAATGGTTAAACTACATGATTGCTTTAATTCTTGATGACGAAATGGTTCCTCATTTTTGGTACAATTTTTTAAACAGAGAAGCAAATGTGAGTTAATATGCTAGTTCTGGTAAAATCGCAGAACAGGGGGATTTGGTGTCAAAAAATTTTTTTTCACCAAAGTTTGCCAAATAACGGGTTGCAATTGTAAGTGAAGTGACTTGCAAATAGTACAAGAAATACGGGTTACCACATCTGACAACTTATCGCTAAGTTGGCGCCACAAAGAAGTCGCCAAATACTAACGGTCCCTATTTTGCGATTCGGCCCAAGAAAATTGGAACTTGTCCAACTAAAATAGTATTTTAGATGCAGTTTTTATAAGTGGATATGGATATTAAAATAAAGATATCGGGAAAAATCACTTCAAGTGTATAATGTACCTTTTCATATTAATGTACATTTTCATATTTTTCATTTTACGAACCAGAATTACCACACAATTTTGTTCGATACTAAATAACCAACTTACCATAACTCAAAACAAAGCATACCATAACGTTGCGAAACTTTCATTTAATTTTTTAAAAAATTTCATTAAAGTCTTCCTCGGACAAATATTATCCATTGCATAAATTCGTTCGTGACATTTTTCTCATTATGTGAAAACATTTACTAAAAAATTAAATATTCTAAAAGCATCTAAAGATCCAAGTTAACCGAGGAACATCTTTTAATAATCTGCACTACTTAAGTTGTCAACTTAAAAAAGCAATAATCTATTAATAAATCTTGCTAATTATTACACTAGCCCCTCATTATATTGTGTATTGAAATATATATATGTCTGAATTTTTCAGAAACAAGGCACCCAAACAGAATTTAGATTTTGTTTTTAAAGTTAACTTAAATTAATGTACAACAAGTAAAAGTCTCTTTCTATTTATAATTTCATTAATTAAAACTGTATTTATTACTTTCAACTCCTGTTCTAAAAATATGCTGAAAATTTAACTGAATTACAATCTAAGTAAAAGTGAAAATGTGCTATAACTGAATTTATCTTTCGATATGCATAATATAACAAAAGGTAGTATATACCTGTGTTAGCTTTTATCTTTAAATAAGTGTATATAGCGGGTGTTGTCAGGCTATAAAAAAAACATTTTTAATTTCTCAAAACTAACTTCTTTTAAGAAGAAACAAACTGATCAGCATCGCAATAATAATGAACTGTAAGGAAATTTCCGTATGAAATTCAGCAGACAGATGTATGAAAATCATACATCTAATAGTGATTTCGATAGCAAGATCAAAACATTTAATAACTATTAAAAATAAAAATAATACAGTCGGGCAATAATGTCACCATGTGTGAGATGAAATATCAAGATGGCGCTAGACGGGAAGTATTAGTCTGGGAAAAAAAAATTTCTCATAGCATGAATGAATTTTTTTTAACAATTAAAAACAACTTTCTTTAATGAAAAAATAACTGATATTTTTTTGTCGTTCTTGGCTATATATAAAATAATATCAAATTCAAAGGAAAAATATTGGACTTTTAAGTGTTATAGCCATTGAGTTCTGGTAATACAGACAAATAGAAAAACAAATCACTTCTTTTATATATAGATAAATCAATAATTATTTCTTTTTTCTTATTAAATAAAAATATTTTATTATAAAAAGTCAAATCAGTGTATTGAGAACGAGGCAATTCATGCCTGAACCTTAACTATGGATTGAATACATTGACCCTCAAGCAGTAGTTTGGAGTCCTTTTATATGTAATATAAGTTTCATTTCTTTTAACTTTTCAAATCATACAGGTGCTTCCCTTAACTGTAACTATTTAAGAAGAAACAAGAGCTCGAAGTGACAGTTCGAAGCTTCAGAAAATTCTTTTTCTGCATAATACTTGACAAAAATGATTGAAGAAGAGAGAATTTTCATTGATAAAGTGAGTATTGTATTCGAGATGCTTTTTCCCCCTCTTTTTTAATCAAAGCAGTCAAGTATAAATTTCATTTTTGATACATTTTAAAGAATATGCGATTCGCGTGATGAATATGATGTTGGGAATTCTGAATTAATATATATTCAGTCCATACAGCGAGAATAATAATAATTACTACAGCGGACAATACTACTTACAGCGAGAATAAGCGAAATGATTACAAGAATATGACGATGAATAATGATTACGAAATGATATTTTAGTAATTAATGCTTTCCCACTGTTACCTTGCCGATTGTAAACCAAAAATGAAGGGCTATTTTGTTGCCAAGAGTTAAAGTTGCTGATGAAAGGGATTTAAATTTATGTGCATTCCATGCCTATTCTTAATTTTATTCTTTTTTTATTATTATTATTATTATTATTATTATTTAGCTGAAGTTTCTACCCAAACATTATATTTGATATTTTTTAAAATAAATTGACAACTTAAATCTTTTTATCCATTTTATTTTTGCGGATGTGTTCTGAAATATCTCTAAATCATAGTGAATTGGGGAAGCATTAGTAAGAATATATGCTATTTATTCATTTTCATAATTCAATAAATTTACTCGGGGTATAAACCAAGAATTTTTTAGAATTACTATCTTTTATTATTTACAGGATCTAACCAGCAAATTAATTTTTGCAACTGTCGCTGCAGCGTTTGGATCAGGGTTTCAGCATGGTTATAACACAGGCGTTGTTAATGCTCCCCAAAGTGTAAGTAATTTTACCTAGATTTATATACAACTATTTTTACTTTCTAACATACATTTTCTATGCTTCTTTTCTTCATGTTAGATAGTTGTATCAGTTAAGCCTTTTTATTTTATAATAGAAGCGCCATTTCGGTGGGTTAACATAATTTCATAATACAATGACTATTGAAAACGGACACCAAAGGGAATTTCTATAACTGGTTTATCATCAAACCCTATCAAGACTTCTTGATCTTCATATTTAATATGCCCATTCCGAATATAAAAAGGGGAATTTTTCGATTGCGTTTGTCGGAATTTGAGGCAAGCATCCAGAATATAGAAGATCCATACTCTAAATAACCACTTTATATTTACTTGTTTACACTGAAGTGCCCTATTAAATTAGTGCTTTGACCACCAACTTGTTCTAAATTCCTCCCAAATAATTCTTCCTCTGTCTATAAGGAATAATTTGCTGGCAAATTTGGTTCTCTCCACAGAATATCGGGAATCATTGTCCAAAGTGAATCTAGATTTTTTAAAGAGTTTATAGAATTGAAGGGGCCATACCGCCTTAAAGTTAAGAATTTTCCTTTATAGGTTGAAAGAAATACACACAAATGATCTTCTTGTACACATCTCCTGAATATAAAGACCTAAACACTATTCCTTCTTTAATTTTTGATAAATAATTTTATTCAATACGTGATACTTTAAATAATTTTAAATAATTTTTCGATTAAAATTATTTAAAGTGTCTCTTTCGATATTTGCCGACGATATTTAAGTCAAATTTATTTTGTACTGGTCCTTCTAAGGTATTCGGGGGATTCATTGCTACATCACTAACAGTTTAGTCATATTCATTATCAGATCAAGCATGTGAATGTTTTGTTTATAATAGGGAAAAACTACTTGGCATTCTTCGGATTTTATAATTATGACGGTTCGTTTTATTTCAAGAAGTAAAACATGGTTGCCATTTTCCATATTTACAACTTTTATTTATACTTAACAATACAAAGCTTATAATATTACAGCTTATAGTTTATCCATTATCTACAACCAAAATCTGCTGTCCACTGCAAATCTTGCTGCGAATTCTAATTTTCATTTCTACAAAATGCAGGATTACTACTATTTCAGGCCGGGGACTCAGACGTTCATAACCCTTTTGCACTTGAATTCCTTGCTCGAATGGTGACTGACGTAACTTGACCATGGAACATTCTGAAACCCATTTTTGCCTCAATGGGCAAGTGAACAGTAACAGTTGCCAAATCAGGGCAGCTGAAAATCTCAAGCTATACAGAAACAACCCTTGAATTCTGAAAAAAGTGACAGCATGATGTTTTAAAGCTACTTTTATCATTGGACCATATTTTTTGAAGAGATAACTGCAAATGGAATCCAAACACAGGACAACGGATATACTGAGTCCCTTTTTTGTCACGGACAGTACTGTGATATACTGAGGGATTTTTTAATCCCATAACTTCAATCGGGTGGATGCATTCAGGAAGGAAGACCTCCACACAGTAATCGTCATGTAAAGCAATTGCTAAAACAACATCTCACAACTGCACAGGGGGATTAGCATTCATTTTCATACATGGCCTACTTTTTCGCCGGATATTACCCCAGTGAATTTTATTTGTGGGATTTCCTAAAGGACAATATCTACCGTAAAAGGTCGTCAGCATCTGAGCCATATCTGAAGGACAGCATTCAGCAGACTCCTTCAAGTCAGCTACGGAAAATGTGATTCTGCTATTAGAGCACATTATTGGATGTGAATGGGGACATATTGTGCAGTTTTAATGCTATTTCCTTTATATTATTTGACATTTATAAAGCATTCTAAATGCTGTGCTTGATTTTAAACAACATGCTAACTCCATTTTAATTTTTTTTTATTTAATAAATCCCAAACACATCATTTGAATTATAAGTAGCTCAAAATTTATCTCATTTGAGCAAATAGAACACATTCTAGAGCCCTCCAAGTGAGAAACTTATTTCTTGCTAAACCTGTATTTGATCTAAGCTGTGATGACACACCTAACCAGTATTGTCCCATCGGATCATTCTCAGAAATAGTCAACAGGCTCCGCGTGTTCATGTATAAGACGCGTAGAAGTGTTAATATTCTTATAAAGAAAAGAGTTTAAAGTTATTTATTGGAGCAACATTCATGCCTGGATTAAAAAGTAATTGGTATAAGATTAAAGATTTTAGTTAATTAAAAAACTTAAATAAAAAATTTGGAGGAAAAATCCATCCATCCATGACAAACCCAGTTTATCATGGATTTGCATAAAATGGAAAAAAAAAATCTCATTAGTGCTATGAACTAGTAGGGGAAAAAAATAGATCCATTGTAGCCCATGCACATTGAAAGAGGCGATTAAGATGAGGGCACAGTATCCGGGAATATAGTTGGATACAATCTGCCTGCAGGGATCTGGAACTAATAATTCCGCCCTGAAAATTTGTTTCCAAAATTTGTTAAAAATATATCGCCCCTCTTCTCGGAAACGAATTCAGAAAGGAAATTAGGATTTAATATTTGGTTAATAGGATGTCCGTTCTCTATACCATGCTAGAACCATTCTTTTCTATACCTGCAAAACTTATTCAACCACTCAAAATCTAGACGATGGATATTGCACCCTTTATCTAGATAAGTGGAGTAAGAACACAGATGATTAAAAAAAATGCAGCTATTTTTCTACAATTGTCATTAAAAAAGCTCATAGATGGAATTAACTATCTTATTGGGTAGTATTCTATTGAAGAGATCTAGTTAGTTAATGAGGAGAATTATTTAAGCCGTAAAACCAAATATTAAAAGAATCACCTAAAATACAGAATTCATAATTCATAATGACAATATCGAATTAATAATTCTATGATTTAATTGAATTGGTAAAGTACCGAAAAATGTCACTCCTTGAATAATAATGAGAAGCAAAATGTCAGCTTTATATACAAAAAGTTGGCAGCATTAACTTTGTATTAGTAAACAAAGATCTATTATTTAACTTGAGTCAAGTTACCATAGAAATTCACATGCTTTCTCGGCTCAGAAATTTTTGTTTTCTTATTAAAATGCTTTTTATTTATTTCTTGTGGTCAATAGAAGGCATAACTTAAATTTAAAGAAGAATGTCTAATTTGGAGATGAAGCACAAGTAATTTTTTAATCAACAACTTATTCAAATTATCAAAATTATTTCTATTTGAATACACTAAAATTATTCTAAATTCTTAATTTTTCTAAAATTAAAGTATTGTCAAGTAATATCAGAGAGAAATGGGTTATATTGTACAAATACCAAAAATATCTAATTATATATTTTTATACGTTTCTTACAATTTTTGTTTAGAAACAAGATTTTGTAATCTTTTTTTCTTTTGTTTTTTTTTGCGTGTGTGTGTGTGTGTCTAATAACTATTTTGATTTAGGGCTGATTTTTATTCACGAAGAAGATAAATATTCTGTACTATAATTTTTGTATTAATTTAAATACTTTTGGCTGTTCTATCAAGATAATGAACACTAGTCCAAAGAATTTTACTTTATTGATTTTTGGCATAGCTAAATGACATGCACAATGTATATTAAAGTTGTGGCCTTATATGAATTTTCATGTTGATTTTTTTTTCCCTGAAACATTTTATTTTTGTTACAAGAATCATTCCACCTTAAATTAAAGTATTTAGTCTCATTATCTCAAATTTTGCTCAAATTTGGCACAAAAAAACATCATTTGATTTAGAAAATATAAAATTTTATTAAAATATTTCACTCTGTTTTGAAATTCAGTTTCTTAAAGTTTAAGTAAAATCCCTATCACATATTCATATTTTTTAACTGTCATAACAGCACTTCAAAATATTTATTAAAGATTGATTCATTATTCATTTGTTAGGGAAACATACACAAATTTATAATTTAAAATATATTGATTACTTAAAAAATTTTCATAATTTAATAATATGTTAAAGTATAAAAAGGCACTTACCATTATCTAAATAATAACATTATAATTTTTTTAAAAATCTGAACTATGACTTATTTATCGTGGATGTGTCATAATGTATAAATGTGCATTTAAATTATTAATTAATTAAATAAAAAATTTATTAGCTTCCTGTTATAATAAAATTTCTTTAAAGTCTAGAATTTATTATAAAAATACATCATATTCATTTTTAATATGAACCCCTATTTATCATTTCTGTAAATTAAATTTTAGAATTCATAGAATTTTTTTCATAAAACATCTGTCTGTTGTGTATAAGGAGAATAGCAATTGGTGTTCCAGCTATGGATTGCATATATAGTTTTAAAAACCATTTAACCTCTTCATCAGAGTGTAAATTTTAAAAGATGATTTGTTGGGTTGATGCTTAGTTAAATGTGAATAGGGGGTAAAATCTGAATTTTAAGAAATTTGATACTCTTGACAAATAACAAGGGGCATAATCCCTTTGAAATAAGATATTTTGATACAATTAATGACATATTACACAGTGCCAAATATATGGTAGAGCAGAATACAAAGGAAATTGTGTTAGGATCAGTAGTCTCCTTAATAACAGTTAAGCATCATTATAATACAAAATTATTTAAAATTTTATTGAGTATATTAGGAAAAAGTGCAGGCAAAAAGTTGAATATATTTTCTGATTTAATTTGGAGAATTTAAGAAAAATTATGGCAATTTAAAATTGTGTTGAGTGTATGTTGTTGGGTTCTTTAGGAATTTGAAACAGTCATATTATATATATATAAAAAAAAAAGAAAAAAAAGGTGTTGAAAATTTTTGAAAATATTTTGTATTTTTCTTTGTCTTGTAACTAAATCTGGTGTTATATTAAATTAATATCAGAGAGGCTGGAGTAAAATGTTTGTTAAAAGCCAATTGATTTTACACAAAATGACATAATGCAGAATACAAAATTTATTTATTAATGTTCTAATTTTAAAGATAGCTATAGCTAAAATATATATTTATAAAATAATATGAAACTTAAAAAATAAAGTTTACTTTTTAACTAAGATACAGATTGCAATTTTTGCTATTAATGTTATAATAAATTAAGCTCCTTAGAATTTTAAATATCAGAATTGAAGATAAGATTAAAGATAAAACTACTATTTTTATTTGAATTTCTTATACTTTCTCTTTGTTTGCCATTTAATTTTATTTTAAGCATACATCCTAGTTAGTTTAAGTTCCATACTCTGTCTTGCTATTTAACACAAATGAAAAATATCAAACTTGTCTCTATATCAACATTCTTAGTTTATAATAACTAGTAATATGCTACCGAGTCTTAAATGCAATACCTAGAAATATAACTATAAAATAGCTTTAATAAATTTTCATGTTTAAAGACTACCGTTTTTTAATTTCAGGATTATGATAACTGTGATATTTCTATAATAAATAAATAAAAATGACATTTTCTTTTCAGCACATTCAAAATTTCATCAATGCAACATATTTTGAGAAATATAATCAAATTCCAACTGCCTCATTAGTGACAATAATCTTTTCTTTAAAAGTGTCTATCTATTGTCTGGGTGGTATGATTGGAAGTTTAGGGACTGCTTATCTAGCTGCAAGATTTGGACCTAAAGGTGGCCTTCTCTTGAACAACTTTTTTATCTTCATAGCAGCTGCATTGATGGGATTTGGAAAGATGGCTAAATCTTACGAAATGATAATTGTTGGAAGATTTATTGTAGGGATTAATTCTGGTAAATTTTTGTGTTTATTATTTGTTCATTTATGTTATTTGTTGTGCTTTATTGCATAAATATTCTATTTTATATATTAACATATCCTTAAAATACAACATTTAAAATTAAATATTTGCAATTGAATTAATTATACAAGCTTGTAAAAAGAAATGAGAAAATGTTTATAGGTAAATTATTTCTTTTGTCCTTCCATTTTCCCATATATTAAAAAAAATATATTAAATATCACCTGCAATTTATTATTCTATTTTCTAAAAATTGTAATTTATACATTCTTCAAAATCTTTTAAGTTTTACTGTACAAACAATTGCTTATTTATATATAGTTATTCAAATTTGAATAGATTAAATAGTTGTTTAAATTCTTATTTTAAATTAAATATGAATTCAACTGTAAAAATTTTATAAATATTTAATTTACAGAAATTCAAAATTTTAAGATATGACAAAATTGCATGCCAGAAAATAAGTTTTCTATATTACTATCAGTTGATATATTATTTTTATTTTTATATTTATCAATTATTATAATCAAGTTTCTCTTATGCCAGCATTTTTATTATTTCTTTTCAGGTTTAAATGCAGGCTTGTGCCCTATGTATTTGACAGAAATCTCTCCTGTAAATTTGAGAGGAGCGATTGGAACAATATATCAGCTTGTAATTACAATTACTATTCTGTTATCTCAAATATTAGGAATGCATCAAATTCTTGGAACAGAAGAAAAATGGCCGATACTTTTTGGTGAAATTTTTTAAAATTTATTATTATGATTATTTATAGTGCGGGAAAATTAATGTTGACTTATGAATTATATCTTGTCTAACATAATACTTATATCTCTATTAATTGGAAAAATGACAATAATTCAAATGATTAATTTTTTTACATCATTATCTATGTTATCATGTAACTATATTACATTATTATTGTCTATATTTTTGAAGCAAAAATAGCAGTTTTTAAATTTGGGTGAAATTAATTATAAAAAATAAATGAAGAAATACATTGTTTTTTAAATACATTTCTTTTAGGCATTGCTATTACAGGAATATTTATATTGTTTTGAGATTGATTTTTGTAGAAATTAATCATGATCTATTTAAATTTGTGACATTATTAAATGCAAATTGAAATGAAAAAAAAAAAAAAAAAAAAAAGAGAAAGTCAATAATTACTGATAGTAGTAAGGAAAAAAAAAAATAAATTAGAATTGTATCTTGTGTATTAAAGGCCATACAAAGTGATAATACTTCAGAACAAATGATTCTGCATTGTATCATTCATCAGCAAACTTTATGTAGAAGATTCTTGAATATGTCATCAAATGCATATACTCAATTAGTGTCAATTCTTCAAATTTATTGAAGAAATTTGAGAAAAAGATTTATCATATTATTGCATTATATTGTAATGCTCTGGCTACTTGGCTGTAGAAAGGTTTTGATCATAGTTTTTTACATTGGGAAGGAATCCAAATTTCCAATAAAAATTGAAAAGAATTGTTCTCTTGTCAAATTATAAAATAATGAGTGGTTATAAAAGTTCTCATTTTTTATAAATTTATATAGTTTTTAACTAAATATTTATATTGATTAAAATTTTGAAGAGAATTAAATTTATTGCCATGTTTTGTCTGCTTTGTACACTCACATAAGTTATTCTAATGGAAAATTATTTTATTGCAATGCAACTGAATAAAAAAAAGTTTTGCATATTTTAATATCTGCCAAATATCATTAACAAATTTATACTCCATTCCCAGTTGATTTTGTAATTGAAGGTTTGTTAAAGAACATTTTTTTTTATCTTTTTCAGATATTGATGCAATAACAAATGAAGTAAATAATTAACACTAACATAGAAATCCTCTATGAATAATTCAGTAATTGTTAATATAATGTTTTTGAAAATATTGATAATCATTGCTAGAATTTTATAAAAGAAAGACTGTCGCTTCATTAATGTAATTTCATCAATTACATAAATCTGCTTTGGGCTTTTTTCTCATTTGATTTCAACTACTTATTTGATGAAGAAAGTTTTCCAAAAAGAAATAAACTGAAAATACGGACAGATTAGAATTAGTTATGATTTGCAATTGCAAATGGTGTCAAAGGCAAAAATACAGTAACAAATTATTATTTCATAATTTGCTGAAAATTTCAGTTTGTTTTGATTAGTGGGATGAGTGTTTAGAGAGTGATTTGAATGAAATCTGATAGGTAGTGTTGTTGTTTTTAAAGTGTTTAGTGAAGACTGGATTTTTTCACACTTGAACTATTGTTCAAAAAATCATTTTGTCATGAGACATTGAATATAAAACATTAATGAAAGAACAAAATTCTTGTGTAATTAAATAATTTAAGAAGCTGAAAAAGAAGGCAAATGAGAATATCAAAAACAAAACAACAATGAAACAGAAAAAAAAAAAAAAAAAAAGGATTATCATACACAATTCAATTTATGTTATATTAATTGAATAAATAAATTGATAGAACTTCAATTACATTTATTTAATTCATATGTGTATATAACTCAAATAGCAATGCTGAGTCCACTAATATTAAATAAAGAATAATCATTAATTTGTATTAACAAAATTAAATTGTCATGCCAGATTGAATGCAAGACATGTTGGATTCATGATTCTTGCCAGTGATAATTTGACGATTTTGATCCTGATTTGACGATTTGACGATTTTGATCCTGATGTTTGTTGACAGAAATAAATTCATTGAATGCTGAGTATGGGAATTGGGAAAGAACAGCCTTTTAACTGTTAAACTTAAAAATAGCAGTTGGTCTTTCAGTATAAAAATTTGTCATATATACACAGTCCAGTCACATTAATCTCACCACCACTTACTTTCGACGTCAACGTGAAATAACCAATCACAAAAGGCAGGTGGCAGCACATTGCAGTGGAGTGTTAATAAAGGTTGTCCTAGGACATCGGAAATCATACTCTTCTCGTCAGACGGCATCCAAACCATGTTCAATAACCTTCAAGCTGCCACCACCAAAGAAGATAAATTATTCGTCATTCTACATGGATTTTCCTCTTTCCTCAACAAATCTAATTAATGTCTGCTCCCTTCACTGAACAGTTACTCATGCCTTTTTATTTCTCCCCCATGTATTTTAATTACTTTCATCGCTTATTATTATAATAATATAAAATAAAACAATAAAAACTCATTCTATTAAACTTTTTTTTAGTATTTGGGCAAAATTCCTTTTAGTCTTTACCGCTTTCTTTCCCCAGCAATGCTCTTTCATCTTTCCATAGACAATCCAAGATAGAAGTTAACGGCTGCTACGCAGCCACGGAGCTTCACCAAAACTCAAATCATCATCGGAAAGTATTTCAATCGTTGGCGTAGTGCAGAAACGTAGAGATTTACCCGACGTCCAAAAGGGCGTGATTATTGGCTTTCGGGCCAAGGGTGGAAGCATTTCGGAAACGACTAATTTTGTGAACTATTCGCGTGGCGCCGTGGTAAAAGTATACCGTGCATGGCAAAATGGCACTATCCAAAATCAGCGGTGTGGCACATGCGATGCATCACGGGCTATAGATGACAGAGGCGAACGAAGGCTACGAATAGACGTGCAACTGACCACCCAGATGAACCAAGTGTATCCTCAACAACGGTTCAGCGAACGTTGCTGCGCATGGGCCTCCGTAGCAGACACTTGGTTAATGCACTTATGCTGACTGCTGTTCATCGGCGACGAAGGCTGGTATTTGCACGCCAGTACCGAAACTGGACGTCCACAGAGTGGAGACAGGTGGCTTTTTCCGATGAATCGCGTTTTATGCTCCATTGGACAGATGGACGTTGGCGTATACGGCGTGCAACGTCTGAAAGCAAACACCCTGCAACAATTGTTGAAAGAATCCAAGCTGGAGGAGGCAGCATTATGGTTTAGGGATTGTTTTCCTGGCTTTCACTGGGTCCACTCATCATTGTGGAAGACACGATGTACACGCACAAGTACGCATCTGTCTTTACGGACCATGTTCACCCCTACAGGCGAATTATTTTTCATCTACCAGCAGGACAATGCGAGCAGTCATATAGCTCGCAGTTAGAAATTGCAATATCGGACCAAAAGCTCAATACCGGTATTCGGTATTTTTTAGATCTTAATGCCGGGATACCGGTAGTAGAAATTTTAGAAAAAGAAGGAAAACACGGGTGTTTTTTATTTGGCAGTTTTATAGAGAATGTATATATCACAAAAAAATTTGTAACATATAAATTATAACAGTATATAAAGAATCACAAAAAAGTGTAAATATTACTATTCAGTCTGTGGTACTATTACAAATTTTTGAAATGCGATCTTAAAAAACATAATGCATCAATTGTACTATCATTAAGCTTGGAACGCAATTGTGTGCAAGAAATACCAGCTATCGAAAACGCTCTTTCAGCTAGTTGATGGTACTATTAGCAATGCGCGATATACTTTTTCCAAGTATTTACCTCTAAATCCCTCATCTTCAAATAAATCTATTTCTCGTAGGATTGTTTTGGATATAGCCGATTTCTATATTGTATTTTGGTTTGTTGAAATTGTTTTTAGTTATCGCCAATTCTAATTTTTATTCAAGAGACAATTCCTTTTCACTATCGACATTAGTGTCTCATAATCTTCAATAACTGTACAGAGTTCTTCTGAATGTGGATAGGTTTGTGGATAAAAAAATTTAAGAAAGTTTACTATAAACATGATAAAATTTGAATTGGTTAGTTTCTTTTCTTTTTCATTCTCATTTTTAAAATCATTATAATTATGTAAATTCCGTAAGACATTTTCTATTTCGGTATGCCTTTCTTCTGTGCGATTTATCAATGTAATAGATCATTCTTCAGATAGAGATGTGTGCTGTTCTTTCAGTGACAGCAACAGGAAATTTATTGTTTCATTAGCTGTTAATAAATTAGAATCTCGCCGACATAATGCCTCAACAGCCAATTTTATTGAAAGTAGAATAAGAATTTCACAGATAAGAATTCTAAATTTTTAGTAAATACCGAAAAAAACGGTATTTAATCTTGGGGATACCGGTATTGCAATCCCTACTCGCAGTGTATGTGCGTGTTTCGAAGAACGCCAGGATGAGTTTACCGTACTCCCCTGGCCAGCAAACTCACCGGATTTAAACCCAATCGAGAATCTGTGAGACCACCTCGATCGGGTTGTTTGTGCCATGGATCCTTAACCGCGTAATCTAGCGCAGCTGGCCACGGCACTGGAGTCGGCATGGCTCAACATCCCAGTGAACACCTTCAGAAACCTAATTGACTCTCTTCTTGCACATCTCGCAGCGGTCCGCTCTGCCAAAGGTGGTTATTCTGGCTTTTGACAGGTGGTCACATTAATGTGACTGGACTGTGTATGTGAATGCATTTCATAATTAGCATATTTCTGAAATTGTTTTTTAATGGTTCCACAAAATCACAAACTCTCTCAAAATCCTTCTCCATTTTGTTTTCTGTTTGGTGTTATCATGTAAGGTTGTCTATTTAACCATGCCACTTGCACTATAATTGATTTATATATGTTTTGGTCTTCCTAAACGTCTAAATTGAAGATTTTAAAAGTTTCTTAAATGTTTCAGTTATGTAAGCATGACTAAAGAATTTTTTTTAATTAAATTAGATTTGTAGATTTTTAATTTCATTTTATAATTTCAAAAATATATTTGTTGCATTTTTTTTTTTTAATCAAAATGATTGAACAAATAATAATTTGAATGCTTATTATTATTATTATTATTTCGAATCACTGTAAGGTTTTTTCACAAAACAAAGAGCCATTATAAAATAAAAAAGTTGTATATAATTAGTTATTATAAAATAAAAAAATAGCTATTTAAATAAATACAACGGACTATTTTCTTATTTTGTACGAATTACTTTGATTTTAGGTAATTCTTATCTGTTATTAATTTAATTTATTGTTGTGTAAATTTTACATATTTATTTAGTTTTATTGTATAAATTGCACTCTGATAATTATAAATATAATCTACTATAATAAAAAAATTTCTAAATAATTTTTATAATTGTTATTTTTATTGTTTATTTTTTTGTTTAGATTTATTTATTCAATTATTTAAATTTTCAAGTTTTTGTTTTTTGTAAAAAAAATTTCTGGAAATTTATTTGGATTATTTTTCTTTCAGGATTAATAATAATTCCAGCAGTTTTCATGTTGGCTGCATTTCCATTTTGCCCTGAATCACCAAAATATGTTTTGATTTGTAAAAAGGATATGGCTTCTGCTGAAAAAGGTATATTTGTATTTACACTCATGTCCATAAATTAAGGATAATTCAGAATCGCACAGAAATTGAACTCTAAAATAAAAATTTCTCCTTTAGAATTATCACACATATCTTGAAGAAGAATATGCAAATTACAGGAAACCACCAGATGGCGCGGATAGTACGTCACAATGACGAGAGTGTAAGAGAGGGGTATATAAGGAATGGTGGCAAAGAAGTAAAATTGTTCACAAGCGCTTTAAAAGCCTTTCAGTGCAATAACCGCATAGTTATGGCACAAAGGAAGCATTTGGATGATTTTTTACGTGGTAGAATTATCGGACGACTGGAATGTGGACGTACCCAGCTGGAAGTATCCGAGGAACTTGGAATCGCCCAGAGTGTCATCCCCAGGCTTCGGCAACGATTCCAAGATGATGGTAATGTGAGTAGATGTTACAGCACAGGTTGCCCCCGAGTTACAACGCCG
This sequence comes from Caerostris darwini, assembly GCA_021605075.1. Taxonomy (NCBI): domain Eukaryota; kingdom Metazoa; phylum Arthropoda; class Arachnida; order Araneae; family Araneidae; genus Caerostris; species Caerostris darwini. The sequence continues at coordinate 874,286 of BPLQ01012752.1, forward strand.
AATGAGGACCGGTATTTAGCAGTTACTGCCAAAAGAAACAGACGGAGCACAGCATCAAACCTGTGTCCACAGCTCTCTTCAGTTACCGGTACGACAGTTTCAAGGCAGACCGTGTACAGACGCTTAGGGCACATTGGTCTATATGCTCGCAGGCCTGTCAAATGTGTTCCACTTACCACAACTCACTGTCGCCTGCGATTAACCTGGAGTAGAGAGCATGCATTGTGGACACCGCAACAGTGGTCTTGTGTGATGTTTTCCGACGAGTCCAGGTTTAGTTTGCAGTCTGATTCTCGCCAGACTTTCATTTGGAGAGCGCCAGGTACCCGTTACCACCAAGAGAACACCATTGAACGACACCGTTACGGTGGTGCAGGATAGCTCGTTTGGGTAGGAATTATTCTTGGTTCCAGAACTGACCTGCATGTTCAGAGTGCAACGATGACAGGCCACATCTATCGGGATGTCATTCTGGAACAACATGTACGTTTGTTTCGGGGCGCCATGGGTGCCGAATTTCTGTTTATGGATGACAACGCCCGTCCTCACCGTGCAAACATTGTCGACGAATGCCTTCAATTGAAGGATATCACCCGTATGGATTGGCCAGCATACTCACCGGACTTGAATCCAATAGAGCATGTGTGGGATATGCTTGGCCGACGAATTGCAGTCCGCCAACCCCCCTCCCACCTGTCAACCGGAACTTCGGAGGGCATTGCTTGATGAGTGGTGTAATATTCCCTAAGATCAGATTGATAATTTGATACTCAGCAGGCCTGTATTGCATCGTCCGGGAGACATACTCCATATTAACCATCATACTAACCATGTTATACTGTTTTTTGTAAATAGGTTCTTTTTTGAAATTTGGTCCAGGGAGTAAAAATCGCAATTTTTATTAATTATATCAAACATATAACATCTTTTTTGCTCTTTATCTTTTGTTTAATAAATAGACCTTACAAATAAGTCACATTTGTTTTGCTTCTGTCTCTTTCTTTGCCTGAACTTCATTATCCTTAATTTATGGACATGAGTGTATAACTATTATTAATTATTTAGGATTGATTAATTATTAAGGGATATATATATATATATATATTTTTTAATTTAAAAATTTTTAATTTTAATTTTATAATTATTATAGTTAGTAATATTTTTATATTTAACTTTTTTTTTTATTTTAACTTAATTTACGTGACATGCAAATATGTTTAAAATAATGTTAACATTTACAACTTTTTATAATTTAATATGATGAAATTTTTAAATAAATTTCTGAAATGGTTTATTTTAAAAAGTTTAATTCATTTTTTGATTATTATTAAAATTGATTATTATTTTTTGAAATTATTTAGAGGAAAATATGTAAAAATAAAAGACAACTTGTTAGGTTTTGGAACTGTGCCAATTATTTCTTTTGTTTTGAATGGATAATTCCTGAAAAGATGTTTGACATATAAGCTATTTTTGTGAGATATTTTATGTGTTCTTGATGGCTGGAAAAAAGCAAATTTGTATTTGTAGCATAAAAAAAGATACAGATGCATATAAATGTAACTTAAAGTTTGCACTCGGACTTTATTTTCTCTTGACATTTGTTGTGGATATATAGTATACAATTACAAAAGTATTTTAAATAAGATAAACATTCATGTTTTTGCATTTTTATAATAAAAAGTCAAAATTAAAAAAAAAAATTATACAATCCTTTGTTTCTTATAATTACATTTAATAAAAAATTTGCACACATTCTAAAAAATGTAACACAAAAAGTTTCACTTCTGTATGACAAAAATTGATCCAAATATTTAATTTCAAAGCTTGTGATTTTTTCTGCTGTCTTTAAGTGGTATGTTATAAAATTAATTTAAACGTTTGTTAATTTGAAATCAAGAGACAACAAACCTTCAATGATAAAAAGCATGGTTCCCTGACCATAAAGATTTGGATGTATTTATAATAAACTGGACATACATTGAATACTGTCGCTGACCCCCAATGATGAAACAAGGAGGTTTGGAAATCTAGTTCTGAAAGGAAACAAGATCAAATCAACATTCTGTAAATAAAAAAAGCTCAAGAAGAACCAAATAAAATTATTGAAATATCCCGGACTATTTATTTGTTCACTAATTTTTATTTTAAACTTTTCTTCCTACCTGGGAGAAATAAGCAGATGCATGTTGTGTAGGGTTCCAACATGATGGTGGCCTTGTGCATAAAGCAGAACATTTGTGCATATCTAGCTATGAATTTTCCCAACAACTCATCAGATATGGTTGTCGGGTTGAGTGCCTACCACATTTGCTAGTCTTGACTCTCACAGACTTTTACCTCTGTTATTAAGGTATATGCAATTAAGCTAACTTATTTGGAAGATCTGAAGCTCCCTATCGGTCTTGTCACAGAATTACACCAATTTTGAGCAGCCTCTTCAGTAGATTCCTCCACTTCATGTTTGATTCTACAATATGTTTGTCTAGAATTCGTAAAATGCATGCATTTTCTTTCATTTACAAATGTGTCCCTATCTTCTTGAATATTTTCCAGGAGTCAGATGACAGATTTTGCATAATTTAACAATGGTCTACTACTTTCTAATTGACATTTTCTGTTTACCTTGCTGCATTTTTGAGTTAAATTTTCTTGACATTTGGCATTGCACCCTGATTTTAATTCTGAATTGTTTTAATTATATAGCCAACAACTCAATGAAAGCTACAAAAGACTTCAATGTTTTAAATTTTTTCATTAATTTTTCATACGGAAGAAATTATGTTTTTTAGTGTAAATTATTAAAAATTATAATTATAATGAATGGGGGACTACATTAAGATTTACGGGGGGACACATAAGGGGGACTAGATTCATTACTTTCTCTATTATTGATTTTTTGATATAAAAATGCTATAATGTAAATGTTTACTTCAAAAACATTTTTTTTAATTAGAAGTATGTGTCTAGAACCAATGATTATGGAAATAAAAGCCAAATATAATTTTTATGTTCCTCCTTGTATGAACAAGTATATGATCCTATACTTAATTTTGTAATTTTTTCAATATGGCTTGCTTGTGCAATGAAAACACAACTGATGTTCGAAAACATAATTTTTCAATTTATAAGTAAATGTATCATAGAGATAACTAAATTGCTAAAAACAACACTTTCAATTGTTTTTCTTCTCATATAGTGATTCAAAGAATTTAATATGAATTATTTCATTTTTTTTTCTATAATATTGAATTGCCCATTCAGCTATACAACAGTTATTAGATTAATTTTATCTAAATATACTTTTTCTTTCTTAAACATTTTAAAATGAGGGCTTTAGAGTTTGATAATTATAGCAAGCAACTGTATGTATCATTTTTATTTTGATGCTTCATATTACATGCATCAATATTATAAAAGTTTTTACTCAAAGTGACTTGCTATCTTAAAACAATGACAAAATATCTGTACAGAAATATTTTAGATTTTCACTATTATTTCAATATTCTAGTTATTGTATTTTACCCCATTTAAATTAATTTTTTGGTGCAATTTCTTCAGCTCTTGCATGGTTGCGAGGCACCGAGGATGTCCAGGAAGAAATGGATGAAATGCTAAATGAAGCTCAAGAAAGGGTAGCAGTACCCAAAGTAAATCATCTTTGATTTTAATTAATAATATTGTTTTATACAAATGTATTTATTGTTGTTTTTCAATATTATTTATAAAATATTCAATAGGTGACATTAAAAGAAATGTGGACAAATGCCATGTTACGCCAACCTCTCATCATTTCTGTAGTAGTTATGTTATCACAACAGTTTTCTGGGATCAATGCTGTAAGTATCTTAAATTCTTTGTAGTACAATTTGTTTTTAAATAGAAAGGAGAGTTTTTAATAATTTTTTTAATAATATTTTCAAATAAAATGGTGACATATAAATATTATATTCTTTGAAGAAATTGCTGAGATTTCACAGCATTTTGCATGATAATTTTAACTTTTGTATTTAAACAATTTTTAAAGTTTAAAAACTCAAAACATCCTTTCCCATACACATGCATACTACTAATAATAATTCTGATAATTTTATATCCAGCTATTTTACGTTCCAAAAAATGTTTCCGTTTGATGTTGTTTCATGGTTTTATGATGAACCCACCTGTAGATTTTTCTCTCCTGCACATTGAAAGAATATTAATTTTGTTTAACCACAGAAGAATAGATATAAAAGCTTTCTTCTTCTATAAGTAAAACGGCTTTATAAACTGTGATAATTTCTTATCCAACTAATTTACGTTCCAAAAAATGATTTTGTTTGATGTTTCATGATTTTGCAATGAAACCACCTGTAAATTTAAGCATTGTTTTCTGCTGCTCATTGAAAGGATATTAATTTGGTTTAACCACTGAAAAATAGATATAAAAGTTTTCTTTTCATGTTAGTAAAACAGCTTATAAACTGTCAGCTTATTCCAGAGGGAGGGAACTCTAGTTTGAGTGGGATATTTATTTTCTTTATTGCTCAGGCAATAGAATGAAAAATGCCATTGGAGTTTTTAGAAACCTTATATCACTGTATATTTTCATTCTTTCTATTTTGATAAATAATTGTATTTAGCAGTTATTGATTGTTCATGGTTACATTTTTTCTTGTGTAACATACTTAAAAGTTATATATGATATAGAGCATGAGCTATTGTATTGACTATGTGTTGTATGTGACTATATGATGTAAGTTAGTAAAGATATTTTATCTCTTATTTATTTTATTTTTTTAATTTTTAAAAATAATTTTGCAATATACAGAATACATCTCATTCTATATTTGCATAATATAATATTAATGCATGTTTCAAATTGTAATTACTGAATAGTCCAATCTCTGTTGAAACATTAGCAACTCTTCTTTCAGTCTTGATGAACAGGATTTCATCATCATTTGTATTATATATTTATAATTATTAATAATGTGTTATCTTTATTTAGTATTTTCTTAATATCCATTTTGTATATGTTGAGCATATTTTTAATTTTTAGTGTTTGAATAATTAATTAATTAAAAATAGTTGAAGTGATAATTATATATTACTGAATTTCTTTTTTTAATTTAGTGTGTCAAGTAAGCATTGTATTACTTTTATATATATTGCATACTATTCTTCTAGTATTAATTTTGAAAATAAAAAAACTTTTTTTAGTAAGTTAAATTACTTTTTCACTACATAGCAGGAATTATTTCAGAATAAAATTAGCATTTTCAAATTATTCTAGAAAGATAGATTGGAATTTTTTTTAAATATTGATAAAATATTTATCAATTTAATTTTTTAATTAATAACTAAAATTTATTATTATTATTAATTATATATATTGCATAAAATATATTTTTGCAGTATTTCTTTTATTTTATTCTTAAATCTCAAATTAAAGCAATTTTTTATTAATTTTCATATTTATAAAGTTTCTTCCTTTGTAATTAATGAATAATCCTATTTTTGTTGATTTTTACTATTCTTAATCAATTTGTTAATACTGCATAAGTTTTATATATTTTCAACCATTTAACTATTTTTGATATAATAAATTAATGATACTATATACACAGGTATTGTTATTTACTCTTTTCTCAACAATTGTATGAAAAATATTTACGTTTAATTAAAGAAATTAAAACGTTTTTAAAAGTAGATAATCATAGATAATTTATTATATACCATATATTATATTTATAGCTTTTAAAAGAAATATAAAACACTACTACGTGTGTTACAGTGAAAATACATTAATTTAAGGTATATTTATTCTCTTCAAATTCTTATTGTTCTAGATTGTCTTTTTCTCCACATCAATTTTTATGACTGCTGGCTTTTCCAATGAAGCAGCTATTTATGCTACACTGGGAATGGGAACAGTGAACGTATTGATGACTGTTGTTTCTATGCTTTTGGTGGAAAAAGCTGGACGAAAAACTCTGCTCTTAATAGGCTTAATTGGAATGATGGTCGTAACTACATTGCTTACAATATCTATGGCTCTCACAGTAAATAAAAATAATTATTTCTTTATTAATCTTACATTTATAAAATAATATATTTTTTTTTCAATTTAATGCCCTTTCTTATTTTTGTAATACTTCATGTTTTTAACTCATTATTTTATAAAACAATTCAATTTGTAACGAACAGACATTTTTACTTTTCTTAGTAATAATTATTTTTAAACCTGAATTTTTTAAACACACACAAAATAGCCATTTTCAAAACTATATCTATGTATTATCACAAGAAGTATAAAGATCTGAAATCATATTTTTATTCATTTTTTCAATATGCCTTAATCGCATCTTGTAATTATTTTATACTGGTGAAATTTAGATGTACATTGAAGCTATACATAGGACAAACACATAAACTTTGAGAATATATATGGATTACATTAATTTTGGTTGAAATTATTTTGTAAGGGCAACTGTTTAATTGCAGCTATATTTGAATTTCAATAAGTGAAGTACTTTGAACATAAACAGACAAATTTTTGTTAGTGATAATTTTTTTATGACCACATAGAATATTCCATGGAAAAAAATTTTTTTTTGTATGAATTCACAAAAAGGATATTATATAGTGTTTTCTTTTAAAGAATTCTTCACCTATATGGATAGAAAAATTGCTTTCTTTTTCACAAATTTTGCAACTTAACCATTATCAAAAAATTTTCTTTGAAAGTTGAAGTATTAAAATATTTTTAATCATTAGAAAATCAACTTTCTAATGATTAAATATTTTAATGCAACAGACTTCTTGAATTTCACTGAAAATTGTTTCCATTCTAATGATATGCTTAAGATAATAACAATAATTGTTATCTCACTAAATTTTAAACTTTTGTGGTTTGATATTTTGATTAAAGTTTGTATCGCATCACATTTGTAACATCAAAGTTGTTTAAAGGAATATATAAAAATGATTTAAAATTATGTTTCGTTTATTATTTATTTATTTTTTATGTTACAGCGCAAAGTTCCCTGGTTATCCTACTTTAGTGTGATTTGCATTTATAGTTTTATAATATTGTTTGCTAGTGGGGTTGGTAAGTTACTTTTACACACAAAAAATTATCCTTTAGTAAATATAAATTAAAAATATTCTATTCTGTAAAACATATAAATCATTTTGATTTACTATAATCTATCAAATTTAGAAAATTATTGACTTATTTCTAATAAAATTTTTATATGTAGAATAAAATTATCCTTGTTTTTAAGCATGTCGAAAAATATATAAATAAAACATATTCAGACATTTAATAAATTTAACATTTTCTTTTATAAAAAAAATTCAGTGATATAAAAATAAAAAAAATTTTCATCAGAAAGTGATTCATAGTAAATTAAATATACCTTCTTAGGATATATTAAAACAGTGTCAATATATATTAAATATTACCTTTATGATATGAACAAAGAAGATAATTATTCTGTAGGACATTATTGATATTTTATATAAATATGCATATTATAATAATCTGATGAGGATAATTTCATATAATTTTGTTTATTCATGTCTAGATCAATTAATTTTCCACAAAATGTTACTTAACATAAACTAATATCAATTATTGTAATTATTTTAGGATCTATCCCATGGTTTTTGGTAACAGAATTGTTTGGACAAGGTGCTCGACCTGTTGCTACTAGTTTAGCTGTGGCTGTGAACTGGATGGCTAATTTCATTGTCTCCCTTTCATTTTTGCCAATTGTTGTGAGTGTTTATCTTTTTTCAGATCTTTACTATATTTATTAAACCACTTCTGTCGAATGAAATTTAAATCCTTAGAAAAATATTAATGTAATTTAGCATTCATGCTTCTGTTATTTCAAATTATTATATATGATCAAACATTGCACATATTGTAATGTTGTTACTCAACTTTACACCCTTAAATAAACAATCCTATCCTAGAAAGCTAGCTAAACCGTCTACCTAACACACACATTAACCATTAAGAGTTCCACGAGTAAACCTACAAGTTCGAATGCCTTCAGAGACTTATACAAGTTGGAAAAGGAAACACACTCACATGAAATAATTCACAACAAATTTCATGATTTTAAATATAAACAGTGTCCTGACATCTCATTATTTGCCATAACTGCTGGCAAAGAGGGGGCCCCCTTTTTTTTATGTTACATATTTTAATTCATGAATTAATGGATGCCCTTATAAGAGTCGAGCACAAGGGAAACCAGTTACCATGAAGAAGGATGAGTAACTTCTTTTTCTAACTATTTGGTATCTAGGAGATCTTCTGCTAACTCATAGTGTATCATCTTTCGGAGGTAATCATCTTCAATCTAAAGCTGTTCGGTCCACCGTTCCCTCACTGCAGTGAAATATAATAATCTCGTGTCACACTGAATGATGAACAATAGTCTGGGTCTTATTCTGCCTTCTTCGTTCTGGTTTTATGCATCTTTTTAGCCAGCTCCCGAGATGACCTCTCATAATCTATTTTCTCCTATTCCTCTTTGATGTTTCTCGCATCCATTTTTATCTCTTTTCGAACCACACACCCCTTCATTATTATTGATTGATTTTTTTTTTTAAATTCGCCTCTGGGCTTACAGGTCTTTTCATTGGTGGGGTGATTGCCAACATTAAATCAAGACAAAGAGGCGGCAATTCCTTTTCATACTGATTTTCAAAACAACATATCCACCACCAAAAGAATCTGTTTTGTTCGTCAAAGGCACCCCATCCATAAATATTCGAACACAGATAACTTAATTTTTAAATATTATGATGAACTGTCGCTGTCAGTTTTGCATGGCCACCACCAGAGCTATCACTTTCAGCCGCAGTTGTGGCAAAAGACTTGCAACCACCAGAAACTGGTCATATCTTTGAATAGATCGTATTCGCATCTAGTAAACGCTAAGGATCATCGCATTCACCCTTCCAAGGGACACACATAAAATATACTCTCACAACACCAGAATAATATAAAATTACTTAAAAATTTTACTTTAATACAAAAAAATATTTATAAGTACATATTGATGCCAATATCAACATGACAATGTTCTGTAAATACTGAAATTATTTTGTTTAGAAATTTTTTTAAATTTGCAATTCAACTAAAGTTTCAAGATATGAAACACATGATCTCATCAAAACAGAAAAAAATCATTTATTTATTTTTGTAAATATTAGAAAAATATGAAGGAATGTTAATGGTACTTGTTTGAACAATTTCAATAGCATAGTGACTTATTTGTTTTGTAGCAAGAAACATAATTAAGAATACTCTCTATCTAAAATCAAATAAAGAATACTCCATACTTCTGTTGATTAAATTATTTTTGTTTATTGAATTAAAAAAAATTAGTTTTGAAAAATTGCCAATAAATATAATTAAAACAAATCAATAACATAATATTTATTATATTGAACTTACAGTTAGAGAAATAAATTTAAAGACATGCAATTTCTGTGTAATTTTTTTTGTTATGTAAATTAGAAATTTTCATTACACACTAAATAATTTTATTTTTTCAATATTCTAGTTCTTATTTTAAGTTGTTTTTAATACAGCCACACACATAAGCTTTATGTATATAGGTTAGAGATGTTTTTCTTTTAATTGTTAAAATATGTTTCTATAATTTGTGATATCTTTATATGTATATATTATATTATGATATAAAACAAATTGAAAGGTTACTACTGAACTATGTGCTAATTAAAACTTTATGCATTTATGAAAATGGAATTTCTTTAATATGCTTTTTCTCTAATTTTACAGGAATCAATTAAAGAATATACATTTCTCATCTTTACGGTTATTTTGGGAATGTGTGCTGCATTTACTTTTATTAAAGTGCCTGAAACAAAAGGTAGAACAATCGAAGAAATTACAGTTGAATTTCGAAAAAGAGCTATGAAAGCAGATTCACGTTAAGGAAAGAAAAACTTTAACATAAAAACAAGTGCCCTACTTCTTACATGTTCATTTATTGTGGAACATTTGATTTCATCTACATAAATTTTCCTTTAAAAGAAACTTTTTTTTTTGTATTACTGATGTTTTAGATTCACATGAATAAATGTACATAAAAAATACTATATTGACCCTGATATGATTCATGTTTTTTTTTTTTTTTAATAATTGTAAAAAATTAAAGAATTTTTTTATTTATTAAACCATTTGTGAATATGATCGCAAATGGTTAATCACAAATCAAATAAAAAATATAATTTTTAAACTTATTTATACTTAAAATGGGTTTTATTCCAAATTGTCTAGTGTAAGCCAAACTTTTTTTAATTCTTGTCTGTTTAAGAAATTTTAAATAAAATAATAAAAGCATACTATATTTTTTGCATTGCATGATGGCAAAATTTTTTAAAAGGTTTTGTAATAAATATTAAAACAACCTTAATGTTTTTAACACTACGTTGTGAGAATTTTTCTTATTGAATTAATAATATAAGATTTTTACATTGCATATGTGAATCAATAAAAGTTAACGATTCAATAAATATAAAAAAGTCAAATTTTAATAGTTTAAAAGATATCAAAGACAAATTTATAAAATAAATGTTACTAATACAGCAAAAATTTATGAAAATGTTATCTTGCCTTTTCTGTATGCTTTTCTTAGGAAATATATTCATTAGAATATCAGTTGTATTTATAATAGATTAATATTGATATATATCATTAATTGAGAACTTTAACAATTCTATCTATCAAATAATTGAATCTATATATCGTGCTTAACTAAAGTATTAAGAGAGACATGAAAAAATGTATAGGTAAAAGAAAAAAATACAGGAATTTCATTGATAAAAACAAGAGAAAATAAAATATGAATCTACTAATTGCAACAAGAAAGAAAAGGTCTTGCCCCAGGTCTTCGAAAAAACTTATCAATCTCATTAGAGAGGTGAAGAAGTCTAACAGGTGGATGAAAAGTTCGTAGGCTGATACATAGATGGCGCTGTATTAAATCCAAATGATTTTTAGTTAGACTTAACGTTCAAAAGCCACGTGTATAAATTTGACAGCTGTTGCATTTTTAGTATGTGAGTTATAGCATTTTTTGTGTTCATCACGTGCAGTCCACTCGGCTGACTGTCGATTGGACTCCGGTGTGAAATGATGAAGCCATGTTTCATCCATTGTCACATATCGACGCAAAAATTCGGGTTTATTAAAATTGAACAGCTCCAAACACTGTTTACAATCATCAATTCGTTGTTGTTTTTGGTCGATTGTGAGCTCTGCGCGGCACCCACTTTGAACAGAGCTTTCGCATATCCAAATATTCATTCACGATATGTCCAGCACGTTCCTTTGATATCTTTAGGATCTCAGCTTTCTCAATCAACTTCACTTTACGGTTATCAGAAATTAATTTGTGTACTTTTTTGATGTTTTCGTCGGTAGCAGCCTCTTTGGGGCGTCCACTGCGTACATCGTCCTCGGTGCTCATTTCACCTCGTTTAAATTTAGCAAACCACTTCTCTACGGCTGATTTTCCTGGTGCAAAGTCCGAATAATGTTTATCAAGCCAAGCCTTGGCTTCAATAGTATATTTTTTCGCCAAAAAGCAATGCTTTAATTAACACACGAAATTCCTGTTTATCCATTTTTTCAAACTAACAAAAGTTGCTTCACTAAAAATGCTATAACTCACATACTAATAGTGCAACAGCTGTCAAATTTATACACATGTCTTTTGAAGGTTAGGGCTAACTAAAAATCATATGGATTTAATACTATTAGCGCCATCTATGTGTCAGCCTACGAACATGTTAGCCCAACTGTAAGAAAGACTTTGGATTTGGTTCTGCCACTGGCGAGATGGTTAATAAGTTCAGAATTTTAACAGAGCGATTTCTATTTCGTAATGAGAAATAAATATTGGCATTCTTTTCAGAATAGCTTTTAAGAGGCATTCTACTTTACTAGTAATATTATAAAAATTATGAACTTTATTTTAAATTCTTTCCTTCCACAAATAATCAAAAACTTAAATCTCCAAATAATTTTAAAATGCTATCTTCATTAATGTTAGAGTCAAGTTTATCCAGAAGTTTATTTAGATTCTTTAATTTCCTAATCATTAAAAGAGGGAATTTATTTTATTTATTTATTTATTTTTTTTTATTTAATTTCGGAACATAATCGTCTAGTTAAGAATTTTGTTAGATAATTTGTCGAATTTATTATTTGTAATAATTAACTGGATTCTATGGCAGGAGAGGTTTGGAAGTATGCCTTTTCGCAGGATATTCAAAAGAGCGATTCTCAGTAAAACATTTATAATTAATAGCATGGGAAAGACTGTAGTGCCTTACCTGCTCAGTTAATGCATTTGCAGTGGTCCTCAAGTCCTGAAGATTTTTCTTGAGAGTTTCTTCATACGCAGAGTTATTTGTTGTTGGCACAGTATTTAAAGATAATCTTCAGAGTCAATCGCTTGTGAAATGACCACATCAAGATTTTCCTGGGTTGCTCGGATCGCTGCTCAGGAGGCGTCTTTAAATCTTCATCAAACTGTTGCTGGTAACTTGTACAAAATCAGCCATCGTAACTGTTTTCCTATTCGGTAGATAGGGTAGAGATCCTTCCTATTCGGTAGTAGGCCGAGTGACCAGTGTTCGATGCCACATGTTTCGGGTTCGTGTCCCGGCAGTGCCTGGATATTTGTAGCGATTCGGAATGCACTTTAAACCGTATGTACTGTTCTGTAGAGCGTAGTGCTGACAACTGTACCTCGTAAAAAGAAAACATTTCCTGTCTCGAAATCTGCCAGTAGACAGACGGCCTTGGCCCACCATGGGGCTGTTGCGCTAATGAAGAAGAAGATGCATAGGAGTTTGCAAGAAATCCTGAAACATTGCACGAGCAAAATCTAATGGTAATGTATTATCCATGGATGAAACGCGATAAAAATTGTAAGCTAATATAAAAAAAAAAATCATTTTTATTTTTATGGGCAAACTTAATATTTTATCTAACAATGTTTGTTGTCAGTGCATACAATTTGATAAAATATTAAACCGGCAAAATTTTATAGATTAGAAATTAGTATTTTTAAGATAATAGCTAAAACAGAGTTAAAGCAATAAACATCTTTATACCAAAGCTTCCCTTTTGACTCTGTTGTAGCTAGCGATCAACCCGAAATTGACTTGACTGCTTTGAAAAACAATTAAAGATGTTGTATATATCATCTGTCCTGCGTCAAATTACATGTTATGCCTGAAAAGTTCAGGGCATTTGTTCATGATAATCTTTCTAAAAAGCAGTTTTCCCCTTCTCTATAGGCAATAACACTGGCTGCCTATAGAGAAGGGGAACACCTATAGAGAAGCACACACTCTCTATAGGCAATAATGCTGTTTAATTTGCAGGATACATACCAACATACTAAGGGATTTTTAGATGCAAATAGCAAACAATACAAGTGCCCCCATGCTGACAGTGAATAAAATTTAATTAGGCTATATATTTTTTAATGAAATTAAATATATTTAAAATTGGGAACATAAATGGCAAATGCATTGATTTATTAATTTTTTTCAGCATTCTGTTGAATTTATTGAAATCATCTTTGAAAAATTATCGCAAGATAATCAAAATAATGTATTATGACGATGCAATTTAAAAAACGTTTTTACAAAAAATTTTTGTATCATTATATTAATTCTCCATCAATATAATTATTTTTTTCTTTACATGTAAAAATTGTATATGAAATCCGACCACATCCAAATGTCATTTGTTCATAATTCTAGTATACTAACACATAAAACCCGGCGTTACACGGCTGCAGAAAATAAAACTTATCTCCTTTATATACAGTTGGCAAGTTTTATATCGATGAACAGGGATTCTTAATTTTCTTTGTTTCATAGACAAATTAAACAATGCTGTTTAATTTGCAGGAAATTGTTAATCTATTATTTCTATTGCTAAGCACTAACAACCACAAATGATATCATAATTTGTAGCATAAATTCCCTTAAAAAACGTCGGATTTAATTATAGAATAATGGGACCTGAAAGGCCGAGTGGCTAGCACTCGGTACCCCAGGTTTCGGGTTCGAATCCCGGCGGTGCCATGGATGTTCGTAGTGGTTCTTAATCCAGTTTAAACCGTAGGTCCCGGTCTAACATGATCGTAGAGCGTTGAGGGGATATTGTTACTCCGCGTCGTGGCTTATCTTCATCTTATTTATGCTAAGTGAGTAACTTCTGTGCAGCACTTGCCTTAAGGCATCAAAGACAATTGTCTAAGTGTTTGCCAGCTGCTTTGAAAAAAAGATTATAGAATAATTCTAATTAAATTATGAAAATGAAAATAATGGTGTTTTCTCATCCTATGTCAGGGCTTTTTGAACCAAGCCTACGCATTCTTGTCCGATTGACTAGTTTTCTTTTCTTAGAGGCATTGCAGATTTAACTACTTCAAACTGAAGTATAACAAACAATCCTAAAAACATTTTCTTTTTCCGTACTATATTTCCCTTTCTCAACTCCCACTATCAAATTTTACATCCAGTGCAGAATTTCTTGAATTGAACCTAAAATTTTGACGAACTAAAATATTGACAAACCAAAAATATTTACGATATGCTTCGGGTTAAAACATTGGCGACTTTTTCGGATGAGTCTAGGATTAAACCAGATATTTTTATTGGTAAATTGGCAATGAAAAGTGTTTGCTAATTAATAAAAAAATATATAATTAATAAAATGCAATTCCTCAATTAATATGTTTTATTTATTTTACGTTAGCCTGTCTACGAACCATACAATAAAGTAAAAAATAATGTAAATAATAAAAATTATCGTAATAATAAAATAGAAATAACCGTGAAAAATTCGCCAACTACGAAAAGTGCAAAAATGACAAGATTTAATTGGGTAATTTCACAACGAATATTGATCCAATTACGAATTTTTTTCTACTTGATCTTGGCTTTTTATTAGAAGTATTCCTGCCAATTTTGGTGAATTTGAAGCTATGCATACGCGCATGCACGCACATGCGCACACACACAAACTCAAAATTAATAAATATTTATTTATTCATTTGTATCAAATACAGGAAAACCATATTATGTCTGAAAGCACTTGAAGCATAATGAGTTAAGCAAGACTGAATGTCTATATTGAGATAAATTAAAAACAAAAATAATTTTATATTAAGTCAATGGTTCTCGAACATATTTGGGGGGGGGGGGCAGGCTGAGGGGTTTATGATTTTATTCGTGATAAATCATAAACCAAATAATATTGATATATTTTAAAATTAAAAAATTAATTTTTATGTTCATGCTTTGTGTTTTGTAAATTTATAGATGCTATATACCATTCCTTTTTGGGGTGGGGGGGCGGGAAGAGGGGGAATCATTCTTCTTTATGCTTCATGGCTCTTTGGTTATTAAATGCTGTCCAAACTTGTACAAAGGATATTATTATATCCCTTGATCGTCCCAGTTAAGAGGAAATTAAAGCATATGGCCTTTTTATCAAATACTATGAAATAACTTTAAATGTAGAAATAAATGACGATTTGATAAATTTTTGCCTTTTTAAAAAAAAAAAAATTAAGAGGAATTAAAGTTTGCATTGTAAATTAATAAGTCGGTGAGGAGGACATTTTAAATCGCTCAAAATACTTCTACACTAAAAGCAACTTTCGTCGTTTATCAGTAGCCAAAAAGGGGATTCCCCGTATTTATTCACATTTGGTTTTCGTAAACAACTAGGCTTAGTATATCGTTGCAAGCTTATACAGTCGTCCCGGTCTAACACGATCGTTGAGCGTTGTGGAGAGTGACGTATTAAATAGGGAAAACGAATTGTTCCTATATAGTGATTAGGGCATTATAGTCCTTGCTGCTTCGCATCCCCATATACACTTTCGATTCAAGATCGTTGCAAGCATACATACGAACAGGTATGTATATATATATTTCTTATCGTATTTAAAAAATTTATACGCCGTCTGTTCAAAAAGATATAATATATATATTTCAGTGTAAATTAATTTATATGTTAAATCAATATTGTAATTTTATACTTATTGAATAAAATAATTTTGGAAACTCAATATTAATTTTGTTTAAAACTATTTTAATTTTTAAACTCTATTTCTGTTAAGTTATGAGATTATACATATAATAAATTTAGTATTGTAAAATTTTGTTAGCATCAATTAAACCTCAATTAATATATTTTCAATTTAAGCAAGTACTAAATAATCAAATATATTATGGACAAAAAAGTATTAAAAAAAAAATAACTATAAAATATGTGAATTTTTTTTTTTTTTTTCCATTTTTAACTAGATTAAGAATAAGAAAACATCCTGTTTATAGCATGTTTTTTTTTCCAAATTTCTGGTTGCTTAAAAAAAGTAGTTACCAATTCAAAACTAGACTTGGATAGTTTAGGTTCGTGATAAATCGTAAACCAAATAATATTGATATATTTTAAAATTCAAAAATTAACTTTTATTTTTATGCATTGTGTTCTGTAAATTTATAAATGCTTATTTTAAATAAATATTCTCAAATGATTTATTTTATTATAGTCATTTAATTTTTTTCAGCTAATGGAAGCTTCTCGGAAACCTTTCTTACCACCCGATTTCATTGTACCAATGAAAGAGACAAATCAAAGATGGATTTATGTTGCTTCTGATACCCATGAAAACCTTGATGACATAGATCCTTCAACAATTGGAAAATGGCTTTTATTTTATGATAACGTAAATATATGCGAAGCAAGAGGAATGACCCAGCATGATTATGCATGGTCATGCATAAAAAAATTAGTAGAGGATGATGTTCTTTTCTCTGCTAAATGTTCTACTGCATGTGACAATGAGCCAGAAAAATCCATGGGTGTAATATGCTGTTATACACAAAATTATTCAGACAAGAAAGACGTTAAAAGAGCTGCAGATGCCATTCGACAAGCCATACATTTTCCAAGGGACATGTTCTATAAAACTGATAATGACACTCGTGCTGGAAAATACAGATACACAGGCAGTAAATTTGTATCAATTTATAAGCATACAATTGAAAACAAAATGTATGAGCGAGATGGTGTTTTGAAATATAAATGGCATGAAATTGCTATCTAAAATTGATTTCCAAATTAAATTTCTTTATAAATTATGACTTCTTATATTTTTATATCTAAGATTAATGTTCACTAATACTAAAATACAAAACCACACTTGTCTAGCTCATGAATTTTTTTTTCATTAAAGAAACATGTATTTGTAATATGTGAAATAAAGTATTGAAAAAGTTTCATAAATAATCTTTTTTAAATATATAAAATTCTACGGGTTTTTTCCCCTCTTTTAAAAATTAGCAATTCTTCACAATATTTAATTATGCTTTTCTACATGAAATTTAGAAAAATTCAATTATACACTTTATTAGTTCTACATATTTATCAATGAAAACGGATTAAGAATCAAAAGTACCAAATAAGGGCTACAAGCATATTTGAAAGATAGTATCTTGCTGAAATTCTAAACTTATTAAAAGAGTATACTGAATTAAAATTTGTAGAAAATTTATGAATTCTTATTTTTATTAGCATTAGGGATGATTGTGGATATTACCGAATTCTATGTTAATCTTTCAATAACCATTTATGAAATAAATTAGAACCTCTTTCCAGCAACACTGAAATTTGAAAGAAAATGTTTTATGATTCATTTAATAGGATGCATTTTATTGCCTACTGAAATCATATGAATTTTTTAGTAATATTTAATTCAAAGATGAAAGAAGTTAGCATTTTTAAAATGTTTAATGTGAAATTTTTTCAACTAGCTTTGTCAAAATTCTCAGAACATAATAGTTTTTAAATGGACATATCGTTTTTAATATGCTGTGTATATAAAAACATTTTCTAAGTTTTTCTTGATTAGGATTTATAAAAACATGATTTACAGAATTTAAAAACATAATTAACTTAAGTGAAATTAAAATGCTCATGTATGAATTTGATTAGGATTGTCTTAACATAGTGAAGTCCCAGCCAATGTAATGTGAAAGATGTTCTTACACAAGTTTAATTTTTTTATTTATATTATGTAACCTATTTTTTATCGCAATACATTTACTTTCATTAAATCATTATTTGTTTCAGAATGACAATCAACATTAAAAATTTTGAATAGAGTAAAGAAACTTGCTTATTATATAGAAGAATACAATATGTTAAAAATTGGGATTTTTTTTGTTAATTATCTATTTTAAATACAAGATGGGCAAAAGTCTTGGCCAGATTACTATTATTATTATTTTTATTTTTTGTAGATATAAAGGACACCATATTCAATTTGTAACATTTAACAGATTTTAAAGGTTATTCTTTTTTTTCTAACATAAGCTCAGATGCTCAGTTTTTCACAAAGTCAGAGGATGTCAAATCAGCAAAATGTATTAGATCTTGAAATACTATACATTTCAATTATGAATCTTTTACATAACTAATTTTAATAAAGATTGGAAGTGGATTAATAGAAAAGCACACTCATAATATTATAAAGACCTGAAAAATTAGCTCTATATCTTGTATGCCCCTAAAGATGTATATTCTATACATAGAACTATTGTAGTACAAGTTAAAAAAAAAATTTATCCAATGTTAGAACTTCATATATATTTCATATTTAAATTTTCCCTTTTCAATCACTATAAAATAATTGGAACACAGATGATTATAAAAAAAAATTAAAACTATGCTAAAAAAGGTCAATGGTAAAATATATCATTTTCTTCATATATGTACATAACACATTAAATAACCTTATAATTTCTTAGCGATATTATATATTATGTATATTGTAATTAATATCAATCTGTGTTTTTTTTTTTTTTTTTTTGGGAAATATTATTACTTAAAAATGCACCATCTAAGAATGTTTTTCTTCCAAAAATAATAGATTATTTTTTTTTAAATTTGTTCCATTCAGAATCGAATAATTTAAAATTTTTACTTCTATTGTGATGCTTTCATATATGTACTAAGGCACCAAAAATGCTTTTAAAGATTAAAAAATTTTATGTTATGCTAGTTCTATTCCAAATATAAAAACACAAATCAATAAAAAGAAAGTAATTGCATAGGTGTAAATCATTAAATATTTTCTTAGCAACGATGAAATTACAACTACGTATTATATACTACACTCATGTCCATAAATTAAGGATAATTCAGAATCACACAGAAATTGAACTCTAAAATAAAAATTTCACCTGTAGAATTATCACACACATCTTGAAGAAGAATATGCAAATTACAGGAACCCACCAGATGGCGCGGATATTACGTCACAATGACGAGAGTGTAAGAGAGGGGTATATAAGGAATGGTGGCAAAGAAGTAAAATTGTTCACAAGAGCTTTAAAAGCCTTTCAGTGCAATAACCGCATAGTTATGGCACAAAGGAAGCATTGGGATGATTTTTTACGTGGTAGAATTATCGGACTGGAATGTGGACGTACCCAGCTGGAAGTATCCGAGGAACTTGGAATCACCCAGAGTGTCCTCTCCAGGCTTTGGCGACGATTCCAAGATGATGGTAATGTGAGTAGATGTTACATCACAGGTCGCCCCCGAGTTACAACGCCGAATGAGGACCGGTATTTAGCAGTTACTGCCAAAAGAAACAGACGGAGCACAGCATCAGACCTGTCTCGTCAGCTACCGGTACGACAGTTTCAAGGCAGACCGTGTACAGACGCTTAGGGCACATGGGTCTATATGCTCGTAGGCCTGTCAGATGTGTTCCACTTACCGCAACTCACTGTCGCCAGCGTTTAACCTGGAATATAGAGCATGCATTGTGGACACCGCAACAGTGGTCTTGTGTGATGTTTACCAACGAGTCCAGGTTTAGTTTGCAGTCCGATTCTCACCGGACTTTCATATGGAGAGCGCCAAGTACCCGTTACCACCAAGAGAACAAACACCATTGAATGACACCGTTACGGTGGTGCAGGATGGCTCGTTTGGGGAAGAATTATTCTTGGTTCCAGAACTGACCTGCATGTTCAGAGTGTAACGATGACAGGCCACATCTATCGGGATGTCATTCTGGAACATGTACGTTTGTTTCGGGGCGCCATGGGTGCTGAATTTCTGTTTATGGATGGCAACGCCCGCCCTCACCGTGCAAACATTGTAGACGAATGCCTTCAATTGGATGGCCAGCATACTCACCGGACTGGAATCCAATAGAGCATGCGTGGGATATGCTTGGCCTACGAATTGCAGCCCGTCAACCCCTCCCACCTGTCAACCGGAACTTCGAAGGGCATTGCTTGATGAGTGGTGTAATATTCCCCAAGATCAGATTGATAATTTGATACTTAGCATGACTAGGCGTTGTAAGGCCTGTATTGCATCGTCCGGGAGACATACTCCATATTAACCATCATTCGTGTATTTTAGATTACTGGCATGAAATAGCTGTAGTTTTATTACAGGATTGTGTATCAATAACATAAAATACAGTATGATTTGAATTGTTTCAAAAAACTGCCCTTGGATCAAATAAACCAGGATAATTGGAATGAGGTGAAAAGTCAAGAATACTTACAAAAGAAAAATTCTAACAAAAGAATTTTTATATAATATAAAGAATTTGCTGTAGCATATTTTACTTATGTTATGTCATGAAAAAAAAAAAGGAAGCTAAAACATATTAAGTTTGTTGTATCAATGTAAATACATAAAATGTTCTGTCAAAAATGCAGAAGGGGGCTGATGACCAAGGGAATTAGTGCCACATATTTCGGGTTCTAGTCCATGCAGTGCCATAGATGTTTGTAGTGATTCGGAATCCGTTTTAAACATGTCCCTGTCTAATATGAGTGTTGGACTTAGGGCTGACAACCCTACCTCATAAAAAGAAAACATCCCTGTCTCGAAATCTGCTAGTAGGTAGACGACCGTGGCAGAAGAAGAAATGCAGAAGTATTTTACATTTTAGGAAGTGATGAAATTAATATGCGCTAGTAAGCATTAGTTATCATTAAAGAACAGAATTGTTAACATGTTGAAATAGTAATTTAAATATCAATTAAGAATATATTTGATTAAATCAATGCGAGTTAAAAAATAAAATTTACGTTATTTTTATTAAGTCATAACAGTAAAACTAAAATCATAACATCTTCAACCGTTCTTAATTCTGAAAGAAGTGATGTTCCACTAGATAAAAGTATATATTTTTTTCTTTTAACACACCAGTAAGAAGATAAGAATTACTTACAATATATTGTAATGCACCTTTAAAACAAAGAATATCCTAATTTTTTAGTCAAATCTAAACTTATAATATCAATGTCTGATAAAGAAGAAACATGTTGTAACATTTTCTCACCTACCGGTTGTACTGCAATAATATCATACATTTTAGTAATAGGACTTTTTAAAAAATGATGAGAATGGATACTATCTTCAACAATCGCAGTTATTCTATTATATACTTTGAAATTTTTAAGCCCTTCTGCTTTAAAGTCGATTAATTTAGGTTCAGGTATAGATATATTTTTTCCTGAAAGTTTGCTTGAATCCACAATAGTATTTATTGCTACAGTTCTATAGCCGAAGTCGCAAGCTCTTTGCAACACCTACTTAAAATGATTACTTTTAGGCGTGGAAATTTCAATTTAGATTTTAAAAACCATTTTCATAGATGTTAATTACTCAAGTTTTAAAAACAAACAGCATATGCCATTAGTCAGAATAAAAATAAAGCACTAGTATTAGAAAAAAACATTTCCTAATACTAGTCAGCCCTAAAAACCTTTTCTTTTTTCATACTATATTTCTGCTTCTCAAGTCGCACCTTAAATGATCAAATTTTACATCCAGTGGAGAATTCATTGAATTGAACCTAAAGGTAATGACGATATATTTCGAATTGCAACATTGGCGACTTCTTCGGATTAAACGGCTAACGTAAAATGAATAAATTTATTATTATTTTCATTAAAAAAAAAACTATCATTTACAATAAAGTAAAAAATAACGTAAATAATAATAAAAAAAAAAAAAATCGTAATAGAGAGTTTTTGCATACCGTACGTTAGTTACCGTAGGATGTCCGTTAGCTTTTTCTCCCTAGCGCGCAGGCTCATAGGAAATTATGTTTCCTACGAGCATGCGCGCTAGGGAGAAAAAGCTAACGGACGTCCTACGGTAACTAACGTACGGATGCAAAAACTCTCTAATAACTAAGAAAAATTCACCAACTACGAAAATTGCAAAATTGGCAAGACCAAATTGGATAATTTCTTAACGAATATTGATCCAATTACGAATTTTTTTTCTTATTGATCTTGGCTTTTCATTAGAAGTATTCCTGCCAATTTTTATGAATTTGAAGCTATGCATATGTACATGAATGCACATGCACATACTCAAAATTGATGAATATTTATTCATTTGTATCAAATATCGGAAGACTAAATTTTATCTGAAAGCAATTGAGGCATAATGAGTTAAGCAAGACAGAATGTCTATATTGTGATAACAAATTTAAAAAATAAAAATAATTTTATCTTAATTCAATGGTTCTCAAACATATTCGTTCTACCACCTCCTTTTTAATGGGGAAAAATCATTCATTGCTCCTCTATCTTCTGTAGCGACACCTATTGATGTAAAATGGAATACAAATCTAACGACTTCTACTTTCACTGTTAGAAAGGGAATTTTCCCGCTAGAATAAAAATAGAACGTAGTAAGCGTTCGAAGTAGAATAAACATGTCGTAATTGGGAAAATTGATTATCGTCTTTTATTTTGCCGTCTGAATTTTAATAACACTACGCAACCTTTACAATACCGCCACATACTTGGTGACCCGTGAATTGTTTGCAAACAGTGAATTATTTACAAAATGACTGAAAGTAATGAATCGGCGAAAAAAGATGAAGTAGCGCGGGTAAGTGTCAAAATACCTCCTTTTTGGGCTGAAAAACCAGAAATATGGTTCTTTCAAGTTGAAGCACAGTTTTCAATTTGTGGAATAACAGCCGAGGATACAAAATTCAACTACTTAGTTTCGCAATTAGAACCGAAGTTTGTTGAAAGTTTGTGGGACATTATAAGTGATGATAATAGAACAAAATATACCGCTGCTAAAGAACGTTTGCTGAATACTTTTAAAGAAAGCGAAAATAAGCGTCTTCAGAGACTGCTGACAGGACTTGATTTGGGAGATCTTACACCCAGTCAACTTTTACAAAAAATGAGAAATCTGGCTACTGATGGAATAACTGATAAGGTACTTACAACATTATTTCTACAAAAAATGCCTGATTCCGTACGGAATATTTTACTAGTTAGTGATGAAAAAATTGAAAAACTGGCATTAATGGCGGATCGTATTCTTGAAATGCAACCAAAACAAGAACTTTACCGCGTAAGCAATAATGTTTCACCAGGATCAGGTGCCTTAACTGAGTTACAACAACAAATTACATCTTTGGAAAATAAACTTGCAAAACTGAGTGTCACACGGAACTCTCGTTCCCAAACAAGAAATACAGGTGGTCGATACTCTTCTTCTCATCGAAGTAAGTCTCGCAATCGCTCTTACAATCCTTCTGGCAAATATTGTTATTACCATTTCCGTTTTCGAGAAAAATGTTTTCCTGATAAATGTAAAGCTCCATGTGCATGGCAAAAACAATCCTTCGGAAAACCAGAATCAGCAACAGAATTAACGGCAGACTCTGCTGCTGACAATACAACATATTGCCGTCAATTCCGTCTATTTGTCAACGACAAGAAAACGGGTTTATGCTTTTTGGTTGATAGTGGAGCGGACATAAGTCTTATTCCTTATACTTCTAAACACAAATTTATTAGTGACTATAAATTATATGCTGCAAATAATACTGCAATCGATACTTTTGGTACAGAAATTTTAAATCTTGATCTAGGTTTACGCCGAGAATTTCAATTCCCGTTTATTGTGGCCAAAATTAGTAAACCTATACTAGGTGCAGATTTTTTAAATAAGTTCAATTTATTGATTGATATAAAGCATAAAAGATTAATTGATGGTGTAACTAACCTTGCAGTTTATGGTAACATTGCATCCATCTCTATTAATGAATGTGTAAATACAACGAGCAGCTTATGTAAATATTCTGATTTATTTTCTATGTATCCCAATATAACAAAACCAAATTTTCTTAATTCAAATGTTAAACATAATGTAAAACATCATATTGTAACTAAAGGACAACCTATAAATTGTAAAGCAAGACAATTAGATCCAAAACGGTTGGAAATAGCTAAAAGAGAATTTAAATATATGCTAGACAATAACATCATTAGTCCATCTAGCTCAGAATGGGCAAGTCCATTACATATAGTAACAAAAAAAGATGGTTCTTTTCGTCCGTGTGGTGATTATAGAAGATTGAATGATTTAACTATGCCTGATCGATATAACATACCTCGAATCCAGGATTTTCAACATATTTTAACTAATAAAACTATATTTTCTAAAATTGACATTACTGAAGCATATTATCACATTCCTGTAGCAGATGAAGATAAGGCAAAAACTGCCATCATCACACCTTTTGGACTTTATCAATTCAATGTGATGAGTTTTGGTCTCAAAAATGCCCCTGCAACATTTCAAAGGTTTATAAATGAAGTTCTTTATGGTCTAGACTTTGTGTTTCCATACTTAGATGATGTGTTGATCGCCTCTTCTTGCGAGGAAGAACATCATTCACATCTTAAAATAGTTTTCCAACGTTTAGATAAATATGGTCTACGGATTAATATTAGCAAATCAGTTTTGGGAGTACCTGTAATAGATTTTTAGGCTATCAAATATCTGCGGAAGGTTCACTACCTCAACCTCAAAAGATCAAAGCTATCATAGAATATCCATTACCAGAAACTATGCACGAATTACGTTCCTTCTTAGGAATGATCAATTTTTATCGTAATTATATAAATAATGCCGCAAAAACTCAAGCCCCTCTACATGAACTTTTGAAAGGATCTACAAAAAAAGATCGACGCAAAATACCATGGACCGATGAAACTAGACAAAGTTTTGAAAAATGCAAACAAGATGTTGCTCAAATAGCGTTAATGGCTTATCCCAACTCGGATTACCCTCTGGCACTTCTCACAGATGCATCTGATTGGGCTATTGGATCAGTTATTCAACAAAAAGAACCAAATGGATGGAAGCCAATTGCATTTTTTTCTAAAAAACTTAATGATGCTCAGAAGAATTACAGCGTCTACGACCGTGAACTTTTGGGTATATATTTATCCATTAAACATTTTAAGCATTTACTTGAAGGTCGAGATTTTGATATTTATACTGATCATAAACCGTTAATATTTGCTTTTAAGCAAAACAATGATAAAGCCTCCCCAAGACAACTAAGACACCTACAATATATCTCACAATTCTCTACTAACCTATACCATATCAGTGGTCGAAACAATGTAGTAGCAGACAGACTGTCTAGAATTGAGGACATCGATTCACCTATTGTCGATTATGACTTGATAGCTGATGCACAAATTAATGATGATGAACTGCAACAATTGAAATTTCATTCCAAATCATTACATTTTAAAGAACACCAATTGCCATCAGGAAAGCTCTTGTCTTGTGATACCTCTACTTCCAGTATCAGACCATTCATACCAAAAAATTTTCGAATGACAATATTTAATACAATTCACAGTTTAGCTCATTCTGGAATTCGAACTACTGTAAAAGAAATAACTAAAAGATTCATTTGGCCAAATATGAAAACAGATGTTAAACAGTGGACTCAAACTTGCATCAACTGTCAGAAAAATAAAATAACTAAACATACCAAATCAGAATATTCACAATTTCAAGCACCAGATGAGAGATTTAGTGTCGTTCATATAGATTTAATTGGACCTTATTCACCTTCCAATGGATACACATTCTGCTTGACGTGTATTGATCGGTTTACCTCTTGGATGGAAGTGGTACCGTTATCAAATATCACTGCAGAAAGTATAGCAAAAGCTTTTTATGAGCATTGGATTACCCGATTTGGTGTACCTACTTGTGTTATTACTGACAGAGGCACTCAATTTATTTCAGAACTATTTCGAAGTTTGGCTGCGCTATGTGGTGTTATAGTAAACCATACGTCTTCTTACCATCCTCAGAGTAATGGAAAAGTTGAACGTCTTCACCGTACCTTGAAAACAGCTATTAGATGTCATAACAACGTTCGTTGGACGGACACATTACCAACGGTTCTTATGGGTTTGCGAGCTGCTCTACATGAGGACTCTAAGTATACAATAGCTGAAATGGTTTATGGCAAAACTATTAAATTACCAGGCGAATTCTTTGAAGAATCCAGATTGCCAATATCTGATGATAATTTCGTAAGCAATCTCCGAAAACAGATGGCCGACTTAAAACCATACCAATCCAAAAACAAATGTAAACAAAAGATCTTCATTCCAAAAGATTTGTACACATGCTCACATGTATTTCTGCGAATTGACAGAGTTAAAAAAAACATTAGAACCCCCATATGAAGGACCCTATTTGGTATTGCAAAGATCCACGAAAAACTTTCTTCTATCAATTAAAAATAAACAAGTTAATATTTCAGTGGATAGATTAAAACCGGCATATGTGTTACAACCTAATGAACTTCTGAATCCAACATCATCAAATGATCATACATCTGTGCCGAGTGAACAAACATTTATACCAAGTCAGCAAGTTGCACAACCAAACACAAGAACACGTTGTGGAAGACAAGTAAAACTTCCTGTTCGTTTCAATGACATTATTGACTTTTCTTTAAACTTATAATTCATCCATTCCATTTTAAAAATTAATTTGATTTATTGTATGTAATTGTTTAAATGTAATTGTATTTGTAATTATTTTGTGCAATTTCAATTTGTATCAATGTGTATTTGTTCGCTATTATTTGTATTGATATATTAATTCGTCTACCATTTTCAAAGTAACGTAACTTTGTTACTGGTAGGGGAGTGATGTAGCGACACCTATTGATGTAAAATGGAATACAAATTGAACGACTTCTACTTTCACTGTTAGAAAGGGAATTTTCCCGCTAGAATAAAAATAGAACGTAGTAAGCGTTCGAAGTAGAATAAACATGTCGTAATTGTGAAAATTGATTATCGTCTTTTATTTTGCCGTCTGAATTTTAATAACACTACGCAACCTTTACAATACCGCCACACTTCTATAAGTCAACAAACGGGAAGATATATATAAAAAAAATTAAAAAAAAAAAAATTGTGTATTATATATATATATATATAATTTAAATATCTTAGTAAACATAGTAAATAAGATACTTTGAAGCTGAAATTATTTATAAAAATCAATCATAGTAACATTTGCATTACACACAGAAAATAAAGGTAACTAAAGATACGAAAATAAAAATTGCGAATAACATTAAAAGTGAAAAGGTCGAAATTGCTGCTGAATTCAAATTTATATTTGTCAATAGTATTCTTAAATTTTAAACCGTAGGACCTTGTCTAATATGACCGTAGAACGTTGGTCTGACAATCCTACCAAAAGAATCTCCTGTCGTCTAGAAATCTGCCAGTAGGCAGACGGTCTTGGCTCACCATGGGGCTGTTACGCCACTGATGATGATGATGATTCGTAAATTATCGCGCTTCACTATTTACGTTCGGTTTCTATTAACAAACATGTGATTGCATTAAAGTCATGTTTCAATAAACAATATAAAAAAAAAATTTTTTTAAGTCAATTCCTACTTTTTTTGCACTCTATTGCAGAAAGTCCTTTATAAATAATTTTCATTCATTTTTTATGCTTATCTGGCGCCATCTATTGGCAGATATAAGCAACTTAAATCTAAAAAAAAATAATTAATTAATTAAATTTAATGAATGAATTAATATTTGAAAAAACTGTATTAACATCCAGTGTCATCCACTACAAGTTAAAAAAAAATGTATTTGAACTTCAATGGATGAATAAAAAGTATTTTATGAACGATTGAAAATTTGAACAAGATATATATAGGGAGAATGTGAGCTAATAGAAGGAATTAAATAAGAAGAAATTACAGTAAAAAAACTTGTATTACTGACCACAATCCATGATCTGTAGATATCTGCTTTTGCAGCAAGAATAATTAGAAGTCATATTTTAATCGTCAATTAATAGTTTTTCTAATACCAACAGTCTTTCTTCTTTATGCTTCATCGCTCTATTATTATAAAATGCTGCCCAAACTTGAACAAAGCCGTCGACTTGGGAGTTACACAGCCCATTATTACATCCTTTAATCGTCTCAGTTAAATGGAAATTAAAGCACATGGCCCTTTTTTTTTCAAATACTATAAAATAACTTCCGATGTAAATTATAAATGAAGATTTGATAATTTTGGTCTTTTTCTTTTAAATGAGAGGAATTACAGTTTGCTTTTTAAATTACATAGCAAGTCGGTAACGAGGACATTTTAAATCGCTCAAAATACTTCTACACAAAAAGCAACTTTCGTCGTTAATCAGTAGCCAAAAAGGGAATTCCCCTTATTTATTCACATTGTTTTTCGTAAACTGTTACGCTTAATATATCGTTGCAAGATTACGAACAGATATATATTACTTATCGTACTTAAAAAATTTATACGCCTTCTGTCCAAATCGAGGACATAATAGATGTTTCCGTGTAAATCAATTTAAATGGTAAACCAATATTGTAATTTTATATTTATTGAATAACATAATTTTGAAAACTCAATATAAATTTTGTTTAAAATATTTTAATTTTTAAACGCTATTTCTGTTAAGTTATGCTATTATACATATAACAAATTTAGTATTGTAAAATTTTGTTCACATCAATCAAACTTCCATTGATATATTTTCAATTTAAGTAAGTACTAAACAATCAAATATATTATTGACAAAAAAATTTTTAAAAATAACATAATTTATAATAATAAAATATGTGAAATTTTGTTTCCATTTTAAACTAGATAAAGCAAAAGAAAACATCCTGTTTTTAACATATTTTATCTAAATTGGTGGTTACTTAAAAAAAATATAGAAATCAATTCAAAACTAGACTTTGATGGTTTAGGTTTGTGATAAATCGCAAACCTAATAATATTGATATATCTTAAAACCCTAAAAATAATTTTTATTTCATTCTTTGTGTTCTGTAAATTTATAGATGCTTATTTTAAATAAATATTCACAAATGATTTATTTTATTATAGTAATTTAATTTTTTTCAGATAATGGAAGCTTCTCGGAAACCTTTCTTCCCACCAGATGTCATTGTACCAATGAAAGAGACAAATCATAAATGGATTTATGCTACTTCTGATACCCATGAAAACCTTGATGACATAGATCCTTCAACAATTGGAAAATGGCTTTTATTTTATGATAACGTAAATATATGCGAAGCAAGAGGAATGACCCAGCATGATTATGCATGGCCATGCATAAAAAAATTAGTAGAGGATGATGTTCTTTTCTGTGCTAAATGTTCTACTGCATGTGACAATGAGCCAGAAAAATCCATGGGTGTAATATGCTGTTATACACAAAATTATTTAGACAAGAAAGACGTTAAAAGAGCTGCAGATGCCATTCGACAAGCCGTACATTTCCCATGGGACATGTTCTATAAAACTGATAATGACACTCGTGCTGGAAAATACAGATACACAGGCAGTAAATTTATATCAATTTATAAGCATACAATTGAAAACAAAATGTATGAGCGAGATGGTGTTTTGAAATATAAATGGCATGAAATTACTTTCTAAAATTGATTTCCAAATTAAATTTCTTTATAAATTATGACTTCTTATATTTCTATATCTAAGATTAATGTTCACTAATAGTAAAATACAGTCACAATAATTTAGAATATGAAATTCTTTCAATAAAAAACATGTATCTGTAATAGATGAAATACAATATTGAAAAAGCTGCATAATTAGTCTTACTTAAACATAAAGTTCTAGTTTTTTTGGGTTTTTTTTCCTGTCCTTTAAAAATTATCAATTCTTCACAATATATAATTATGTTTTCTTACATGTAATTTAGAAATATTTAATTATACACTTTATTATTTCTAACTATTTTATCAATGAAAATGGATTAATAAGAAGCAAAAGTACCAAATGAGAGCTACAAGTAAATTTGAAAGAAGATAATATCCTGCTGAAATTCTAAACTTATTAAAGGGAGTATACTGAATTAAAATTTGTAGAAAATTTAGGAACTCTTATTTTTATTAGCATTAGGGATGATTGTGGATATTACCGAATTATATGTTAATCTTTCAATAACCATTTCTGAAATAAATTAGATCCTCTTTCCAACAACACTAAAAATTTGAAAGAAAATGTTTTATGATTCATTTAATAGGATGCAATTTTATTGCCTACAGAAATCATGAATTTTTAAGCAATATTTATTTCAAAGATGAAAGAAATTAACATTTTTAAAATGTTTAATGTGAAATTTTTTCAACTAGTTATGTCAAAATTCTTGGAACGTAACAGTTTTTAAATGTATATATGGTTTTAAAATGCTGTGCATATCAGAATGTTTTCTACATTTTCCTTGATTAGAATTTATAAAAACATGATTTATAGCATTGAAAACATAATTAACTTAAGTGAAATTAAAATGCACATGCATAAATTTGATTAGGATTGTCTTAACATAGTGAAGTTCCAGCCAATATAATGTGAAAAATGCTCTTACCAAGTTTAATTTTTTAATTTACATTATGTAGCCTATTTTTATCTCAATACATTTACTTTTTAAAAAATCATTATTTGTTTCAGAATAACAATCAACATTAAAATTTTTGAACAGAATAAAGAGTAAAGAAATTGGTTACTATACAAAAGAATACAATGTGTTAAAAATTAGATTATTAAAAAAAAAAAAAAAAAAAAATCCATTTTAAATTCAAAGTGGTTAAAAAGTCTTAATTTTTTTTTTCGTAGGTATAAATGATACTATATTCAATTTGTAATATTGAAGAGATTTCAAAGGTTATACATTCTTTTTTCTTCCATAAGTTCAAATGCTCAGTTTTTCACAAAGTCAGAGGATGTCAACTCTGCAAAATTTACTAGATCTTGAAATACTATACATTGCAATTATGAATCTTTTACATAACTAATTTTAATAAAGATTGGAAGTGGATTAATAGAAAAGCACACTCATAATATTATAAAGAATTGGAATATTAGCTGCATATCTTGTATGCCACTAAAGATGTATATTGTATACATAGAACTATTGTAGTACAAGTTAAAAAAAACAATTTATTCAATGTTAGAACTTCATATATATTTCATATTTAAATTTTCACTTTTCAATCACTTACATATAAAATAATATTGGAACACAGATGATTATAAAAAAAAAATTTACCATTGAGCTTTTTTAACATAGTTACATACATGAAGAAAATGATATAAGTTTCATTTTCTTCATGTATGTACATAACACTAAATAACCTTATAATTTCTTAGCATGGAATATATGTATATTGTAGAACATGAATATGTATATTGCAGTTAATATCAAGTTCATCATATCATATTGCAGTTAATATCAAGTTCATCATATCATATTGCAGTTAATATCAAGTTCATCATATCATATTGCAGTTAAAATTCTAACAAAATTTTTTTACATAATATAAAGAATTTGCTGTAGCATCTTTTACTCATGTTATGAAAAGAAAAGGAACCTAAAACATATTAAGTTTGTTGTAGCATAAATACATAAAATGTTTAGTCATAAATACAGAGGGGTCTAATGACCAAGTGACTTAGTGCCACATGATTCGGGATCTAGTCCATGCAGCGCCATAGATGTTTGTAGCAATTCGGAATCCGTTTTAAACAGGTCCTGTCTAATATGAGTGTTGGACATAGAGCTAACAACCCTACCTCATAAAAAGAAAATATCCCCTGTCTCAAAATCTGCTAGTAGGTAGACAACCGTGGCAGAAGAAGAAATGCCGAATTACTTTATATTTTATAGGAAGTGCTCAAATTAATATGTGCTAATGAGTTTTCCCTAACTTTAACATTAAAGGACAGAATTGTTAACATGTTGAAAGAGTAATAGAATATTTGAAATAGTGTCATTTCAAATATATAATGTAAATTTTATTTTTTATTTCACATTGATTTAATCAAATATATTCTTAGTTGATATTTAAATGCAGACACTGCTTTATGATAAGTGGAGCACCGACAGTTAAAATCCTAATGCCCAGGGCAGACCAAGAGACGTTACTGAGTATATAATCTAAGAAAAATATGACATATAGTCTAGAGAATGTAAATATGATATATAAACTGAATATATAATCTAGAAAGAGATTTCATAATAGAAAAGTTATATTTTCTCTGTCTTCAATTCATTCAATCACACTTTTACACAGAATAAAATAATTCTGAAACTCATTTAGAATAGCACAGAACACTTGAAATCAAAACTTTATGTAGAGTGGAACGGTTTTTAAAACAAATATTTTTCAAAGCCTTAAAATTCCTCTAATGTTAATGATTTCTTGAAGAAGAAAACTGTAAATTACAAAAGATTTATTTTAAGAAATGAAATATAGATTAAAAAAAAAAAAAAGTATTACCCAATTCAAAATTAAAAAGACACTAAATCCTAGGATGAACAGTTACATAACAATGTAAAACAAGATGTTATGGTTTACTTTCATTAAATTTTCATGTTTATGTGTTTGTATAAACATTTTGGGTCAATAATGGCATATATAAATTAAGTTTTTTACATGAGGAAACTAATATAATGATTTAAAAAAACATAATGCAGCTATTAGCTAAACTTAATTCATACCAAAATTATGAATTTCTACACCTGCAGTAATTTTTCAAATAAATGTTATCTCAATTCTCTTGATTCCTTTAACTGATAAACAAAAACAATGAAGCATGAAAATTTAAATATCATTTATTAAATTCATGGACAAATTTTTTTATTTACTTTATTGTCTTTATCACCTACTGCTTGCTTATTTGAGGATGAACATGGCTTATTGTCTTTATCATCTGATATTTTAATTGCCTTTCGTTTAGTCACATTGTGTTCGTTATCCTTTTCTGATGAACTTTCTGGTAATTTTGGAACTTTACATGCCTGAACAATCCAACTCTGATGATTTGGTAGATTGATAATACCTGATAATGATACATAACCACAACCAGTTTCATTACGAGTACGAGCATGCTTGAGAACGAGTTCACCATTTTTTTTTACAGATTCCTCAGCTTGATTTTTATTAAGTCCGAACAGTAAACCTAAAATCATAACATCTTCAACCGTTCTTAATTCTGAAAGAAGTGATGTTCCACTGGATAAAAGTATATTTTTTCCTTTTAACACATCAGTAAGAAGATAAGAATTACTTACAATAAATTGTAACGCACCTCTAAAACAAAGTGAATAGCATATTTCAAAACAAATCCCTTTTTCTTTCGCAAGTCCAGTAGTAGTTCTTTTCAAAGAATATCCTAATTTTTTAGTCAAATCTAAACTTATAATATCAATGTCTGATAAAGAAGAAACATGTTGTAACATTTTCTCACCTACCGGTTGTACTGCAATAATATCATACATTTTAGTAATAGGACTTTTTAAAAAATGATGAGAATGGATACTATCTTCAACAATCGCAGTTATTCTATTATATACTTTGAAATTTTTAAGCCCTTCTGCTGTAAAGTCTATTAATTTAGGTTCAGGTATAGATATATTTTTTCCTGAAAGTTTGCTTGAATCCACAATAGTATTTATTGCTACAGTTCTATAGCCAAAGTCGCAAGCTCTTTGCAACACCCACTTAATATGATTATTTTTAGCTGTAGAAACCTCAACTTGGATATTTAAATCCATTTTTGTAGATGTAAAATTACTCAAGTTTTAAAAACAAACATCACATGCCTGTAGTCAGAATAAAAATAAAACAACGGCTAGATCAAGCAAGACACAATGAGTCGTTCACGGTGTTTGAGGATATATTCATTCGAAGTTCAACACTTGTGAACGATTCTCCTCAAGGTATCCCAGAAAAAGCACATCATGGTACTCAAACATATTTCTAACTATTAATTTTTTTTTTTTTTTTAAACTGCCAATTTAAAAAATACCAGAATATAAACATACATGTATTTTCCTCCAAACATGTTTA
This sequence comes from Caerostris darwini, assembly GCA_021605075.1. Classification (NCBI taxonomy): domain Eukaryota; kingdom Metazoa; phylum Arthropoda; class Arachnida; order Araneae; family Araneidae; genus Caerostris; species Caerostris darwini. The sequence continues at coordinate 908,638 of BPLQ01012752.1, forward strand.
AAGATATATTAACCATTATATTAAATAACGGATATATACATATTCTTTTATTTCCGATGTGATTTTTTTTAATAGATCCAGATCTTTTAAAGTTTTAAATTTAATTTAGATTGAACAATCAACATATTTTTGATTCAGATATTAGTCATAACTATACATATAAAAATAGTCATTCATCATGAACTACTTAATAAAATATTTTAAGAACAATTTTTAAATCCTCTGTTGTCGACAGTATTATCTATCGCCTTGTCACTCAAGGCTCGTTCCCACCGAGGCGAGAGACGTGAAGATGCAAGAGGCAAGCGACCAAATTTTTTCGACCCCTTCACAGCGAAACGTCAGAAATAGCATTACGCATAGTGAAAAACCGCTTGGAGTTGAAAGTTGGGCTACTCCACGCGGCGAACTGCGACGATTTGTATTTCGTGGAGCTCCTTGGCTGCGAAGCAGCCGTTAGCTCCTGTCTGGTAATAGTCCTTTGAAGAATGAAGAACACATTGCTGAGTAGAAAATGGTAAGACTAAATGGAGAGCTTGCCCAATAAAAAAAAAAAAAAAAAAAAAAATTAAATAAAAATAAAAAAAATTATTAGAAAGGAGGTTTTTTTATTTTATTTTATTTTTTTTTTTTTATTTTTTATTTTTTTTTTTTATTATTTTTTATTTATAGTCATTAAAATTATTAAAAGTGAAATAAACAAAAACGAGAAGTAAAAAGGGAAACTGATAAAAAAGAATAAACTAACAGAACGGAGAAAAAAGTCAACATATGAATCTAGGTCAGCGTTGTTGGGAAAAAACATTCTGTGGATGAAAAAACTCGAAAACTTGAGCGCGGGGAAAATAAACATGTCAGCTAATTAGCAGTGAGGTTCGCGGACGTTTGGAGTTCTTCGGATTGCTTATATCATATTCTGGGAGTCGTTTAAGCAGCTCGTTATCGATGTTTGGGATGTTAGTGTAAAAGTTATGCGCAAGTTTAGAGATGAATTGAGGGAGAGTCTGCAAATTTAAAGAGCGATGAATATCGGTGTTGCGGAAGTACCAGCGTGCGTTTATAAGCATACGGAGTGTTTTATTTTGCAGGCGGCTAAGGATGGCGATGTTAGATTTGGCGGCTGATCCCCAGACTGGACTCGCGTAGGTTATGAGTGGGCGAAGATAAACTTTGTACAGCAGCAATTTTATTTGGATGGAAGTATGAGACTTTCTGCAGATTAAAGGGTAAAAGATGCGAATAGCTCTATTGAATTTTTCTCGAAGATGAAGGATGTGTTGATTGTAAGTTAGCGTTTTATCCAAAATAATTCCAAGGTACTTAGCTTTATTGGTCCAGATGATATTCTCTCCGAAGATAGAGACAGTGTGGGTGGGATAATGTTTACGCGAAAAGAAAACAGCTTCGGTTTTAGTAACATTGAGTTTAATTTTCCAATTAGTAAGCCAGATTTCGAGAAGATTAATATGGCTTTGAAGCTGTTTAACAAGGTAAGTAGTATTTCTGTTTTGTGCAATAATGGCTGTGTCATCGGCGTAAAGGCTGAGAGAGGTTTCAGGAGAGACCGGGATATCATTCATGAAAAGAGTGAATAAGTGCGGTGCAAGGACAGAACCTTGGGGAATTCCAGCAGTCATTTGTCTAAGGGAGGAATCATGATGTTTGACACAGACAACAAATATACGATTAGAGAGAAAGGAGCAGATTAGGTTAATAAGGTGCGACGGGAAGTTATAGTAAATGAGTTTATGAATAAGTCCATTAATCCAGACCCTGTCAAAGGCTTTAGCAATATCTAGGAAAATGATGCCGGTGGCAGATTTGGTGGCGAGTCCTTGTGCGATGATTTCAGTGACACGTAAAAGCTGATGGGTGGTTGAAAGGTTCTTAGCAAAGCCGAATTGATGAGGAGACATAATATTATTAGAATAAATAAAATCAAGATATTTGCTGAGGATGATTTTTTCAGTGAGTTTACTGAGAGTCGGAAGAAGAGAGATAGGTCGATAGCTGGTGGGGTTAGTGGGGTCTTTGCCGGGTTTTAGGATTGGGAGAATGCGGGCAGTTTTCCATTTAGTAGGGAAGTGAGCAAGGCGGAAAATTGCATTAATAATATGAGTTAGCAAAAAGATAGTGGAGGTTGGGAGATTTTTGAGCATTTTGTTAGTAATATTGTCTATACCAGGAGCTTTTTTAATTTTAGTAGATTTAATGTAGTTGATGATGTCAGAAGGGGAAGTGGCGTAAAAAATAGTGGGATAAGGGTGAAGAAAGAAGTTCATGAGAGAGTCGGAGACCATGTTTTCAGTGTTAGTATCAGAGATGTTGTTTTCAGAGAATTGTTCCTGGTAGCTATCAGCAAGAAGTTCGGCTTTGTGAGAGTCAGTGAGGGCGGTAGAGGGTGAGAGGTCGTTAGAGGATAGTGCGGGGATGCTAGAACGTTTCTTTTTGAATCTTTTAGCTGTAATCCAAAGGGAGGAATCCTCCGTATTAAGCGCGGCGAGTTCAGTTGCCCAAGTAGATTCGTTATAGATTTTGATTTCTTTTCGGAGAATAGCTTGTGCTCTGTTGTAGAGATGCTTGGAGAAAGGGTCGCGATACTTTTGCCAATTTTTCCTTGCTCTATTTCGATGCGCGATTAGGCGTTTGATTGGAGGGGAAGGAAATAAGTGCTTTTGTTATGAAGAGGTTTAGAAGCAAGATTGTAGGCGGTGATGATATTAGTAGTGAGATTATCCACAGCGGTTTCGAGATCATTGCTGTTATCAATATTTGAAAGAAACAGGGGAGTGATCTGAGAAAGCTGTTTGGTAAAGGTTTTCCAGTTGGTGGAAACTTTAGGGGGGATATTGAGTGTGATGGAATTAACATTAAAAATGAGAAGAACTGGATTATGATCTGAAGAAAGTTCGGAGATGGAGGTGATGTCGTAAGTGTAATGGAAGTTATTAAGGATCGTGAGATCAATAACAGAAGAAGAGTTCAGACCGTATCTGGTGGGGGTGGAGGGTGCAATGATCTCAAAACCAGTGCGGACAGAAAAGTTGAGAAGATTGATGCCAGTATAGCTATTGGTATGACAACCCCATCGGATATGATGAGAGTTGAAGTCGCCGGAGAGAATTGAACTGTTGTTGATGGATAGGAGAGTAGTGAGATCAGCGAGGAGATCGGATGCGGTGATGCGGCAGGGAACATAAATAGAAGCAATGGTGGTAGGGGGCATGTTAGCGAAGTGGACAGAGATGATAGTTGTTTTGATGCTTTTGAGGGAGGGCGTGGGAACTTCGTGATGAGAAATATTGTTTTTGATGAGTATTGCAGTGCCACCTGAGACAGGGTTTTGTGGACCGTCATTACGAAAGAAGTTATAATTTGGAATGAAGATAGTTTGGGTGGGTTTAAGCATAGTTTCTTGAAGGAGAATAACATCTGGATTATGATTATGAACAAAGTTTTTAAAATCAGTCAATTTAGAATAGATGCCGTTGGCATTCCAGTAGCAGATTTTGAGTCCAGTGAAGTGATCAGACATTAATTTGATTTATTATTGTATAAAGCGGAAAATCCATGCAATATAGTAAATAATTTGTCTTCTTTAGTTTGAGCAGCTTGCATGTTAAGGAACATTGATTTAATTCCATCGCTAGCGAAGAGTTTTGCAAATTCTTTCAAAATAAAGAGTAATTGAAAAATTTCCGTATTATTAGTAGCATTAGTTTGAATTGGGGGGATTTGAGTAGGAGTGATTTGCGGAGGAATTTGAGGGGTGATGTTGCTGGCAGCGATATTGGCGTAAGAGAAGTTATTGGTGACTTGACGATAGGGGGGTGAAATTGCGGGGGTTAGCAGGATTTTGAGAGGGAATTCTTGGTTTAGGGAATTTTGGGCATCCGCGCCAAGCAGCGAGATGACCCGTCTGGCCGCAGTTAATGCAAGTGGGGTTTTCAAGTTTTTCGATTATAGTACATTGCTTTGTGTTGTGGGCTTCTCCACATTTCAAGCATCGGGGGGTGCTATAGCAATTTGCAGAACTGTGATGAAAACGGTTGCAGGAATAACATTGGGTGGTGCCAGGTCGTCTATTAAATTTTTCTATTTTTACGGTGAGATAGGAGAGAGTGGCGAGATCAAAAATCTTTTCATTTTCTTTTGTACGAGGGAGAACTATTTGCCAGACGGCGATTGGAGTTTTGGTTTTGAGGTTGGTAAGTTGAGTAACTTTAGAATTTTTGAAATGGAGGTCCGACAGTTCTTGCTCAATTTCCTCTGCAGGCGTATTTCGAGGAAGACCTTTGATAACGGCTTTAATTGGCCTTTCATTACGGGGCGTAATTAGATAAAAGTCCATTTTGTTATTTTGTAAGAATTTAGTGACGTTGCAGTGTTCGTCTGAGTCTTTGGCAAAAATTTTGAAAAGTTCTCCGGAGAGAGTGATTTTAATATCTTTGAATGAGTCCTTGATAGGTTTAAGTTGTTCTTTGATATTTTCCGCTCGGCGGACCATGATGGGAGGGATTTTTGGAGCCTGCGGCAGAGGAGGGTCGGGTTCAGTTAATTTGTCAAGGTTCATGAATTTATTAGACGTAGAAATAGTATTTTGAGAGAAGAAAGTAGGCGCTTTAACAGTGTTGCGTTTGGGGGGAAGTTGAAAATCGCTATCTTCGGCAGTAGCGCGCTTTAGAGGATTTTGTTTAGGAAGAGAATTCGGTTGGAAACTTGTATGAGAAGTTGAAGGAGGATAGTGAATAAGACAGGTTTTAATAGGGCAAGATCCAAGAAGTCTTACCTTGTGGAGGTGGCATGCGATTTTGTTTTCAACCAAATCCATAGTATTTCTCAGGATTTCAGATAGTCCTGGTGTTTCAGAAGAAGACTTTAGGTTGACACATATCTGGTATGAGGCCAGTTCGTCTTGATCATTTGAAAGTTCATTTTGAATGTTTTGCAGCATCGTGCACACCGCAACGGGTGATTGAATAGGTCTGCCACTGCGCTTGGGAGACGCCGGCGGTAGCTGGTCCTGAAAAGGGCTCAAACTACCCTCCGCTGTGACTTCCATCGCATCTTCCTTCTCTCTCGTATAGGTGTGATCATCCATGATCATTCCCACAACCAATCATCTGCAGTACAACAATGCACTCGGTATGAGAATCATATGCTTCATAAATTATATCTCACGTTCTTTTATTCATCGATTCACATACTCTCTATCGACCAATCAGCGAGTCGAGAAATCTCAACCTAGCCACTTTCAGTGAAATACAGCAGTCATGGATACAATTGTTAAAAGAATGATTGTGATGTTTACACGAAAATTGTTTTTTGGGAATAACCTATGATTTTAACTTTGAACTGTGCGCCAAAATCTCGATGAGATGAGATGGATGCAGCATGCAACATCAAAAATATATAACAGGTATGAATATCGAAATTAAATTAATAAATAAGTGAGGTGAAATTTAGCTTAAGTTACGGCAAAATTGATACAGTTTACATTAGATATTTATATTTTCAGATTCTCGACCACTTGGGGACTGCGTCGAAATAAAGCACACCAAAGAAAAAAAAAGTTTTGAAAGTTCAGTCATTGGCCGGCTCGATCCTGAAATTCGTTAAAACCTTCAACATTATCATAAGTCAAGTGTGGAAGAAGACATTGCAGCATTATCACAGGCCTAAAGTGAAATTGAAGTTAGCAAAATAAATAAAAACACCCTGATAGAAGTCACGGAAGTGAAGACGAAAAAAATTAGAAGACATCAACAAAGAAAGTGAAAAGCTCAAAGAAAATAACTTCGGGGAAATTCATATTGAAGAAGAAAATCGGAACACAAAGCTTCAGACAAATTAGAAAGAGCAGATGAAGAAACTAATAGTAATATTCTGTTTTCTGACATCTCTGATTAGTCTTTCCCGGTTCCAGATAATCTAAGAGTTGACTTAATTAAAAGAAGTAAAACGTTTCTAAAGAAAGACGGACCATTTGTATCAGTTAAGAGACAAGGGAATAAGATGAAGGGTGCTAACCGACAATTGTCGTCTGAATGGCTCTGTATAAGTCAACCAAATAGCGAGAAAATTCAAAGAACCAGGATGGAATTCTTGAAACGAAACCTTGATAAAACAAGTGAGTTTTTATTAAATTGTATAATAATAATTATAAATTTATGTACTATCATTGCGAAAAAAGATTTCTTGTTGTTGCTTCTTAACCCACTTGGTAGACATCTAAACAAAGTCCATGAGCCCGTATGAACTCATAGTTGAAGGGAAAAGGGGCAGCTTCTATTGTGAGGGAGCACCCGTAGGTCTGGCTTGGCTCCATGAAGCTCTACAATCATACAAGACCGGGACCTATGGCTTAAAGGGGTTTTCGAATCACTACAAACATCCATGCATCCACCGAGACTCGAACCGAAAACAGTGGCACCGAGCGCTAGACACTCGGCCATTCAAGCCCAAAGATTTCTGGCATTATGCATTAAATTGGTTTAATAATAAAAAGGAATTTTATCTGTTTTCATGCAACATTGTTTACAAAACAATTAACATTATACCGTCTACACTTACCCATTTGGAAAAAAAAAAAAAAAAAAAAAAAAAAAAAAAAAGGTTTTCTCTTATAAATTTCATTTTATATTTTGGTAGGTAGGGAGGATGGGGGGTGACAAAATTTAAACTCCGCACCGGATGCCACCAGACCTTGCTAAGCCACTGGCTGGATCGTTGTGGGTGTGGAATTAGTCAGAATATTACATTTATGAAAGAAAAGGGCACTGATTTTGTTTGATGTGAACATATTTATTTAAAAATCATTTAAAATGTTTAAAAAATCTCAAATTTGGTGCGATAGCGATATGTGATCTCAGAGATCTTTGCAAATTCCAGCAACACTAGGTTTTTTTTGTCGCTCTACGGTCATATTATGCGCACGAGGGCTAAACAGACCGGGACCTACAGTTTAAAGTGGATTCCGAACCACTACAAACATCCATGGCACCGCAGGGACTCGAACCCGAAACCTGCGGTACCCAGTGCCAGAGCGCTAGCCACTCGGCCATTCAGGCCCCCAGCAACACTAGGCGAATAAATAATAAACCAATTGGTTTATTCTCTTCTAATCTTCACAAGCACTCTCGTTAATTTGTTTTAATACACGCCATGGTTAAAAATCTGTCTTATCAAAGCTATGACATGAAAAATAATAATAGATTAGTACTTTTTATTTTTGCTAGACCCAGATATTCCTTTTAAAAGAGAACTAGAATTTTTCATGAATATTTTAACTGAATTCCAATTATAATCCAAATTCTTCATGAAGAGTAAAACTGGATAAGTTGAAAAAAAAAAAAAAAAAAAAATAGATTCTTATCCAATCAAATTGTTGGGTAATTAACAATAGAAATTATTCGAAATTTTCTCCTGTTGTTAATTTTTCGATTATTAAAAAAACTATTATTTCGTATGTATCCTGTACAGAAGAGAACATTTCTGCATTTCTTTCTCTTACGCCTCTTCCGTTGCAAAAGTTTTTTTCATTGAACATAATTTGTCAATCGTTGTAGGAATGTTTTCTAGCATACTTGTATGAACAGCAATAAAAAAAAAGGAAAAAAAAAAAAAAAATCAACCAAATACGCCAAATTATAGGAATTACCATTTTTTTTTAGATATTTTCCAAAAGATTAGTATTTTTCTGTTCAGTTTTCATATGCAAGTAGAAATAATAAAAATACGTACCACATGTCAAAACGAAGTGGCAACTACGAGACTCGTAACTGTAAAATCAAGGGCAGAAGGAATGAATACTTCAAAGTTTCTGACAAATTTACATGATTTATAATAAAAACTAGTAAGTTTTCTTATTCAGTCGTTGTTTTTTTATGACAACCATTTAAAAAAAAATTACAATGGTGAAGTCCCAGTTTAGCTTATCTTTTCCACACGTAAAAATATTGACGATTTGTTTCAACGAATTCCACTTAGAATAAATTCCAATTATGATTACTGTTAAACTAGTAAATAAAAATATCTTACACAGTTTGGTTACACTAGAACTGCATTTTGAGTTTATGAATTTAAATGGGGTTGACATAATCCTCTGACAGTTGTAAACAAGCACAAAGAGACTAAAATCCTAATTTAGCCTATACATTGGCTACGAAAACATTTTTTTCTGAAATTCGGCAATACAAAAAATGGTTTTCAACAATTATAAAAAAAATTATATTACCAAATTATAACAAAAAAGCTCTTGTTTTTATTTTTTCTACTTGGAAAGTTTTTCTAGCCCATTATATGAATATTAAACAGATGTTATGCTTTGGCTTGTCGCTCTACGGTCATCTTCTGCACACAAGGACTTAACAGACCGCAACCTACAGTCTAAAGTGGATTCCGAACCCCTACAAAGATCCCTGGCACCGCCGGAACTCGAATCCGAAACCTGTGGTACCGAGCGACAGAGCGTCCATTCAGGCCCCCAGGTGTTATGAATAGTCAGTGTGTCAGTGTTATTTTAATTTGGTCAAACTCGCTTACTCGACCGAGAGTAGGCGAGTTTGACAAAAGTTTTATAGCTGCCTGGTGACCAAGTGACTAGCGCTCTGCCCTTGGTATCACAGGCTTCAGGTTCGAATCCTGGCGGTGTCATGGATGTTTGTGAGTGGTTCGGAATTCACTTTAAACTGTAAGTCCTGATCTGTTTAGCCCTCGTGTGCACAAGATGACCGTACAGCGACAAACCAAACTCTCCAAATTCAGTCTATTGGTCTTTACAATACGCAACTCGCTGCTTCATCACTCGAATCACTCTAGTGCGAGTAAATTCACGGTACTTAATCGCCTGTGGGTTAACAAAGCTTTTTGGATGCGATGCATGCTTCTATTTGGAGATAAAGTAAGTTGCTTTTGATCCTAGCCCATTGCAATTGTTATGACATTTTTTAAAGAAAAATATTATTATGATTAATTAACTAAAAAGAGAAGAACATGGAATGAACATCGTAAAAAAATCTATTAAAACAGTATATATAAAAAAATACTGAAAATTTTAACAAAATTCATGTTTTTATAAAGGAATATGGTTATTATTATTTTTAAAAATCCATTTATGTTGAGGATTTCTGAATATCGCCGACCTTTTTTAATGCATGATGTCAGTTCTTTAAAGAATTTGAAATTAAAATTGTAGACTGATACCTGGAAAAGTTTTTTCAAATTCAAAAGTTGCTTCTTGAAATTCATAAATAAATCTTCAGAGCAGCTATGACGAAGAAAAGCCGAAATTCAGATATCTTCTTTTAACTTCTGTAGTAGCCAAATACCAGAATCTGATTTTTAAGTCCATTTGTTACCTTTGAGAAATTTTATACAAGCATTCGTCAGATTCAATCACAAGTCACACATAAAAGCAATTCTTTCATAAATTTTTTCTTTAAAGGACAGGACTATCTGAAATATTAGAAAATAGCCATTTTATTCCTTTCTAACTGGATACCTTTTGCGATTTCGCTATGCTTGAACATTTGAGAAAATAATTTTGCTTCATTCTCAGCTGATCTTATTGATCAGTATGGGACAATTGCCTGCAGGCATCATAAAATTTCAGGCATACAAATATCTTCTTTTAAAAGATTTTTTTTTAATTCCTGAAGAAGGAACAAATGCAGGTATAGACGGTGGAGTATGATTATCCAGTATTCCTCCAGATTTTGGTACAAAAATAAGGGTTGTACCAGAATTAGCAGTATGCTGAGTTGGAAAAAAAGATTAGAATTTTAAAAGAACTTCCTTCCTTCCCTTTATGCCCATTAGTACCTTGATCGCTATGATAGCTCTCCGCCCCATATTGTTTAAATTAAGCTTTTTGTTACACAAGGAACAATTAGCTGAATATCAGTTATTAGGTACTTTTTGTACTCAACTGAAATATTTTAACCACATAATGTTGAAAGAACATTTCTTCACCATTTTTCATCAAAGGATAATTCATCTGCCTCTAGAATGGATAAATATCATATGAATTCGAAAACGAACGCAAAAGAAGCGATACCTAAAGAAAACAACAAAATGGCGATGCTAAGAAATTAAAATATGCATTCGATAGCAAAAAAAAAAAAAAAAAAAAAAAAAAGGGAGAGAGAGAGAGCTGAATGGTCAGAATTAAATCTGGAAGCAAAATTTAATTGGAGGAAACGGATTTAACATTGAGCGACGCTTGAGTTTTGAACCCAAAGATAGTTTTTTTTTCTAATGCAGCTGGCAATTAGACCGTGATCTTTTTATGCCATAAGGGCTGCACCGATGTTACTCACTTTGCACTACCCAGGGGGAGCGTGTAATTTGAAGATAAGCTACGGACGCTGAGTAACAATGCCCCCGCAATGCTCTACGACCTTATTAGGACCGGGACCTACGGTTTAAATTGAATTTCGAACCACTACAAACACCCATGGCAACGCCGGGATTTGAACCCGATACCTATGGTACCGAGAACTAGCCACTCGGCCATCAGGCCCCTAACCCAAAGAGTCATGAAATGCGTTATTCATGACGTCCCCCCCAAAAAAAATAAACATCCATAACAATTCAATGGATGAAAAGTAATAAATAAAAATGATCTTTCCGATAGTTTCATTTCACTTGCTGTTAGCCATATTCATCAGCTTATCTTTCTTCTTATAATAATAACATTTCAAAAAAAAAATAAAAAAAAAATATCGCCATACCCTTAAAAGAAAGATGCCCCGGGTTGTTATGATCATTAACTTGGTTAGATTAGGATTTGAATGTACAATGACAATGTGAAATCGCCGATCGTGCGCATGCTTGGCGTGAAATGCTCTCGTCGGCAATTTTCTCTGATTTTTGGATATTTTTACGAATTTGTCCAGATCGATGCAATTCCTGATATCCCTTATTTATCGGTTTTGTCGCCACCCCCTTTTAGTATTTTCAAGTTTTTAGGTAAGAGAGATAATCCAATATTTGAAACAGCAAAAATGGAGTCAAACTCCTTCGTTATGAAAAGTATATCAACAGTAAATTCACTGAGTAATGACTGAAACTCATTTCCGGGTACAGGCATAGGCGATGGAGGTTACGGGGGGGAAGGGCAATGGAGCTTCAACAAGTTTAAAATTTAGGGTAACTTGCCGGGAGACAAGGAGCTGAGTGCAGGTTTTTCTAGCACTAATAAAATTTGCAGAGTTTAGTCGATGTTTTGGGAAAATAGAAAGCCATGCCAAGCAGCAAAATTACCAAAATTTTTAGAACTGGAGTTGCTAATCATTTCTGTGTGGGTATACTTTTTGCAGTCTCTATAATAATTTTATTCCCCACATTTGAGACAGTTGATTTAATATCACAATTAGATCAACTGTAATGAAAATTATTAAAACTGTAAGAATAGGTCGCTTATTAAATTTCTCAACTTTTACACTATATAGAAATCCATTTAATTTGAGGATGTCTTCACTAATCCCTTTACGAGGTAAAACTAATTGACAGATAGGTTGTGGCTGCTTGGTGTTAGTCTTAATTAACTGAGTAACTTTAACACTCTTAAACCCTTTAATGGCCAAAGCCTGACTTATTTCTTCAATAGGGGTATGGCATAGAAAATCTTTAAGTATGGCCTTAATAAATCTCTCAAATTGAGTAATATAAAATTCAATGTAATTTTCTCTCAAATAATGGGCAATACTTTATGGTGCTGAGCATCCATAGGAAACATTTCTCTAGCAAGAGTAATACATATCGATACATTGAAATGTTCATTTAGTTTTTGTAGTCTGTGTAAGGTTTGTCGTAAGATGAATCATTATAGGAGGAAATTTGGGAGGGGCAGGCTCAAGTACATTACAATCTTTGCTAACATTCTGATGTAAATTTTTAAATTTATTATTTACATTAATAAGATCAGAAGTGAAAATTATTTGTATTTTTTGGGTGTTACATGTGTTGGGTTTAATAAATAAAACAGACATTATTAATAGAAAAAGAAGCATAATTATTAACAGCAGAACAATTAACATTCGCCATTAAGTGGCTGACATATCTTTTTAAATTTCGATTAATATTACTTATATACAACAGAAATGGGAGGTACCTAAAAGACTTATTCCCTTCCTTATCCTTTTTTGAGTATTTTACAAGTAGTTGACCTGATTAATACTACGCACGAGGTATTCTTGACATCCAAAATAGCTAGCAGTAAGCATGTTGATGGAGTTTGTCAAACTTCGAATTTCAATATATATACGAAATATGGGAACAATTATCGATCTATGATATAGAGATATCATATATCATAGATAATTATCGATCTATGATATCCATTTAGGTTTCCCGATGGGTGTTTTCGAACGGACTTGATAAGGTACGTTTCCATATGCGCGGAGCTCGTGATAACAAGGAATTTGCACTTACGGAGACGTAATAGGTGGGCTGAACAGTTCATAGGCTGACACATAGATGGCTCTACTAGTATTAAATCTATATGATTTTTAGTTAGCACTAACCTTCAAAAGGCACGTGTATAAATTTGACAGCTGTTGCATTATTAGTATGTCAGTTATAGCATTTTTAGTGTTCATCACGTGCAGTCCACTGCCTAGCTTGTCAATTGTACTCCGGTGTGAAATAATGGAGCCATGTTTCATCCATTGTCACATATCGACGCAAAAATTCGGGTTTATTAAAATTGAACAGCTCTAAACACTGCTTAGAATCATCAATTCGTTGTTGTTTTTGGTCGATTGTGAGCTCTGCGCGGCACCCACTTTGAACAGAGCTTTCGCATATCCAAATATTCATTCACGATATGTCCAACACGTTCCTTTGATATCTTTAGGGTCTCAGCTATCTCAATCAACTTCACTTTACGGTTATCAGAAATTATTGTGTGGACTTTTTTGATGTTTTCGTCGGTAACAGACTCTTTGGGGCGTCCACTACGTGCATCATCCTCGGTGTTCATTTCGAATCGTTTAAATTTAGCAAACCACTTCTCTACGTTGATTTTTCTGGTGCAAAGTCCGAATAATGTTTATCAAGCCAAGCCTTGGCTTTAATAGTATTTTTTTTCGCCAAAAAGCAATGCTTTATTAACACACAAAATTCCTTTTTATCAAACTAACAAAAGTTGCTTCACTAAAAATGCTGTAACGCGCATACTAATAGTGCAACAGCTGTAAAATTTATAGACCTGTCTTTTGAAGGTTAGGATTAACTAAAAATCATATGGATTTAATACTAGTAGCGCCATCTATGTGTCAGCATATGAACTTTTCAGCCCACCTGTTAAAAATAAGCTACGGTATATAAGATTTTTTTTCCCCTCCTTTTGCCAGATTTGACGGTAAATCGATCTCTGGTACTGTGAGTTTTTCGATTTTCTTTCTTTTTAGTTACTCGCTTTTTTTCTGACTTATTCAAAATTGAGCCCTGGCATAATATAACATTTTTTTTCCCCTCTGGTTTCCTTTCTTGAAAGGCAGGGAAATCAATTTTTTGAGGTTGATTCTCTTGGTGTATAATAAGTGGAAATAAATTTTGTAATCGTTTTTTACATGCAATTTGTTACATCTAGATTCTTCTAATGAACCTTTATTTTCCTAAAATATATATCTACATTTAGTGATCGTTTTTCTTTAGAGCAATGCTATAACTGTATATAAATTTATAGCTAAAAATGAAATTTTTTTTTATTTCCATAAAATTGAGAATGTTCATTTAAAGATTTCTGAACTTGAAACTTCACAAAACAAAATATTAAAAGATGTAGTAAATAAATTAAATGATAAATAATTTGTGTTGATAATGATTAACGATCTTTTAAAACGAATTGAAAAGTTATTTTAAAATTAGTTATAAATAGCAGTAAAATCAGTTTCATATTAAAAATCATCTGTTTATTGCTTTGAAAGCTTTCTCTCTTTCGAATGATGTAACAGACATTTTGTCTTCAGCAATCAGGCCTTGTGTCTAGACGATGTTGCTCAGACTCAACGTCAGCTGACTTTCACAGTCATTATATATATATATAGTTATTTAAGTTATCAGGATAAAATCAATTTGAAACTGTCAAACCACCAATTACATTAAAACTATGTGAAAATTGCATCATTTTTTATAATTAAATAGAGTGAAATATAAATAGATATCTTTAATGAATAAAATTAGAAATGCATAAATAGTCCACCTATGCTTTTCTTTTGGCTCACCTCGTCATTTATCCATTTAATTTTAAATAATAAAAAAGAAAATATTTAAATAATATTTTTGTATTTAATTTTTTCTATATCTTTATTGTAGACTAGATCATATTCCTTCTCAATAATGTTAAGCTTAGATGCAGGATCTTTATGAATATAATAATAATACATTATTGCCAAAAAAAGATGCCACATTTTAAAATAACATTAAATAAAATAGATTTGTCTGAAGCAATATAATACATTAAAATACATAAGTCTGTTAGAATCTATGCATATTTGTTAAACAATTTTAGGCCTCAAAAATATCATTTTGACATTTGTGTACAACAAAAATTGATTTAAATACAAAAACATTTATTAAATTTACGTAATATCATGGACTAAATTCTTTATTTCCATTATTGTATCATTTATTTAAATTACATTTAAATAAAATGAAGTATATAAATGATTTTTTTTTGTTCGGCCCACAGTCAAGTTTGGGTATTTTTGAATTAAATGAACACATAAAACACTTAGAAATATAGTTCAGAATTGAAAATTCTGATTATTATTTAAGCTTAGCACCAAGATTGTTAAATCATAAAAGACATTAATTAATGAATTAAAAAAAAAATCTTTACCTTTTTTAATTGAAAACCTTATACTGATATTAAACCAAGATGTAGCATATTTGCTGTACATTTTATTTTATTTATAGAAATAATTAAAAATAAAAATTTAACTTGTTTTTAATTAAAATGTATTTGCAGAAATAGTGTATATTCCTAACAATTTCTCATTCATTGAAGATTCACAATGGAATACATTTTTTTTAACGTCATATAATTCATTATTATCATTTATTATTTTTTATCATGTAAAAGTTTTTAGCACATTTTCTTTTATTTGTAAAATAATTTAATCAATGTTAAATATACATAAATGTTTTATTATAAACTTTCCTAATAAATTTTAATAAATATATTTTATAATATAGTAGTTTTAACAGAACAGTTATAGTTTACCAACAAGTTGATCTGATCTCCATAATATAATATACAAATGAAGATAAAACATTTAATAATAATATTTGAAACTTGATAAAAATATAAACTGCCTCATCTTTATATATAGCTCCACCTTCAAAAGTGCACATATTTTACACCCTTAAAATTTCATGTGCTGTAAAGATATAAAATTATGAATTGTACAAATAATGTAATTGGCATCTTCATAGATTTACAAGGCACTAAAAATGGAGGATGCAAGTATTTAAATAATGCAAATATAATATATATTTTCTAATTCAATCGAAATTCTAGTGGAAAATAGTAAACATCAAAGATTTGGAGCAACCCAGTTTAGGAATTTCATGGCAGCTTCATAACCCATAAAACAAGCCTACAAAAAAAGAAAAATGCATTATTAATTTTATTATAAGAACATTCTTTAGTGCAAAATAGAAAACTAAAATTAAAATTACTTTAACTAAATAAGTATAAAAAATTTCTGCGATAAAATATGAAATAGATAGAAATATAGTATGTAAGTATAATACAATGTTTCCAGGCTTCAGTAAATGTATACATTTTACTTAATTAAGTTTTAAAAAATGAATAAGTAGTACATAATTAAAGTATTTCTACTAACAAAATTAAAATTTCATCTTCCTTGGTGAAAGAATCGCTAATATAATTCCTGGTAAAAAGCATGATATATTGACATATACAAGTTTAACCTACAACACAGCTCCCCAGTTTTTTGTGACGGAAGTTAGGCCATCCAGGGCTCTTATCTTTATGTTCCTTAATTGGCAATATCATCACAGAATGTTCTGGTGACTCAATAGATTTTTTCCATATTGATGTTTGGAACTTAAGCTACACTGAAACAAATGACCTATTCTAAAGCATAAAATGTTTTCCGTTTGTTACTATTTTGTGAAATAAGATGCTGTTTGTTTGTGCTAGTCGTGTAATAAGATAGATTACTACAACTTTCATATAACAAGCAGGTGTTATTTTTTACTTGAAGAAATTGATATAATTGGTGGATGATTCACACTAGTTCAATTGTTTACATCAATAAATTGCACTATGTTGGATACCCTAGCTGTTTTATCTGAATTTTTTCAGTCTTTCAAGCACTTTTTAAATATCAACTATAGAATCTTCATACTCTGGGAAGATATACTATCTTTTTTTTGCAATGAGAACTTCTAGATTGGAGGAGGCTTTTGTCTGCATGAGATCACTAATCAACCTTCTTAATGACATCACTGATTTCAAGTTTGCTCCTTTGTGGAATAGCAAATTGGGATTCAGGACATAGAAACTCTAATTACTGGTGTGTTAAAATTTTCCGACAAATTTACATTTTTGCTTGTTATGACATTTTTAACAGTTTGTAGATTTTACACTCATCAGAAAACATAATAAATATGTATTTATTTGATCTTATATCAAATTTTGCTTTCTGTGGTTTTTGTTAAGATGATGCTTAACAGCTACTGTGATCAAAACATTTATGATTACTATTAAACATTACTGTGATGTAAACATTTCAAACAGAGTTTTAGTTACAGAATTTAGTTCAGGCTTAAGATTGAACATCAGTTTCCACTGTAAACGATGATTACTGCTTTAGTCCAGAAATTTATGGAAAGTTTTGACTGCAATAACAGACATTGTGCCATAGATGCGGCAATCTAGTTTTTCTATTCTGCAACTGCATTCATTTGGGAAGAATAAGCTCAAGTTCATCTCTTGATTACATAATCTTCTAAATATTTGTCAAAGTCCTGATCTATGTACTTAGGTCTTTGTCATTATGGAGTCTTTATTTTTAACTTTAGTTTTATTTTAAATGTAAGCTTTGAATTTAAGAAATTCAGATTTTAGATCATTCTTTGAACTTTGAAAATAAATATACACATCTGGAATTATCATCACTATATGATGAAATTGAAATCAAATTTTTTTTAAATCAAAAATAGCTAAAACATATTTCTAAGTGTATTCTTTGTGTTTGATCACCAACAGGAACTTCAAATTTTACAGTTTCTTTACCTCATATTTTAACAATTCTATCAATAGCTGATTTCATATATATGGCTAGCCAAAGCACATGTGGCTTGTTGCATTGATATTAAGACCTAAATTTTCTATTGATTCAATTCAGCTTAATGCAACATCAAAAGTTACTTTTTGCTCATTTGATTCACAAATCATTGCTAATATTGTAGAATTTTTTGAAGATTTATAATTTGACAATATCTTTTTAGTTGCTTATTTCTTTTGGTATTCGCTTCCTTCATATTCAGAGATCCCACAATAGTTGCATTTGAGCTTAAACACATTTTGTCCATATCAGCTCGAATTGTTTTGATTTCTGTGGCTCAAACTTCCTTTTTTCTTTGTTTTTACTTTCATTTGTATCTTCTAGCAATTTGATTTTCAGCATTTTTGGAGTGGACAGCTTATTTTGGGATTTGATGGCAATTCAGAAATTTTCATATAATTAACAAATATTATACAGCAAAAGATTTGCAAGAAGAACATCAGAGATTATTTAGATCCATTTCTTTTAAGTTTGTCAAGTATAAAAAAGTCATATATATTCATTCATGCTTTTTTAATTGGTCATTTTTGTAAACAAAAGTTGTTTCTAGCAGCTCCTTTTGACATAAATATTTAATTTAGTTCGTAATATGTGTGAACTTTAGCAGCTTTTAATTTGATTCAATTCTGAAAGATGAAATGACTATATATATATATAGGTAATAAAAGTATGACACAGACACAGACAATTACTAATATCTTGGCAAGACAACAGCTAGACACCAGGAGAGTCTAAAGATGATTAAAGTTTGAGACATGGAGGCATTATATAGATTTGTGCATGCCTACTGATGAGTGTGCCACAGAGAAAGTAAGTTATTGGCATTTCATAATTATAATTTTCCTTTATATCAGTCTATTCTCCTGCACGGATAATTCACAGATTATATGCTTTAGACTATCTTTGATTAATCCATAAATTATAGACAGCGAATTGCGATAACAAATAATTTTTATAACAATCTGAAAAATATATTTTTCAAAAATTTGCATCAAATTTGTTTAATACAAATTAACTTACTGCATTTGCAGGGAAAGCTCGCAACATCACTGGAGTAGCACCTTTATACAATGCTCGTATTCCTTCTTCTTTCATTGTGTGTTTGAACACATCTCGTATTCCATTAGGATAAGTTCCTTCAGGAGCTATAAAAAGATTTAAATAACTTTAAAAGAATCATTCATAATAATGAGGAAATGTTTTTGTGAAAATGGGGATAGCACAATAAAAACATGGAAGAAAAAAACATGTGACAGTATAACAATAATTGCAACTTTTTATTTACTATGGATAAAAGAGATACATGATTTAATGTTTTACTGACAGGATTCACCAATTTTGTACATGATTCTTTGTCTGAAAGTTGCATCATTTTCAGAATTCATATTCTAACACAACAATTAAAATGTTATATTCCTCTTAGGTTTTTCTAATATATATGTATTATGCTCTTTTATCTATTCATACTACTCACTATTCTGGTATTTTTTTTTATTAGCATTAGTTGCTTAAGGGATGAATCTAATTATTAAGACTTATAATCAAATTTTTGTTTAAAATAATGCTAGTTTTTCACATGCTTTGAGCAAAAAATGCAGTTTTAAGACTTTTAATTGACAAAGAGTTTTTAAGGTCCTTATTTCTGGTGCAGTGCTGCATATTCTTACACTGAGCATTGCTATGAAGAACAGTCAAAATACAGAGCATAAAGTCTACAATATTTTAATAAAACATTATATACTCTTGTTTTTTCCAGAATAGTTCACTTTCTATTCATTCCATCTTCTTTTATTGCACCATATGATATTTTATCAATGTGTAATTCACAAAATGCATACAGAAGTTTACCGCTGTTTTTGTTGTCAGGTTCATCTCCAATTTTACCAACTCTTTAATTATACAACATAAGAAATGTGTTTAAAAATGAATGGATACATAAATTTTGCATAAATCATACCAATTAGTAATGCAATTTTACAAAATGACCAAAATCTGTAAGCTGTATAATCAAGTCCTACAAAATTACAGTTATGTCACAAGATACTTTTCACAACATCTGTTGTGTTGATAGTTTAGTTTGATTGTTTAAGCAATTTACTACCTGATGAACCATTTTTAACTTTAAATTTGGGGATTTTCTACATGCTTTCAAAAACTTTTGATGACTGTCATGTTTCTAGAATTGATCAATTAACTACAATCAATCTCTCTACATTTCCACAATTCTTTTTTCAAAAACACGACATTATATTATACCATTACATAAGATGAACTTTTTTCTTTCAATCATTACTATATAATCATGCACAATAACATTATTCAATACTGTTGCATAAAAAAGTAACAGTAACACTAATGCTACTAAAGTTCGAATATTCAATTATTATAATAAACTTTTTAAACAAATGAAGAAATTTGAAAAAGAAATGCACTTCTTTGAACTTAAATTAAATTTTAAATGCTATGTTAAACACACAACACAACATTTGCATTTCAATTAAATTTCTCAATTATAATTTAAAATTTAATTTTTCATCATTTAATTTTTTCATCAATTTTTCATTTCAAAATTCAATTTTTCATCTTCAAAGTTTAATTTAAGAAAATAAATGTATTTTCAATTTTATACCTGTTTGTAAGCGTGACTTTAGAACATCCGCAGGAATAGCAACTGCCCAATTACATATGCCAGCAGTTCCTCCAGCAACAAGAGTTCTCCATACGCTAAGATCGTTTCGGCTAAAAATACATATATAGTAATTTAAATTGTAGAAAATTCAAAATGGTTTTAAATAAAACAATAAACAAAACCATTATTAAAGTTAAGAACTGAGATAAAAAAAATTAAATGTCTTTCTTTTGTGAAAATATGCCAACATGCTGACATGACATATGCTTCACGAAACATATATGAAAGAAATCGAGATGAAATGATTCACAATAGCATAATAACTTATTGGATTGAAATCATGAGATCAGTTGTAAAATGCAAAAAATGTTTAATATAGTTGCAAAAAATAAAAATCGTTATTTAGTAATTAGTTTTTTTTTTCAAACAAAGATTTAGAATTTCAACACAATCCAATGTACTGCACAGCAAATCTATTATACAAGAGAGTCCAATTTAACATTTAATATGAACTAAAATCCTTACCAAACATATCACATATAATAGCAATCTTCTATAACAGTTTTTAAATAACAAAAGCAATTTATTTTTATACTTTTCAGATTAGATTTCATATCTTTGGAAATTACTCATTCAAAATAAATGAAGCTAATCGCATATTACATTTGCAAATCAAAGATGTATTGCATGAAGATTATAAAGTTTGTTAAAATCATAACAGAATTTGCTAATCTTTATAAAGTAATTCATTTATATTTTTAATAATCTAAACATTCTCTAATAAATATAAGAATTTTGATTTCGTAAACCATAGTTCAACAACACATAAATTAAAATTAAAACATTTCAGTAAAATTATTTTTGAAAAATAATGAATACTTTACTTAAAATCTGACAATATTAAAAAATTATTAATTGATATAATTTAGAAATGAAATTAGCATACTTATGACCAGCTGGTGTTAAAACTTTCTGCAACCATTCATAAGACATAAAATACATTCCACTAGCAGGCACATCTGAAAAATAATAAAGTCATTTTTTTTTAAATTTGCACTCAAATAATGAAATGAATAATATTACAAAATAAATTTACAAATATTATCAATTTGCATATTGTTCATATTTTTACTAGATAATCAACAGCTTATAAATATATAACTGCCTATAAATTTTCTAAGAACTAAAATTTCCTTCGAGAAGATGTTCTTTAATTCAAATTAATTTTGGTAAATCATGACCAATATGTTAGTAATATTACATAATTTTAAAATTTATCACCAGATATAATTAATATAGCTGCAAAGATATTATATATGATATGATGTTTATTTGTAAGCATTAAAAAAAAAAATACATATTAGAAATTCAGTTTAAGCATATAAAATTATACAAAAATTAAACAAATAATTAACAGATCTTAAAGTATTTAATACACATTTTAAAGATTTTATTAAAATTAAAGACATAAAATGTGTATTAAAAATTAATAATGGAAATTTTTGGTTTTCACCAAATAAGAATATGGTAAAAACCAAATCTAAATATAATGCCAAGTAAAAATTAAATATTATTATTTAAACTATTCTTATGTTTTGAATACACATAAAACATAAATTTGAAATAGAAGTAAAACTACATAGAGTTAACTTCAAAAAGGACTAATGGAAATTATAAAGTAAAAATATATTTTTTTAATAAAGGGTATGAAAATGTATTATAACATTTTCAGATAATTATTTCAATATATGACAGTAATCTACGGGAAAAAATACTTCAGATTCAAGGAGGAGGAGGAGGAGGAGGGGGAAGAAATAATTTATTTTTCTATAAAATAAATAAATTAAACACACAAAATTATATAATTCAATAAAATATTATTACAGAGTTATTCTGTCAAACTGAATTATGAAAAAGAAAAATAATAACAGTCATCTTTTTTCCCCCTGTAATCTTCTATTTAAAGTCCAATGTAATTTTTTATAATAAAAATAGAAAAATGTTTTTGTAATCAACTAAATATGATTTCAATTTTTTAAATATAATTCATTCATCATAAGCCATTTTACTTAAAAGTGAAGAGGATACTTATAAGATGTTTTTTTTTTCCTTCAAAACTGAATTAAAAATAATCATAACATTCTGCTTCATTTTATATCTAATGTCATTTTTATTTTGCTTTCTTTTAATTTATTAAATACAATTTCAATGTCTAGACAATTCAATAGCAATGACCCAAATATAGTTTCAATGAAAAATATATTTCCACCCTTTCTATACAAAATGATTATAGTGGCAACATTTCCTGCAGTATTCATTTGGGAAAAACATCATAGTATCTAAGAAGGAAATAGAACTGTAATAATCTAGCCGAGAGGGAGGGAAGTAATCAAAAGGAAATATAGGAAGGGTTTGAACTTCAAATCACAGGAAACAGGAAAGAGCTATATCTGTAATCTTAAGCAAGATGTGCTATTCAATGCTTTCAGTTAACAGACACGCAGTTCAAACTATAAATTTAGCAAGAATCAATGATGCTAATAATGTTATTGAATAATACTAAGAATTTTTAATAAAGAAATATTACCATTTCCTGATATGACTGCAATGAATTGATATTGATCAAAAGTCATGTTTTACTATAAATTATTATTAGAAATTTTTCTTCTCATTAAAATAGCAGAATCACAGGAGGTATGAAACAGTTTCATAATATCTTATTTATCATTATTTGTAAAAAATATTCTGAAGAAATTTGTATGGCTTAACTTAAAAAGTTGAAAAATTCACTGAAATTGATATTTATAGTTTACATAAATTACAATTCTGTTATAATTAATACAATACTTATTTTTTAATTCAAGCTGAAAATTTTACACTAAATATTTTTAACAATTATTTAGAATTATGTATGAAAAAAAATTGAAGCTTATTTTCAAATAAAAGATTTTTATTAATATATTTAATTCATAGTTTTTTATATTTTAATTAATATTAAAAAAAAGAATAATAAAGGAAGATATTATATTTCACTTGGAAGTAATTGCAAATCTACATTCTAATAATGTTTAAGAAATTGACTAATTGAGAGAATTCTTCAGGATTAATTATTATTATTTTAAATTCAATTTATTCATCATGAAATATTTTACTAAAAATGAAAAGCATAATTATTATAAAAAAAAATGGAAATAATTTCATTTCTTTGTACAAACTTAATCAAAACCTTTACGTTTTCTATATTTTATTGCTATAAACAAATGAAATTTATTTTTATGTCTTCAGATAAAAAATAAGATCATTTTTAAATAAATAATTTTTCAATTTACATACAAAAGAACACATAAATAATATATATATAAATCTGGACTATTTATAATTTTTTTGTAAATTTTAAAAACATAAAATCTAAGCAGAGTTCATTTCTTTAAAAAAATACGTTATTGTAAGAAAAAAAAAAAGATTTTTAATTAAAAAACCTTTAGTATTTGTCACTTATTACTTTTCTAAAATATTTTATATGGAAATATATTTATACTTTGTTTTTGCTTAAAAAAGGTTTCAACTGAAACAACATGGGGACAGAATTGCCCATCAGAATGTGACTGTAAAATGGTGAGTGCTGCACAAGTGCCGATATCTCGATGGAAACCTGAAAACAGTTCAGTGAAGACAGTATTGTGTGTATTCAGAAATGAAAGTCTGTTCTTGATGTTCCATCTTCCAAGAGATACAGAATCTATTACAGTGCTCCAAGCCAATGATGATAGTGTAATGTTTTTTACAAATGCTATTCTAAAGGATTTACAAAATATCAAAAGTATTGATTTGCAAGGCTCTTTATCTGCAGCAAAAATTCACTTAACTAATGATGTTTTTCATGATCTCACAGAATTAAAATACTTATCTTTGCAAAGAGTGGATTTAACTGGTGCAGAAAAAGCATTCTCAAAACTTTCAACTTTAGAAGTTTTACATGTTATTTACTGTGACATCGGATATCTTAAATGGGAAATGTTAGATGGATTAAAAAACCTCAAAGAACTTTATTTACGTCAAAGTGGGATCAAGGAACTGTATGGCTTTGCATTTTATGGCACTCCAGAGTTAAGACGTTTATTTTTATCCCATAATGATTTATTTTCAGTAGAAGCAGATGCATTTGTTGGTTTACTCAAACTTGAATACCTTGACCTCAGTAATAATAGAATAGATCATCTTTCTGGTTTAACTTTTCCACCATTACCTCATTTGCAATGGTTAGAATTAAAACACAATCCAATAAAAGTTATATTTCCTCATTGTTTTCAGTTCTTGAATGGAACACAGCATCTCACATTAGGACACAAGAAACAACCAGTCCATTTGATGAAATTCAGTTTCCGTGGACTCTATTCCCTTTTATACCTCCATATTCCAAACATAGATAATGATGCTCTTTTTGAACATGTGTTTTATGATTTAAAATCTTTGAGCCACATCAATTTGAGAGGGAGAATAAAGATCATTAACAATCGAGCTTTTAATGGGGCACATAAAGTTCTAAGAAAATTAGAATTGCATGATTGTCAAATTGAAAGGGTTTATGATGAATCATTCTATGGACTTGAAAACTTACATTTATTGGACTTATCTGAAAATCTTTTACGAAGCCTACCAGATAGAGCTTTCAATCATTTGAAATCAATCAAACAAATATATCTGAATGATAATCAGTTTACACAACTGCAAGAAAACTTGTATTTACCTCTTAACAGTTTACAAGCATTGGATTTATATGGTAATCCATGGAATTGTACATGTAAAATGGCATATTGGAAAGAAAGCATAGTGATGGCAAAACATGAACATAAGACTAAAATTTGTAATGGAACTTTGTGCACTGATATCTTAGAAGAGGAAACAGATCACACTCCTAAATGCAAGGAACCAAAAGTATTTGAAAATCAAAGTGTTTTCCAAATTCTTAAATTACTAAAGTGTGATAAACTTCTTTAATAGAAATTCTACATTCACTATTTGTAAATATATGTTTCATTTCAGTTAAGAATTAAAAATTCCTTGTATTTGTAAATAAAAATTCCTTAAGTACTTTTTTTATATATTTTTATGCATATTGTATATATAAATTTTTTTTTTTTAAGTTAGCGAAGAAATGAATAGTTAACATACCTAATATATAAAACTTATATGTAACTTTTAAATTTGTCATGATAATACACTTATGTCTCAAAATTTTAATTTTTAATATGAATGTGCATTTATATATGATCTTTAGTGAAATCTTCATATTCCATTTACTTACTTTCTTCATGCAATTCTCAATATAAAATAAAATAAGTCTATTAATTATCTATTACTTCTCAATAGTATTCAATTTTAATATTTATAAAAAAAAATATTTATATTTTTAAATTTCTATTAAGTGAAAACAAACTTTCTCAATTCAATACTTGTGGTCTTTTGATCTAGTTATTGTTACAAGCATTTTACTTTCACAATTACTTTTACCTTTCAGTAAAATAGACAAGATAATGCACACTGTGAAGAACACATTTAAGTTCCCTTAATTTTCTTTAAAATAATAGAAAAAATATTATATATTTAATTAATAAAACTAATTTAGTTAGAAGAAATTTTTCTTTTACACTTTTAAAAATGATTGCAAAATTATATATTTTTTTAAAATTCAAATTAATGGAATTTCAAAACTATTGTAATTTCACTTGTAACAATTTCTATATAATAAATAAAATGCTTTTTATCATATTTTATTTTAACGTATTATATAGAAAATAGAAAGCTAGTAATTTTCCAAAATAATTACTATGCTTATATAATTTTTTTTTTTAAATTTTGAAACAAGAATTTAAATCCTAAAATTATATAATTATTTTTAAATCCCTCCAGCATATTTGTATACTACATTAAAAATACATTTGTTTTCTTTATTTGGATAATCAGTGAATATAAATCTCCAAGTAAAGTAATTTGGTTTAGTATGTTGCTCTACAGTCATTTTGTGTACACTTTAGACTAATTAGACCGGGACTTACAGTTTAAAGTGTCACCACCAGGATTTGAACCTGAAGCCTGTGCTACCAAAGGCCAGAATTCTAGCCAATTGCCAACAGGCCGCCAAAGTAAAGACAAACCAGTTTACATGCAAAAATAGCCATAATGTTTATAAATTATGAAAGAAAGGATATAGTTACTTAATGCAGGGCTCAAAAATATGTAGAAATATTTCTGTAAAATTCTTACTAATATTCAAACAAAATGAAATAGCACTATGATATTTTTATGTTCAAAAAATTTTTCTACAATAAAAATAATAAATAAATGTAATAATAATATAGCATTTTCTGAAAAACCCAATTTTTGAGGCTAAAAACAAAAATATTAGAAATTATAGCAAGTTTTTCGACAATCAATTTCTTATTCAGCCTTATCATTTATCTTAGGAAAAATTAAAACAAATATTAAATTACTTAGCTAAATTAAATGAAGCAAATTAGCAACAAAATAAAGAGAAACAAGTCAAACAATCCCTTTTGTATTTTAAAATATAATTATTAAAAACTTGACAAAATGCTAAGCAATTTTTTTAAAGATTAAATGAAAAGAGCATTTTTTTGAAGCTCCAACAATCTGATTTGTAAAACATCAATTTATTCTACAGTGATACACAATAATGATCACAGAATAATACAAATATTAATATTTTGTTAAATTGTTTACTATTAAAACTATTTTACAATTAATTCTCAATAAATAATTTTAAGATTAACAACTCATCTAATTTTAATATAAAGCATGTTCACACATGAAAACATTTTTACTAAATCATATAATTAAAAATGGTTTAAAACATATAAAACCATATAAGAAATTAAATTTCCTTATTTTTTTAGAAATGTGTATATAAATATATTTATAAATGTAACTAAAGCTATTCCTGACATAAATAATTAACTTCCTTTTTTAAATTACCAATGCCCTTCAATGACTAATATTAAAGACAATTACTATTTGAAATGATAATGGTAGATACCTTGTATAGTGAATTTGTCTTAATATTTAAAAAAAAAAAAAAAAAAAAAAAATATATATATATAAAAATAATAAAATAAAAATAAAAATAAAAATAAAAAAAAAATTATAAGATGGAAGAAATTATCATTATTATTATTAACAGCAATAAAAACTGTTCTTAAAATAAACATAAGGAAAATCAATAATGCATCACCTCTTAAAAGAGTTGCAGCTGTCCCTTTATAAATACTTCTGACGCCTCCTTCTTTGTATAATTTTTTAACACAATCTACAGGTCCAGCATATTTTGCTTCAACTCCAGCACTTGCTGCTTGTTGAACCTGTTTTTATAAATCAAAATCAGTCATTGGATTTTCATAAAAATTTAAGATTGCACTATTGGGTTTATTTTACAAAGTTGTTTTTCAAAAATCATTTGGTATATAAATATTCATAAATCAGAAATTATCTGCTGAAAAAGAGAATAGTTAATAATATAATGCTAAAATTTTTTCACTTATGATTAATAAGAAAGAAGTGAGGAAGATATTTTAAAAAATCAACAGTTCTTCACATAAACACTTTTATAAAGCAACACTTTATTTCCAAAAAAAAAAAAAAAAAAAAAAAAAAGAACTTTAATTATCAAATTTTGGTTTATTAATTTTTACAACTTTAGACATTTAATCATTATAATATATATTTTAACAGAATTTATCATTGTAGGGAATGGCAGTTAATGGAGTTAGCAAAAATAATAGCAATTTAGAAAACAGCTAATTCAAAATAAAAATGCTAAAAAAATTTCTCATCAAATAATAACCTTCCTCCCCACACTCAAAATTTTTAATTTTTATAATTGTGAAAACTTAAAGATTAGGAAACTAAATCAATATTAAATGAAATTAAAAACTTATAAGAGATAAAAGTTATAAAAACTTTTTGCAGTAAAAAAAAAAAAAAAAATATATATATATATATATATATATATATAATAATCATGGAGTATTGTAATAAAATTAAATGTAAAAAACATAATAAAAATAACTTTTGATTCAATAAAAATATTCTTACACATTAAAAGAAAAACTTTAAAAGCAGCAAATAAAATTACAAAACAATTTCCATTATGATCATAAGCAAATATATTAAAATTAAATTTAAAAAACATGTCTTTTCATCATTCATATTGAGCTTGCTGATGAAATAGTTATATAAAGTGCATAATTTACTTTGAAATAAAATGAGCTACTGAAATTATAAATCAAAATACTTAAAATACAAGAGATCCAAAAATCAGGATTAATTTTATTAATTTATGAATTAATAATTTTTAAAGATAAAAAGATGTCATTTGCACTACAAGAACACAAATAAAAGTGTCTTCAAACCAAAAATTGACACTGGCATGGCATTGTCAGATATACATTGTCTGGCAGTGTATAAAGCGAAACTTTAACAGGCAACATAAATCTTAAGACAGTTCTTGGCCAATTATTTTCTTCTCCCTATAAGCAGTTTTTATTCTTGACAAATGCACCCTCATATTAAGCACTCTAGCATATTGCTGCAACTATATAAATGACTGCGGGTGCACAGAAGGTCTACCTCCCCGTGGTGTACTGGTAACACTATTTTGTGGCTAAAAGATCTACAACATGGCATTATTGTTAGATTAATAAACTCTGTTTCAGCATGTTTTGTTGTATTATCTGTTTTTTTTTTTTTTTGTTCTTTTTTTTTTGCTGTAACTGTTCCTAATCTGCCATTGGAAATAAAAAAAAATATATATAAATGACTGTTATGATCAAAATTTGGGAAAAATTATGTCATAAATCCTTTGTTCATGTTTGGCCATCTATAAATCCTGCCTTTACATCTCACACATTTTTGGCAGTGGAGATACTTAAATTTAAAAGTACGTAGAAAAACCAGCATCATTGGCAACATTAAAAAATGCATGACACCAACATAAGTATTCTATACCACTAGAAATGTTACATAATGCTGTGAATAGCATTCTGCTCAATGAGGGATGGTGTAAACATTTATTAGAATGACTAATAAATGTTTAATACACCTCCCTCATCATAATCTTATATTACATTAATAGCAGTAAAAAAATGATGCATCATCTATCTGGAAAAAAAAACTATTCTAGAAGTAGTTTATTATTGAATCTTTTTCTTTATATTTAGAGTCTGACAAGCAGTCACCTCCTACTGATCCAGGATCGTGCCAATCTAACTCAACAATTAGAAAATCTCCCAAGTGACATTGGAAATTTTAATCATTTTTTTTTTTATACATTTGCATCAGATCTACTTACTTTTATCCTATTTGGATAATTCCTTCGAACACCATATTCTTTTCATCATCATAGTTATTGAAACTCAGCAAATGATAAGTTATAATTGAAAGTAATATTCATATACAGCAATATATTATAAGCATAACAATATTCTCCAAGTATAATCAAAAGCCAAATAGAGTTAGCAGATAAATTTAAAACCTGAATTATTAAATAATTATAGTTTAGAGATTTGGAGTCTGGCATAGGAGGCAGTTAATTACAGGTGGGGATCATTTGCCGAGCATTTAACAGTCTAAGAGAGCGGTCAAAATAAATCATTAAAAGTATTTTGGTTAGTAGTTTGTAAACAGTGAAATGAACAACAAAGAGAAATAGTCAGATTATTGAGAAGAAAAGATGCCTTTATGAGAAAATATGAAACACAAGGCTGGGTTAGTGCAACAAATGAATATCAAATGTGTAGGTTGAGAAATATTTATTTCTTTTAACATTTTCCAATATATTTTCTTATAAAGTTATGTTTTAAGTGAGGAAAATGAAAAATATTTAAATTTACCTGTAAAAGACATTTGATCCTTTCACCAGGAGTCATAATTGCTGTTGTGAACACACCAGACAACATCCCAGCATTAAAAAGTTGTATTAATCTTTATAAAAATAAATTGAATTTTTTTCATAATCATATAAAAATTATGATATTCATCATAAATAAAATAATTCCATTTTTTAAAAATAACTAATAGAATTTAAAATAAAATGTTATAAAAATTAATTTTAAAGAAAAAAGAAATGAGCTACAAATTCGAATTCAATATCATTGAATTAAAATTTGTATCAATATCAACCTACACACACACAAAAAAAGGTTAATTTGTTTTAATTATAATTGTGCAGAAAAAATTGCATAACTTTGATAAAGTTATTCAAGAATAGATCCCACAACACTCAGCATTGAATAATTTTATTAATCTTTATATAAGAAACATCAATTTACTTTTATAATCTTATAAAAAATTATATTTTTCATAGTTTTCTTTTCTCTTTCAATATACAAGATATAATAAATAGAAATTATTACTTTTTGTAGAAATTGATAAAAGGGTATAGTTGTCAAATCTATAAAATTTCCTTTAATCAAGATTAAATACTAAATAAAAAGGTGTTTTACATAATTTTTTATTTCAAGTGAGAAATAAAATATTTTATAAAACTAAGACAGAAAACTACAAATATATACTTAATTTATATTGAGAAATAGAAATAAAAAGCAGAAAAATATAATAATTTAAAATTTTAACCTTTTATAAGCAAAAACTCCTTTTCAACTAAAGTTTAATCTTAGTAAAAAGGAACTTAGATTAACATTGTCTTTTTATTAATAACTATATTTTAGGTTTATTTTTTAAAAATATTTGAACACATTAACAACTGGTTAAATATAATATTGTTATTTTTCCAATAATTTGAATAATTGAAATTTTCATTCTTTTATTGAATTATCATATTCTCACACATAGTATTTGGAAAATAGATTTAATTCTTTAATATTGCTTTCAAATTAATATTGATAATTAACTTGTATATTTAAAATTTACATATTTACTATACTAGAAATTAAATTTTAAATATATTTTTATTATTTCTATCTTAAACTAAAATTTCTGGAGTAGAAGGTATTTAGACTGTCTTTAAACATTTGTTTTGTTCTCCGTAAGAGGGCGAAACACTTCAGCAGCCAAATAGTTTTTTTTTTACTCCAGCAATAAATATTCTTAAATAAATTAATAGTTTAAAAAAACACGCTTTTAGCGTTAATTTATCTAAAAAGTAAAAAATAATTGTTAACATAAGAATAAAATGACTGACGAGAAAATGAATGTCACTGTTCCAAAAGCGTGGGGTGCTCGATATCAATCGTTAAAATTTTTCACTAGTCCATTCCGAAATGCAGAGTTAGTGTAAAAATGTCATACAAAGCACCCCACGCTTTTGGAACAGTGACATTCATTTTCTCGTCAGTCATTTTATTCTTATGTTAACAATTATTTTTTACTTTTTAGATAGATTAACTCTAAAAGCGTGTTTTTTTAGTTTTTTTAAACTATTAATTTATTTTTTACTTTTTAGTTTCATTAACTCTAAAAGCGTGTTTTTTTTAGTTTTTTTAAACCATTCATTTATTTTTTACTTTTTAGTTTGATTAACTCTAAAAGCATGTTTTTTAGTGTTTTTAAACTAATATTTAAATGAGGTCAAGGTATGGAGGAGTGGAACTATAGTTCTTACAATAATGTAATTGTGAGTAAAACAAAGGCTAAATGCGAATAGTCCATTGTGCCATTGTCCCACGTATCTGATAGCTTAAAGTAGGGCAAAATTGAGCTCAAAGAGTCAGTTATAAACAAACAAACAAACATACAGGTGAAATTAATATAAAAAGAATAAACTTTCTTTCTGAAAGATGCCTGTAAATGTTTCTTTGCAGCGCTATTAGTGTATATGAGGAGAAACAGATCACCAGGGGAAAAAGTCAGTTACATACATACAAACATACAGGTGAAGCTAATAAAAACGTATTAAAAACGTAATGCTGCTACTTTTCATCCCTTTACATGATCCGTCGAGTCGAAACATTTAAATTCAACAGATATATTTTCAGATGAATGTGATGATCTACGAAAGCGTTCTAAGACAACAAATTTCGCTCAACGGAGCTGCAGTAAAGGCTCGTTTCCACCGAGACGTGAGGCATGAAGAGTTGACCAATCACTAGCCTCACCACATTCGCCTGAAACCGGTTTGAAATACACCGCTTCGAGTTGACCAAGTTGAAAGTTGGTCAACTCGAAGCGGAGCTTCACTAGGCGTAATGTTATTTTTGACGTTTTCACTGTGAAGGTGTCGAAAAAATTTTCTTGCCTGCCGCGTGAATCTTCAGCGCTTCACGCCTTGGTGGGAATGAGCCTTAACAGATATAAAATACTGGAATACGCATCGCATCGCATTTGCTGTGGGATGGTTTAAAACACAGAATTCTAAATGAGAATCATTAAAATTACGTTGAAAGTTGATATTAGTTCTAATGCATAACAAAGTAAAGATAATATTAATATAAATAGTTAGTAGCTTCGGCGTATAGAATTATCAGTGCTTACTTCTAATTATATTGATTCGATCTCAAGTGATTTATTTATTGTTAATGTAGGAAATAATGATTCTTGAAGTGATAGTCAGAAATTATAACATCTTAAGCTTTTTATGAAAGGCGAAGCAATTACTTTATTACAAGTGAGAATTATGAAAAAGCGTGGAATGCATTCAGTGAAATTTATTGATGATATAATTATTGATTGATTGTATATTGATTTAAAGTTTTACACTGAAGTGACAAAAGTCATGGGATAGCAATATGCAAATTTTCAGATGGCAGTAGCATCGCGTAGAACAGGTATAAATGCGCAGTGCTTTCATTTCTGTTCAAGTTATTCATGTGAAGAGGTTTTGACGTGATGATGACCGCACGACGGGAATTAACAAACTTTGAACGCGGAATGTTAGTTGGAGCTAGACGCATGGGTCATGCCATTTCGGAAATCGTTAGGGAATTCAACATTCCCAGATCCACTGTGTCAAGAGTGTGCCGAGAGTATGAAATTTCAGGCATAACATCCCACCATGGACAGCGCAGTGGTCGACCGCCTGCACTTAACGACCGAGACCGGCGACGTCTGCAAAGAGTCGTAAATTCTAACAGACAAGCAACACTGCGTCAAATAACCGCAGAAATCAATGTGGGACGTACCAGGGACTTGTCTGTTAGAACTGTGCGGAGAAATTTGGCTTTCTTGGGCTATTCCAGCAGAAGACCGACTCGAGTGCCTTTACTGACAGAACGACATCGCTTGCAGCGACTCTCGTGGGCACGTGAGCATATCGGTTGGTCCCTAGATGAATGGAAAACCGTGGCCTGGTCCGATGAGTCACGATTTCAGTTGGTAAGAGCTGATAGTAGGGTTCGAGTGTGGCGCAGACCCCACGAAACCATGGACCCAAACTGTCAGCAAGGCACTGTTCAAGCTGGTGGTGGCTCCGTAATGGTGTGGGCTGTTTTTTCATGGCATGGACTTGGTCCTCTGGTGCGACTGGACCGAACATTGACCGGAAATGCTTATGTTCAGCTACTTGGAGATCACTTGCAGCCCTTCATGGACTTCATGTACCCAAACAACGGTGGGATTCTTATGGATGACAATGCGCCATGTCACCGGGCCACAACTGTTCGCGATTGGTTTGAAGAACATTCTGGACAATTCCAACGAATGATCTGGCCACCTAGATCGCCCGACATGAATCCCATCGAGAATTTATGGGACATCATCGAGAGGTCTGTTCGTGCCCAAAATCCTGCACCATCAACGCTTTCACAATTATGGACGTCTATCGAGACAGCATGGCTCAATATTCCTGCAGAAGACTTCCAACGACTTGTTGAGTCCATGCCACGTCGAGTTGCTGCACTTCGCCGGGCGAAAGGAGGGCCGACACGATATTAAGAGGTATCCCATGACTTTTGCCACTTCAGTGTATAATGTTTCACGCCTCTTTAAACGTACCTCGATCCCAATATGGTGCCAGCAGTCGGGTTCGAGCCAACAGCTTTAAACAAGATCGAGTGTCATGGATATATGTATAATGTGTGGAATTGTTTGTGATTGACTCTAACTGTGCTTATGTTTTTGTGTGAATATATACAGAGTTGATGGATATAATAAATGTTTTTTTTATCTTATGTTGATGTGTTATTTTCATACAAATACTCTGCATTTTAAAGATAAGACAATAATTTTAAAGCCAATAGGAAGTGCCTATCAGTTGTGGATACAAAACTGAAATAATAAATGCAATGCTAAATAGGTTAGTTTCACAGCCTGTATTAAAACACGAATCAGCATTAGGTTTAAGGAAATTAATTGGCACACTAAAAATCCTTAAACAGCCTATAGAGTACTGTGATACTACGATTATTTTTCTGTTAAACAGAAAACTTGATTATGAAACGCTTAGGAACAAAAAAATTTCCTTCGTCACTGAACGAGTTCAAAACATTCATATTAAATTGTTTCTACACCATTGCATATTTGGCTAAACGCCAAAAGGAAAAAACAGATGTTTATTTTGATGTTAAAGGAAATAGACATAAAAAAAATTAAGCAATAAATATGTTTACTCATCACAGATAGAAGCGAATGTTTGTGTACATTGCAAAAGTAATTCTCATTATGGATTATTTAAGTACTACAGCTTTTTGGAACTCACAATCAAAGAAAAATCGGATACAGTAAAAGGCTAAAGTTAGATGCTAATTGCTTAAAATTCAAAACATATAACATTCATAGATGCCCTGCAACCATGTGCAAAATCTGTTCAAAGCTCTATAATACAATTCTATGTTCGAAAAATTCAAATGATGCAAAATCTAACAAAAATACAGAAAGTGAACTTTCCTTTATAAATAGCAATAACGCAACTGTACCTGTCACACAAGCGGTTTCATTGCCTACAGAAATTAATAACGTCAAAGACATTAATGACACTTCACAAAAGTGTAGCCTGCTCATTGACTTGGGAGAGTTGTGTAGATTTATTGCAACTAAACCGTAGTAGTGTAAACATAAGAGTTGACGGTTTGAGTTCGTGAAAAGTAAGTAGGATTGCAGATTGGGTTCAGTTACGAATAATATCAATATTTTACAAAAACGCAAGTATTACTGTTGATGCATTAATCACACCGAAAATCACCTGTGATTTTCCTCCATTTTCAGTCGATGCATCATTTCGATAACATTAAACAATTGCAGCTAGCAGATATCAACTGTCTCCAGCATGGCCCAATACACATCCTTTTAGGTGCAGACGTGTTTGGAAAAATTATGCTTAGTGGACATTTAAATATTCTAGGACCTTTATTATCTGCTTTAGAATCAATTGTCGGTTGGAAAATACTCGGATAGACAAAAAAAATTCTTTTTAAGCAATCATATTAAGTTAGTTGAAATACGATTGAGTTTGAACTTGACAAATTTTGGAAATTAAAAGAAATTTCAAATAGACCTTTTCTGGTGACTCAGCAAGTAGATTTGCTGTTAAAATTTCATTTTATAAACTTAGTGATGAACTCGGTTCTAGATGCATAACCTACATTATCGGTTATTATTAACCTAGAACATAGGTTTGTAGCGACACCTATTGATGTAAAATGGAATACAAATTGAACGACTTCTACTTTGTAGCGACACCTATTGATGTAAAATGGAATACAAATTGAACGACTTCTACTTTCACTGTTAAAAAAGGGAATTTTCCCGCTAGAATAAAAATAGAACGTAGTAAGCGTTCGAAGTAGAATAAACATGTTGTAATTGTGAAAATTGATTATCGTCTTTTAATTTGCCGTCTGGATTTTAATAACACTACGCAACCTTTACAATACCGCCACAG
This sequence comes from Caerostris darwini, assembly GCA_021605075.1. Taxonomy (NCBI): domain Eukaryota; kingdom Metazoa; phylum Arthropoda; class Arachnida; order Araneae; family Araneidae; genus Caerostris; species Caerostris darwini. The sequence goes on from BPLQ01012752.1 coordinate 944,441, forward strand.
GTTTATTAAAATTCTATCCCTCTCCACTGAATACCACAAATTCAAAGAGGACTAACTGAAATTTGGTCACAAGGAAGTAATTCGTGAAAATGAGAATGTTCCAACTAATTCTAGTTTCGGCATCGCATCAGGACCATACTTAGCAGTCAAATGCTTGCATAAATTCGGTATACAAGAAGAACTTTTCTTAGGCTTCAAAAGCAGCCCTCAAAGACTTTTATGTAGATAACTTGATGTCCGCAATCGATTCAATTTCTGAAGCTCTAAATCTGTAAGCGCGGTTGATTTAAATGTTGTCAAGTACTGGACTTGAATTGAAAAAAAATGAGCTCCTAGTTGCAATGAACTTGACTGATGCATATTTGCATCTATCAAATGCTTCTTTGAACATAAACAACTATGTTACGGAAAAAAAACCTTCAACGTCCAAGGGGCATCCAGCTTCACATGCCTTCTTTTTCGAAGTCAATTAATCGTCTCTTGAAGACACCTCAGCCAAACAGACACTTCTGTCAACAATTGCAAAGACCAATACTCTTTGCTGTCCCCCTCATAATACAGTGCAAAAATTATGAAAATAGTTGCAGTGGGATGAAACGGTTCCTGCAGACATTGCAAATGAATTGAAGATACTGTCAAAAGACATACGATTTGTTAAAGACTTCAAAATTATAAAATACTCGTTGCTTGATCTAGACAATCGGTTTCAACTACATGGTTTTAGTAATACCTCACAAAAGAAGTATGCAGATGTAATTTACTGTCTTTCTTTGTAAAATAAACGTTAGTAATAGCCAAGACTAAGTTGCACCATTTTAAACCATTTCACTTCCTCGACTAGGAACGTATAGAGTACTCCTATTAACTAAATTGATGGACATTACTTCCAACTTTATATGGATTACACTATTGTATTTGCTTGGATAGGATCCCATACTAGCCGACGGGAGACCTTCATAATCAACTGAGTGGCGAAAATCCAGGCTTTGTCTACTCTTATCTATAAGCATCATGTTAATAATGAAAATCCTGCCGATCTCACGATCAGTGGTGACATCATCAGCACTACTACACTCATTGTGGTTGAGTGGTTAAAATTTTTTAGGTAAAACATTTTCTTTTCAGTCAGAATCTACTGTACCAGCATTGAATGATCTTGTGCTTGAAGAAAGGTATTGTACATTACAATCAATTACTGCAACGAATCATTTGTTAAATGCGAATAATTTATTTCATAAATATTCATTTCTTTCCAAGCTGAAATATGCAACAGAATATTTTTTAAGGTTTGTTAATAATCGCACAAATTCAAAGGTTGGGTTATTTTTTTTAAATACTAGTGAGCTTACTAATGCTAAAAATGTGTTAATCAAATCAATACAATTTATTGAGTTTAATAATGAGATCAATGCACTGAAAAGAAATCCACCATTATCCTACAGAAGCAAAATGTCTCTAAGTCCATTTTTACCATTTAATTCGGACATTCTAAGGGTGGGTGATCGCTTGCAAAATACAAATATCGCATACGGTCACAAACCCTTAAGGGGGCAAATTTTGGCTGATCTCATTTTTAGACATTATCATGAAATTCTCTCGCATACTGGTTCACAACTTGTACAATTTTCTATTCAAGAACAATATTGGATTATAGGTACTGGAGATGTAGATATTTAATCAAAAAATGCGTAAAATGTTGTCGAATTAGAGCTTCTATCACTAACCAAATAATTTGTCATCAACGCGCATTTCCCCTACTACAATATTTTTGTAATATTGAGTATATGCTGGTCCATTCCAAATTAAAGTATCCAAGAATCGAGATTCTAAATCATTTAACCCCTTCGGTACATTTGACGACTGAGTTTCGTCATTCACTTGTTTTGCCTAAGTTACGGATGACGAGTCTAATTCGTCATTCAAACTAGGGCAAAATTAAACATATACATCTGTTCAAGGCAAGAGTGATGGCAAGAGTTCAAGGCAAGTTGTAAGAGGAAGTAAAAAAGAAAAAAGTGCTTCAGTTAACCTTGTTTGTGATAGACTGCCCTCAAAATGTTATAAGTAAGCATTATGTTTCATTAAAGTTTTAATGAAAGAAGGGACTTTGAGAAATATGATGATAATGATTATAGTGAATTATAGGATGAAAATTTTGCAGACAATAGCGAACTAGAAAATGATGATAGTGAAATATTACCAATATTTCAAAGATCACCAGATGCTTGTCAAGTAGTTATAGTGAGTGTTCTAGACAAGAATTGCTAGAATGGATTTGGGAGGAAAAAGAAAATCTCACTGATGTAAAACGATTTTGTGCAATACCTGGAATCAATTCTATGTCTGCATAGACTAGGTGATAATTCTAAAGGTTCAGATGTTTTGAAAGAAGACCTGAATGAAGTCTTTTGGGATATTATAGTAGAAAATGTTTGTTTAAAAAGTTTAAGTTTATTTTTACTATATCATATAGCTGAAATAAATGAATTAAACAAAATATACTGCCATTATATACTATTATGCCCATTAACAAATTAAATCCATTCCAAAAGCAAGAATTTTTTCAACTAAATTTGTACCCGAGGGGTTAAGGCATATATAGCTCTTTTTGTTTGTTTCACTGCTAGAGACATCCACCTAGAATTAGTAACTGATCTTTCTGCAGATGCCTTCAATTCAGCTCTTAAGAGGTTTACGTCCCGCAGAGGAAAAAGCAGTGCTATAAACAGTGATTGCAACTCCAACTTTGTTCGAAAAAATACAAATTTCTAGAATTTGAAAAAGTTTACAAAATCAAAAAATTATAATTAAAATGTAAACAATTTTTTATCTGATAATGATATTAAGTGGCATCACATGGTGATTCTCTGGGAGCTGGTATATAATCAAGAAAATATCATCTAAAACATATTATTGGTAAAACTAAATTAACATATAAAGAATTTGAAACATTTCTAAACAAATTGAGACTTGTCTTAATTTTAGACCTTTAACAGCCCTTTCTAATGCCCCAAATGATCTATCAGCATTAACACCTCGCCACTTTGTTATTGGAAAGTCATCAATAAGCATTCCTAAGCTAAATTGCATTGATTCAAACATCCCATCTTATCAGACGGCAATTTATTCAAAAAATTGTTCGAAAATTTTAGAAATATTGGCACAAGGAATATTTGCCAATTATTTGTAACTATCAAAACAGCAGATAGCACATTCAAGAGAAATATCACAAAATCATGCATGGTACCAATTTAAACTTCTATTAATGTATGTTTATGATTTTTAGTGTTGTGTTTAATGTATAAAACATTTTTTATGAAAATTCACTCAAGACTTTTGATTTCATTTATGAATATTTATGTGTAGTGTAACAGCAAGCTATTAATTGTTTATGTTTGTTGAAATGTTTTTTCAAGATGAGTGGCATGTTTAGACCGCATTTAAACAATTATTTTGTTCTTCGTAAGAAGATGCACTTCAGCTGGCAAATGTTTTTCTATGTGTATCTTTTCCCCTCCAGTAATAAATATTGTTAAAGAATGTAATGCTACTAATTCCCATCATTCAACAGAAGGTACTTTCAAACTGAAAAGGTATCTTTTCCATTAAATGGGAAATTTTGTGGATAAAAAACAATTAAATCCACATGATAAACAACAACAACAATATAATAACAAAAAAAATGTCACAGTTACTAGGATAAATTCTCTTCTAAAAAGGATATTTTCTGACAGAAGATTTGAGGTTCATATACTGATAAAATTGATTATTTAACAAATATATAAACTTACGTTAATTGTTCTTCTGGATGTTTTTGTTGAAGTCTTTTTCCAACTCCAAAACCAAAGAAACATACAGCAAACATGGGTGTCACTCCAGTAATAGGAGCAGCCATACCTTTGTAAAGGCCTAAGAATCCCTATCAAAATTTAATATGAAACCCTTGAAACATTTAAAATAATAATGCTTTTAAACTACAATATTTAAAAGACTGTATGTGAATAAGTCTTTGGGACAGGATACTTCAAAAATATAAATTAAAACCATAAAAAAAATTATATTTCATTAATAAATTTTTAAAAAATATTGCACTTACATAATATATCATTTAACTAATAACAATAAAAACCTTATAATTATAGGCAACATAAATGAAATTTCTTAACAATAAAAATACATAATAAAAAAAAAAATCAAAATACTTTTCAAAATAAAATATTATTTATATAAATATCTAATGAAATGCCAAGTAGGACAGCAATATGAAAATATTCTAGCATCACATAAAAGGTATATAAATAGCATTTTATTGCACTCTTATGAAATGTCTTTCGATACGATTATGGTCAGGGAGTACAAGTTAACAGTTTGAAAACAGGTTTAAGGGATATTCAGTTTCTAATATTGTTTAAACATCCAATATTCAAATCACCTTATTACAAGTATTATTTTCCATTATGGACAGCACAAGTTCATTAACATATACTTAATAACAATAAAAGACAACATTTGATCAGAATTATCTACATTAGCTGACAAAGTAGCACTAAATAATGTTTATGGCCATAAATCAGAATAGCAATAATGAAATATGGCAGACTGAGTATGATGTTAATATCAATATGTCATCAGACTAGACTTCAGATAGAACTGTCTAAACTTATTAATGCTGTAAAGTTACTCTGAAAAATAAACATTATATATAAGGTAATGCTATATTATTTTATGTTGCACCATACAATTTGAGAGAATAATAAATTACTTATTAAAATAGGAATGCAGAAAAATTAAAAAAAAAGAGAGAGAGAGTGGGAATTTTATATTCTTATATGAGAAACTGAATGCATTATATAATTCATAACTTCCTGATCACTTGGATTTTTAAGCCTTTTTTTATTATTATATGGATTTCAGTAAAGTTAAGACTATGAACCTCTCACCATGAGATTTTTTTTTCCATAAAATAAAATTACAGAATAACATCAGCTATATTAACATTAACAAAACAAAAAACAAGCATGATCCAATAATGTATGTGCTACTTTTTACTTAAATGACAAAATATACATAATATATAGAAAAATCAAAGTGAAATTTTATTTAATAAAGAAAAGTCAGTGAAACTGTTGCTGTTTATTATTAATGAGAAAAATAATTTGTGGTAAGATATTTAACAAAGCTAAAACACATCAGATTTGTGAACTAAATAGTTTTGAGTTTTTATTTCATTGCCTCAAGTGTCGAAAATCATGATTCATAAAGCTATTTATAGGTGGAACTAAACTTTCCAATATTTACATTATAAGATGAGAATTACTTTTTCTATTAGAATTTAACCAAGGTCTTTCAGCCTAAATTCTGGAACTATTATTATTATTATTTTTTAACTTTTCAAAATCATTTTTTTTTTTTTTAACTAACAAAATACATTTCTGAACATTTTGTATCAAAAAAAATTACTATCGATTTAAAAATTAATTCTCATGCCATCAAGTTGCATAAGGAATAATTTTAATGAAAAATTCAGGTATTCACAAACACTTCCTTTATTGTAAGTATTCTTAGGTGTATCTGATTAAAGATTTTCAGACACATATATCTTATCGGTGAATGCTTGAAATTTTATTTAACCATTTATTCACAAATAATTAGACAATTTCTAAACAATTTTACATATTCACATATATATTTTATTTTTTATGAATACTGTATCAAAACAACTGATATAGAAGTTAATATTACACCAAAGTAATTAATAAGTTAATTCTATATTAAACCAGTTAATTAGTTAATTCTATAACAAAACAATTGACACAGCAATCAATAAGTTAATTCTGTATCAAAACAATTGATACAACAACCAAAGAGTTAAATCTATATCAAAATAATTGATACAACAATTGTTAATTTAATTCTACATGAGAACAAATAATTTTCAGCACTATATAGGCAAAATATTTTATTTAAAATTGGATAGTTTGTAAGAATATTTTATTCTTCTATATGAATTGAATAGTCTTAACAACAAATGATTTGTCTCTTTTTACTTAATTGTTAAATAAACAATTACACCCAAATGTTCATGTAATACAATCATTGTTATGTAAACTGAGAATACCATTTGGTAGCTGTTGCAAGAGTACTACGGATAAGTTTCAGATAATTCACCAAGTATATTTTACATGCAATCTAGACCAGTAATGTTTTCTATAAAATATTATGTACATTTTTCTGGATTGTTCATTGCATCTTGATAATTAAAATAAGTACCATGCAAAGATATTTTTAAAAACATTTAACAGTAACTGAAAATAAAACAATTATGCTTAGTAAAATAAAAATACAAAATTTTGAGGGAATGCTTTGTGCAATTTTGTTTCAAAAATAAAATTGATAAAAATTTCAACATAAAAAAGAAGAGAAGGAAATTTTTAAATTTAAATATAAAATTAAAATTATTCAATTTTACAACAAAAGGTAAAATAGTATGAAAAAAAGTATTGTTAGCAACTTTTTAAAGAATCGTAATGATAACTCAAGAATTAAGAAGTTAATTAAAGTCAGTAAATATATGCATATTTTTAGTAAAGGAAAAAAAAAAAAAGAGTTGAATTAATTTATAAAATTAAAATTTTTTCAATAATATAAATACAGTGGAACCTCTGTAAGAACTACTTCAAGGGAGATGCCAAATAATTCGAGTTATAGTTTTCTGCTTATGGTGGATTTCGACTGTGGATTTATGTGGATTTTCTCAGGAAATATTCGTCTTGTAGAGGTTTAGATTCTTTCTAACTTATTTCGAGTTAGAGAGGTAAAATAAATAAAAATTCAAGTTACAAAGGTAATAAACTGCAAGTTGCAAATAAATTTATTTGCAACTTAAAAATTATATTGTGTACTACAATAAAAAAATCAAAATAATTAAGAAACAACCTTAAAATTAAAAATATTATGTATTAAAAAAGTCAGTTATTATTATTTATTTATTTTGCTTTAGACAATTCGATTGGTCTCTATCTATAGCATTATCTGAGCGATAAAGAGCAGAAAACCCTTTTTCTTCCGAGTTGCTATTTCATAGAATTGGTTATTTTATTTACTATATACTCATACATTGCTTTCTAAGAAACAACGGCATGCATTGTCGGCAAATCCTTAAAGTTGGTAATTTATTTTTCTTCGAGCTACAGAGGTAATTAGTTTAAAATGATTGAGTTGCAAAGATTGTAAAATCAAGCATTGCTAATGTTTGAGATACAGAGGTTCAATTTTTTTTTCCAACTTACGGAGGGAAAATGTATACCAAAATGGCTTGTGGGGATTGACTAATTATTTTGACTTATAGAGGGTTGAAATTTTGAGTAATGGAGGTTTTGGGGTTTGAAGGGAAGGGAACAAAAATTTTTTTCGAGTTGTGGAGGTTTTTGACTTAAAGAGGTTCTACTGCAGATGATTAAATCGACGTCTTTTCTCTCAGTTTTTTAAAATGATACAAATCTAAACAAATAATAATTTTAAATGCAGGTCAGTATGCAAGAGAGAAACAATGTATTCTCTTGCTGCTAATGAAGAGTATAGTTATCAAACAGTAATGAGGATCAGCAATTTTTCTAGTAAATTTTATATATGAAATGAAGTAACTGTTATATGACATTTAATTATCTGCTATTGATTTTAAGAAGAAATGATATGAGCAATATAAGCTTAAATGATCTCCTTCTATGGAAATATAATTAGAATTAAATAAAAATATTGTGATATAATTAATATCAACAAAAATTTTTTAATAAAAACTATCAACTAAAAGGATGAAAAGGAGAAATCTGATTATATTAAATTACATTTTTAAAAAATCTATTAAAATGCTCAAACTTTTAAATTAATGCTTCTATATAAGATACATAGATTATACAAAATGGATCTGGAAAGAATATTGGGTACTTACGTATTAACGGTACGTTGGCGACAGTTGCGCCAATAAAGAGCACACGCGCCAACCGCAGCTACAGATTTGGCGCCAATCTATACTTAAAATTTTTGTTTCAAATAATAAAATATATATGAAACACTTCATTTAAAATCAAAACGCTTTCAAAATATTTTTATTCCAAATAATAAAGATTGGTGACACTTAAAAATCGCCAAGTCTGTCGCCAAGGTACCGTTAATACGTAAGTACCGAATATTGTATTATTTTTGATTAATAATTATTTTTCCGGATTTGGACAGAAATGATGTACTTTTAGATTAATTTGAAGAAAAGTGTTTGCATAAAACAAATATTGGCAAAAATTCTAATTAGAGATAGGAATGAAAATCCTAACATAATATAAAACAGCATAGTTGGCAGGATAAATAGGTTACCAAACATTTCGCAATATAATGCATAAGTACAACTGGCATTCTGCTAATAAAAAAAATAACGAAATATTAAAATATGAAGAAGCTGTATGCATATGCTGTCTTATGAATGCATTCTTATTGTATATTATTTAAAATTTTTACTCTTTAATAACACTTTTAATTTTAATATAAATTGTAATATATTCTATAAATACCTCTTTTATTACTGTTTTTTTAGCACAGTCAAAAGTACCTGCATACAATGGAAGAGCACCAGGTGCCGGTTTCGGCATTGTTTGTAAGCGGACCTGTAAAAGAGTGCAAAAGTTATTTAATGCATTTCAGGAATGAGAAAATGTCATATGAATTAAACATTTTAACATTAAATCATTTGTGCCGTAAAATTAATGAATATTTCAAAAAAATTTCATATATTAAATTATTCTTAAAATAAAGGAAGCTTCATCAAAACAAAACAATTTTCAGATTTCTCACATAAAATAAATTTTTATTTTGAAAATTAAAACCGTTAAGTTATTTAGCTCACCTTTAGCTAAAAACACATATACTAAGAATGATTTAAAAGAAAGCTAGATTTAGATCTGCACATCCTAACAATGACTAAATAAATTTTATTATTTTGTAATAATTGTTACAAGCCACTATCAGCCCCACCCCCACCCTCACCCCCCAAAAAAAGAAAGTTATTATGGTCAACTAGAATGAAAAATAAATTTATTTTAATATTTTAAGATATTTTTTTTCTTCTCTCTTAAATACATAATTTTATTATTATTCAGTAAAAGAAAAAAAATTATATGAGAACAAAACATGTTATCTTTCTTTAATTTAATAGCAAAAGAAACTAATTTTTTTATAAAAGGAACAAATATAATAATTTAAATAAAACTGCTCTTAATTTTTTTATGATTTTGATTTTTATATATGAATAAATAGAATATAGAAAATTAAATTAGTATTTAGATCAAATTAACTCGAATATAGTCAAAATAAATGGAAGTTATAAATTAACACATAAACAATTTTTAAAATAATAGTTCGCTACTTTACTTTAATTGTATCAAGAGGATGGCCAGCAGCAACACAACAAATACCGCCGACACCTCCAGCTAAAAAATTTTTAATTGGACTTGTTCGTTGTTTTTCAGACATTTTTAAGCTGTAGTGAAAAAGTCAACGATAAACTCGAATACTAAATTAGTTACGATTTTCCTGATGAGTGATAACTTGTTCACATGTTATCTTCTATTTGTTGATGACATGTGACGTAGTTCTGCCACTCAAAAGTATTTATATCTAATAAACAACTCTTTTGAACATGAATATTTGATGTTAAATTTTATTCTTGAAGAAATTTCAATATAAGAATTAATGTTTATATTTTGTTAAAAACGTGTTAAATAAATGTATATGTTTAGAATAAATTCATTTTGGAATTATGAATAAACAAAGGGGAAAAAAGTCGACCTTAAAAATAGGGAAGAATTTATAAAGATAAAATGGCAATATTTATGTGTTGTTTAGGTGGAAATTCTAAAACCAGCTGGTTCTCAGTAGTAATTTATCAATAATCGGAACAAAACCGAAAAATTATTATTATTATTATGATAGCAATGATAAAATATGAAACTAAATTTTTTTCAATTATACACTTTGGACAAAATGTTGCGCAATTTCAAATTTAACAATAAAAAATTCAGAAATGAATTTTATATTTATTAATGAAAGATGGATAATGTACAAATAATTAATCTTCAAGCTAATAAAGAAGGAAAAATTCTGATAAGAAACCCATCGGATGTAGTTCATGTAGAACTTCTTAGTGGATCCGCAGAGATATTTGGTGTTGAAATGATAATAAATAAAATTTATCCTTTTTCATCTTCATTTACTGTGAGTACTCTTAACGGATGCGCTTTAAAATTAAAAGGAAAAATACCTTGGACGTACACTGTAAACTATAATCATACTATTATTGATCTTCATTTATCTCTTGAGGAGAAACGTAAACTAGCAGAAAAGAGTGGTGTAAAAGGACCAACTGTTCTAATTGCAGGACCTACTGATGTTGGTAAAAGTACATTATGTCGCACACTTTTAAATTATGCAGTTCGTTCAGGAAGGATACCCGTTTATATTGATTTAGATGTTGGCCAAAGCTCAATTTCCATACCTGGTACAATCAGTATTCTTCCTGTTGATAGTCCAGCTGATATTGTTAACGGTTACAATGATTCTAAGTCCTCTGTCTATTTTTTTGGGTATAAAAATCCTGGATTAAATATGTTATTGTATTTTCTTCTCATAAACAAAGTAGGTGAAACATTACACAATCGTCTTAAATTCTCAAAAAATGCTTTAACTTCTGGTGTGATTGTAGATACATGTGGTTGGGTGACTGGAAATGGATATCGATCTATTGTGTTAGCAGCAGAATCATTTGACATTAATTTATTGATTGTTGTGGAGGATGAAAACTTACATAAAAATCTTAAAAAAGACCTTCCAAACAAGGATATTAGATTTATTCCTAAACTAAATGGTGCAGTAGAACGCAGTAGATCTGCAAGAATTGAACGACGTTCTACATTAATACATGAATACTTTTATGGATCAGATAATTCTATAAAGCCTCACACCTTCAATATAAAATTTTCAGATATTGAAATGTTTCGTGTGTCATCCTACAAGTCTAAAGTCAAAATGAATATGATAAAAGATGCTCAAAACTACATTTCTCTTATGCCAATATCTATTACAAAAGACCTTCTCTATCATCTTCTTGCAATCAGCTATGCGGATAGTGGTGCTGATGAAAATATAATGTTGACAAGTGTCCTAGGTTTTATATGTGTCACTGAGATTGACATGGATAATCAAACTATTACTGTGTTATCTCCTCAACCAGGCCCTTTGCCAAAAAACATATTACTTGTTGGAGATATACAATATCAACACTCAAATAAATCTTCAGTCTAAATTTTATCTTGTTATTATTTATTTTATGGTGTGATTATGTTGAATTGATTTGGATTATATGAATGTAAAATATAATAATTTATATGAATGTAAAATTAAACTATATCTGTTTCTAAAACATACATTGATATATGCTTAACATTCGACAAGATTATCATAATTCACATTAACAAATTTTGTTATGGATTTTAAATTAATGGTGCACCACTTTATAATATCATCGTAGATGGTACAATATAAACAGCCTTTTATTAGGTTGTTCCATATGAAATGAACATTTCAGTAAACAATTTTTAAACGGTTAAAAATGCAAATTGTTTGAACATATATAATCAACATATGTTCCATCTACATCAATTCACTTTTGCCATGGATTACAAAGCATTGTTATGCTAACTTCAAAGAACACCCCTGATTTATAATCAATAAATTCAGTAAAGACTGTTTTGACAAAGCTTTTACTCTTAAAAAACTATTCCAAATATTTGAAGGATTAATGGCCATTAGGAAAGAAGTCTGGTGAATGTGGTGTTCACTTCAACTTATTTGGTTTTTGGAATGTGACTTGTGAAAAGGTAGTGTTACATTATCATTGGAAAAGAATAATGCCTTTTCAATTCACAAATGTTGTTTTTGATGACAACAATATCAGCTGTTGACAATACTATGTATTAAATGTCGGCTTATTTCTATGAAGCTGCAATAAATCCCTTTGATTTCACAAAACCATTACCATCGTCTTCTTTGGATATAAACTTGGTTTGGGTGCATGTTTTTTTAAACATTTTATCAGCATTTAGCCACAATGTTGATTGTTTACAATTAGAATACAGTTTTCATCACAAGTAATGATATAACCCAAAAAAGAAACAATTTCTTGCTGAATGATGTGCAAGTATTACAATTTTTTCCTATATGTCAGTTTATGTAGAATCCATTTGTCAAGTTTTTTCCTCTTTTCAAGTATTGCAAAACTACTCCATGCTATACTAACAGCAAGTTCTCCAACCAATATTGCAAGGTTAGCATTAACTTTTGTCTGCAAGATATCTTTACAGAAGATTCTTTCATGTCTTGCACAGTCTTCATTTTCTAGGTTCATATCTCCTGATCCAAGCTTCTAAAGCTGTTGTCTCACTGTAAACTGTATCATTCCCAAATGCAGAATTAATGTTTAGTGTCACTGGTTAGTAAGATGTCCAAATTTATACTTATACAGAAAATAATTCATATTTTGCGAGATCCAATGTTACTAATTTATAAGATTTTTGTAAAAATTCTAAAATCTAGTGAAGAAAAATGCAATTAGACAGTGCAAAGAATATGAAATAAAATGACATAACATGTTTATTTAATGTAATACTGGTGTATATATATTTTATTAAACATCAGTTATTATTAAAAAGTTCATTTTGTGTGGAACAGCCCAATAGTAAAGGATATTATTAAAAGAAATATTGAGTTATAAATAATTTTCACCTTCAGGTAAATAATTTGTGTTTCTTGAACAAAGTGATTTGTTATTTATTTTAATCTAACTATAAATTTTAGTACTATTTTTTAATTTATTATTAGTTTATATATATGAATTATTATATTATATTTAAATATATGAATAATATTGCAAACTACACTTATATAGTTAAAATGACCATTTTTTTAATTGTAAAATATGATAGATTTTATTAAGTAAACAATTAATTGTTTTTAGTTGAAATTTTTTTTTTTTTTTTTTTTTTTTTTCCGGTGCAGCAAGTTTTTCTGTTTTCTTTCGCAAATGAAATAGCCATATATGTTGGTGTATTGGATCACTTAAAAATGATATGTAATGAAAAATTGATATTTTGAGACCATATCAAATTTTAAGAGGTACTTGAACAAATTAAATATACAAATATTATTAATTATTATGTGTAATTATTCATACGCATATAATCGTAATTGTCCATACTGAATTAATAAAATATTTTTACTATCAAGCTAAATTGATTTGAAGAAAATTCATTACCATTATTAAGAAATCATGTAAATGGATTTTAAAATTCACCTGGACTTTCCATTTTGTCTACCATATGAACACTGTTTTTAATATTCAAGTCACATCTACATTTCTTCAATCTATTTATTTTTTTATACCTTGATATGTTCCATATCCCTGTGTAATATTTATTTTTCGTACAAAAAAGTACAATAATCAATATTGGAACTATTAATAATAAATGAAACATTTGATAATGCAATAAATTTCATTTCTAAAACGTGTATGAAAACTGAATGTTGTAAAAAAAAATTTTTTTTTATTTTTTCATTCAATTATTTTGAAGTAGGAGTTTAATCAGTGAAAGGATTTTTGAAAAGTAAAATAAAGAAAACAATAATGGGAAAGTTAGTATTTATATATATAAGTATATATTTAAGAGGGTTTGTTTGGATTGTTTTAATGAAGAAAGCTTTATTTTTGTATTCATATGCTTTTACAAAAATAAATTTTAAATATACAACCAGCATTGGCCATTGAAGGAATGATAAAAATTAAAGTAATTATTATTCATCGATATTTTTTTCCGTCTAACATATATTCAACTAATTGAATAAATAAGATAGCATAAGTGCTATGTTTTAAATTTATAATTTCATGTTTTTGTATTTTATAAAAATGTTTTAAAATGCATTATTTTACTTTCATTTTCATGTGATGAATTTTTGTATATTTATACATCAATTAAAAAAAATATAATTTTGGTACAATATATTTTTATCATATGAAACAGTTGTTTCATTTTTAAAACTGAAATGTAATTTACTTTATTATAATTTGCTGTTTTAAATATTGAAGATTTTGCTCATTGTGAAAATATAACAATAAATTTTGTCTTTTTGTCGCAAGGTTATTATTTATATAAAATTTAACACTTTTCATGAAGCATATTGTTGATGCAGATTCTATTAAGTCCATTTAAATGTTTAACTATTTACTTTAATTTTCAAAATTCAATTTTAATGAATTTTTTAAACTTCTGAAAAATTTATGTATTTTTAACAACAAATTTAAATTACATAATATTGTTTAATTAGAAAATTACTAATTAAAGAACAGTTATCTTAATTATTTAAACAAGTAAATATTTAAGATGTACTGATAAAAGAATAATAAAAATAAGTATTAAAAAATGCATGTTACATATACTATTCCTTAACAAAAATTTTTTTTTTCCTTTCATGCAATTTTTATACCCTAAATATTAATCATTTAAAAATAAATTAACAGATTTTATATAAATTATGCTACTTTTTTTATGCCAGGCGTTTTGAATTTATTTTCTCATTTATCACTGTGAGAACTATTCAGTTTTACATGGGATGTGTATTTACTATGGAGGACTTGCTAAACTACACCCAATTTTTCCATCACAATTTTAAATAAATACTGAAATAAATGTCTGGAAAATTTATTGCTACCCATTCTAAAAATCTATTTTTTTTCCCAAAAATGGCCCTCCATATCTAAAATGTACTTAAACAATTCATATAATTTCTGTAGATAGTGGTGAATACGGCTTTAATGGATCAAATGATTTTCTTATAAGCATGTTTATTTCACACCTGCTTTAAATGAAAGATATTTATGTTAATATGATTTTTATATTAAACATAAAACATTAATGCTGTCTAAGCTTCAACAAATTTTATATATTTTTATAAAGTTTTAGTGAAACCCATAATCATCTCTGAATGGCACAAGATTTTCAAGCCTTTTGGACGGACATTCTAGACTACAGATTTATTATGTCCATCCTCAGCATAGATAAAGTAATTAAATTATTTTAATCTGCTAATTAATAAGAAATTTTCCTTATTTAAAATTAAATTTTTATACTTTTATGTATTATTAAATTCGAGTTTGTGGCTTAAAAAAGTTTGTAATTGTTCTTTAAAAGATATGAATTCATAAAATTACTCAATTTTATAATTATGTGATAACAAACGTACATATATCTGTCAGAATATTTTTGTATTTATATAGTTTTCTAAAATTTTCATAATTATGAAATGAAATATGATTATATAATGCAACTTTTTAAAATGAAGCAAAAATTTCAGAATCAAGTAAAATTAATCTAATAATAAAATTAGCTATACACATGTCAATTAAAATATTGTGAAAAAATTTAATAGGATTGAAAGAATTTTCCAGATTTGATCAAATTTGGAAGAAGCAAGGAGAAGACAAAAATTAAAGAAAATATATTTATATACAATATGAAGAAAACCAAATTGCATGTTTAGACTATCTATACAGTAAATATTTTACAAGATATTTCTAATGCACTTTTAATATCAAAACTTTCTTGTAACATAAATTTTTTTGTATTACTTTTAATTACCAAATTTTTATATAAAAAATTAAGCAATTAAAAAATGCTTGTACAGTTTATTGCATGACACTTACAGAATATTATAAATTTTGTATAACTTAATTAACTTATTTATTTTGAAATTATATACAACACTTTTGAAAACTATTTCTTTAAGGTTTTAAGTGATTTTTTTTTTTTTTATATATTTAATTTCAAAATTAATATGAATACTTCGATTTAAAAAAAAAGGTTATTTTAATACCAAAACATACAAATAGAAAGGAAAAAAAATCAGTTACATGAAAAAAAGAATTTAGTTTTTGATACAATAATTGCTAAAAGAATTATAATAATGACCAAAAAATTTTAAATTCCAATAAAGAAAATATAATTTAAAAACTAAACTCATTATCATATGAATATTGGAAAAAGTTAACACTTTAATAATAATGAAAAGTGAAAAACTGTACTTATTCATTATAATTTTGAAGATTTTCTTTTCATCTGTCAAGGAAGCTTTCAAGTACATATTTATGGTTATGATATTGGTACATATTTATTATTTGTGTTCATTATTTTAATGCAATTAAGATTACCTCTTTTATTTGACAGAACTACTAATACATAAAATGTAGTAGTTCCTTTTTTTAGATGCGTGCAGCTTAATGCATAATTCTGATATTTTTTCTATTCTCTAATTTTTACCTATTCGTAAAAAATATGTATTTGTTGTTAAGCAAATTGATAATTTTAAAATTGTCTGACAAGGATTTTAACAATTTTTTTTAATTCATCATTAATTATTTTGTAGGTTAATTTTTTTTTTCTATTTTCTCAGAAGTTGTTTAATTTTAATTAAAATCTGATCTTTTTAATTTTCTGTGTTCTTCCTTAAATTTGTTCATTTTCAATGAATGAACAAATTTGCAGATTTTTCATTTTAAATGTTAGTTGAATTGTTGAGACTTTGTTCATTATAGTATAGCATGATTATTAAAAAAAAATAATTAAATATGAACAATAATATTAGAACCAAATAAATATTAATATTAATGTAAGATATTCATGGTTTTTCCAAAGTAATTTAAACATTCAAATGGACTACAATTCTAATTTAACATAAATCTAGAACTTTTTTAAATGTAGATCTGCTCCATTATTTGTTTTATAAGATTATAAAATAGATAGTTTCCAATTTTATTAAAAATTATTTATATAAATAATTATTGCATAAATAATAAAATACAATTATATAAAATTATAAAGATGAATACCATATTATATTGAGAAGGTACACATATTTCAATCTTAATTCTTAACATAAGATATAAACAAAATTTATTAAGAATGCAATTATAATTTATTAAAAATAGTCTTTAATATTGTTTTTTTTTTAAGTACGACTAATTTTAGAAATTAATCTTAATCTGACAGTTCTGCTTATTTATGATTCCCTAATTCTCTTATAATGACTTTAAACAGTTTTCAGACAGACAGAACAGACATTTAACAGAAAATTAAAAAATTTTTTTAATCATTGCACATGCTAAACATAGCAAGTTGAGATAAAATGCAAGTAATTTTTGAATAAAAGTAGCAGTATTATATTTTCCAGTGAATAATTTAATTCCCAAAATATTTTTGGAATATTCTAACTAAAAATAATGCTCTTTTTTTTAAATGACTGAAAGCTAGTTTTACATTTATATTTGTTTAAAAATTTCTTCATACCATTTACATTTGGTTTAAAGATTTTCTTATATGCAATTCAATTTTGTATATTGTTTCAATAATTTCTTGGTGTATTTCCTTCTTTTCTGATTTTAACAAGTTTTTAATAGTAACAACTTAATCTATATATTTTTTGTGTATATCATTTTTTCCCCCCCTCCTAACATATTGGTATAAATAAAAAAAATTATTCCAAATGAACAACAGCAGTTTTTTTAAAGTAACTACAGACATTAAAAAAAATAAATAAATAAAATAAGACTAGGCAAGAGAAAATTTTAAACAAATTAAGTTTAAATAAACTACAAAATGATTTAACTATCATGACATAGTAAAAGAAATTTTAGTTGCCTATTACAAACTTAAGCTTTGCATCAGTAATTCTCTAATAAATCAGCAAATTAAAAAAAAAAATGAAATAATATAAGTGCTTCAATAATCTATTCTGTACATAAATGCTAATAATTCATATTGTTACTATAAATCACAATTTTTTTTATAGGAGCATTTTCATTAAGATATATTATAAAATTTTGAAAATATTTTTGTAATGAAATCTTGCATATACATTTTTCAATCATATTAAATAAACACCTTTTTAAAAATTTTGGTTGAATCTTATTTTGATTTACAAAACATAGTACAATTTATATGAACATTATAAAAGAACATAGCCAGCTCATTTATCATTATCTGCAGGATATTTTTTTAAATTTTTCTCATGACAGGTAGACAGAAAGAAAAAAAAATGGCAAGCAAATGTTTTTTTTTTTTTTTTTTTTTAATTTTAACTTAAAAAATAAGTTTTGAATTATATTTAATTTTTAAGTTATGAAGGTCAGAAAATTGTGTTCAAATGGTATATGAATGTATAATAAAATTAAAAATATACACACAATTTTGATTATTTATTCACGTAAGACATGTGGAATGTCCCATGATAAGTAAAGAGGAGCAGGAACAATGTCCCATACATAAAAGCACAGAACAGATCAAGCAATGGATGAGCAATGTTGATCAAACTAAAATTACACTGATTATATAAATTGTTTATATGTCAAAAGCAATAATTGTTGAACCTTCTTGGGTGCCTTTTTTAAAGTTACAGGATCTATGTAATCATCAAATCATCAGACTAGTTTAATTAGTGTTTGACATTACAAATTATTTCAACGATTTTCTCTCTTTTTTCATTATGGGAAAAACTTAATATTATTAACCGGTATTTGTTTAATTAGAATTTGCCAAAATAAGTTGCTTGTTTGATACCATATTTTAAATTGGTAAAATTGATAAGCTAGAATAATAAGATTTTATCAAAATTTTAACCACATAAAAATTAAATTAATAACGAAAATATATGTAATTTAAAGAAGTTTAATAGTACTTCTTTAATAGTATAGGTGGAATTGAAAAATGTGTACATCATTTTATTAAAATAACAATCACATAACAGTTTTTTACAATAATGCATAATGTTATATTCTTTACTAATTTTGAAGATTCAAATTACTTCAATATTCAATCAGAAACAGTTAATCTTATAAATTTATGTACTTTCAGTACTCATATACTGTCATATGATTATACAGCAAATCCTGTTTGGAAAAAGACCAAGCTGAGGAATAACATTTTGCTCCTTATCAACAACTTTAATACAAATGGATTATTTCAATACATCTATTACTTTTTAATCTCTTTTCCACATTTAATGGTAACAGATGTTTTAGAATTCTAAAGTATATAAACTTCAGCCACAGAAATAAGTGTATTGAGCTTGAATGAACATATTTTCATAAGAATAAGGACAGCACTCAAAGTAATGTCACATGAAGAATTGATATTCTTTCTAGAAATTACTTTTAAAAACTTTTTTTCACAAAACTTACAGCAGATAGAAAATGGTCTCAATTTCTTAGACTGCACAAATATTCTTCAATGCACACTTCTCTCAATCTTTTAGAAATCTAGAAAAGGGTTTAAAAATCTAGAGATGAATGACATTATTAAATTTTAGAATAAAATTATTTACAGAGAATGGCATGCCTTTTGATAATTATATATTTTCCGTGAATCACATAAAATGCATGTTCTAATGAATTTCCCGCCTTTCAGAAAGTATCATGTGACCCATAAGAAGAATCTTCTTTGGAAGAGGGCCAGGTTGTGGGGATAAAATAGTAATTGAATTTTTGTCCTTTTCAACACCTTTAATACAAATGAATCCTAAAACATCTGTTACCATAAGGTCTTCTTTCACATTATCTGCAGAGCTAAGTGCAAGAACTTGGTTGATAAGATTGTAACCCAGTGACACAGGAACAAGAATAACATCATTTAAAGTAACACCATTCAATGATTGAGCAGGCTCATTGCTTTGGAAAGGTCTGGAAATTACCTTAAATATTTTTAATTCAGAAAACTGAATATCAAAAGAAAATGGTCTTAATTGATTGGTTGGACCATAGAAATATTCTCGAACACGAGCTTCTCTAGACAGAATGCGTTGTTCTCGACGGCGCTCCATGACACCATCAAGTTTTGGAACAAAAATCACATTTACAGAAGAAGGCATGTCTCTTGATAATTGCATGAACATGCGTTCTTCATGAATTACACATAATGTATCTATTTCAAAAGCCATTGCAGCAAAAGTGATAGCATCATATCCATATCCTCTTACCCAGCCACAGCTATTAATAATCACACCTGATGACCTGAGTGTTTGGTTGGCCATTTTTAAGCCAGACTGAACAAATTGACCCAAGTGTTTTAATAAAAGAAAATATAATATAATATTGTGCCCCGGACTTATGTATCCAAACTGATAAACATTTACTGCTTGGGCATCAAAGCCAGATACTATATCTGCAGGTTTTTCAATAGTAAGAATTCCAATAGAGCCAGGAATAGAAATTGAATTTTGTCCAACATCTAGATCTACAAATAACGGGCGTTTTCCTAAGCGGGAAGCATAATTTAATAATATTTTACATAACGTGCTTTTGCCAACATCGGTTGGTCCAACAATAAGTGTGACAGGTCCTATAGATTCTCTAGCGCGTGCTAGATTTCTACGTTCTTCTAAATGTGCATGTAGAAGAACATTAAGTATCATAGTAGTATGTCTTGCGAGTTCCATTTCAGGGTTACCAGTAACTTCAACTGAGCAACCATGCCATGTGAATATACCAAAGGATGTGTTAACTGGAAATTTATAAATTTTATTTAATTCCATTTCAGTTCCATATATTTCAGCCAGGCCATTTATTAATTTGATTTGAACAGCATCTTCTTTGACAAATATTCTAAGTTCATTTTCAACTTCGAGTTTGCGTATCTGACAATTTTCAGCCATTTTATGAAATCCAATTATTACAAATAAAATGCAATATTCAGCAGAAATTCTCTTATAGGACTCCTCAACATACGTTACACCCTTATCTTGCAAAATATAATATAAATATATTAATATCCATCTTAACTTAACGAGATATTTGTAGATTTATGCTCGCGAATGCTACCCTGTCTCACTTTATCCACATGCGATCAAAATAAAACAAACACTGTGAATATCTATCGAAACTTGACTTGATTTGACTTGACTAAGTGCTTCGAAATTTATTTCGAATCTTAATTCCATTAGACAGTTATTTCTATATTTTTCAACCAGTGATGAGAAGTGTTGATAAAGGAATCCGAGAAGAAAATTTCGAGTTAAAAAATTGATGATGCTTAAAAATCATTTAAAATAATAGACACAACTTATTATCATTGTTGGCTTAATTATTTTAGCGTTTTTCTATGTTTAATTTGTAGAAAAGTTACCAAAATTGTGTTTTATTAAAAAGGATCCCTTAATTTGTTCATGTATGAATTTTAACGAAATAGTAGAGAGTTTTTGCATACCGTACGTTAGTTACCGTAGGACGACCGTTAGCTTTTTCTCCCTAGCGCGCATGCTCATAGGAAACTGCGCATGCGTATCTGTAATAATGTTTCCTATGAGCATGCGCGCTAGGGAGAAAAAGCTAACGGACGTCCTACGTAACTAACGTACGGTATGCAAAAACTCTCTAGTAATTATAGTTTTCTTATGTAAATAAAATTTTATTAAAAACTCTAAGAAAGTAAATTAAATTAACAAATTAGATTAACAAATATAATTAAAATAAATAAAGATATATATGAATCAATTAGTTTAAAGAATCTCGCAGACTTTTCGCCAAATTCACTATACTACGATACAAATTTAATTACATCGATTAGTACAAAAAACTGTATAAAAGATGGAAACATTCTCACATCATTTCTTTTTTGAGTCAAATATTAATAATTATTAATCCTAAATATTTAAAAAAAATAATAATTATAATTATTTAATAATTATTAATAATTATTTCATCATTGTTGAATAAAGATGTCGAGTGCCTGAACGCGAAGCGTTCATCTACTCAATGGTATGTGAAGGCAGTAAGAAAGAAAAGTCATGTTAAATAGATAATAGTAATCGTATGATTTGAGAGAAAAAAAAAGAAAAAAGAAGAAAGTAAGGAAAATGTAAATCATCGGTGATGGAAACGTAACAAGAAATTTATGATCTGTAAATATGCATTGAAGTAAAATATCTAAAGAGCGATAAGTGAGCAGGAAATTATGGTAGTTTGAGGCTTCGATTCCATTTAGAAGTAGAGAAAGGATACTTGTATTTTCCATTCAATTGCGTAAATATAGTTTGTTTCTTGATGAGAGGGTTTTCGTGAGTAGCAATGGTATTGAAGAAATTTCTAGAAAGTTTAGTAATATAATAATTGTGCAGTCAATAGAATCAATTTTTAAATCTTGATGAATTGTAGAGTTGCGGACAAACCAGGGCGCACCAGTGATAATACGAAGAAGTTTGTTTTGAATAATTTGTACAGATTTCTTGTTAGATTGTGCAGCTAGACCCCAGATTGGGGCAGCATAGGTAAGGATAGGCCTAAGAACTTGTTTGTAGAGAAGAAGTTTGTTTGACAAAGTTAATTTAGAAAATTTATTAATGAGTGGTAGAGGGAGATAAAATTTTTTCCAACATTTTTCTTTGATTTTTTGAATATGAGCTCGAAACGTAAGTTTATTGTCAATAATTAAGCCGAGATATTTAATATTAGTTGCCCATTCAATTTGTTGATAAAAAAGGGAGAGATTAATATATGGTTGTCTGGCGTGTCCTTTTCGGAAAATGATAGCTTGAGATTTAGAGACATTATTTGCGATGCGCCATTTAGTTAGCCAATCCTCTAGAATATTCAGAAAATTTTGAAGAGTATTGATGACATAAAGAATAGAAGCACCTTGGGCAAGAGCAGCAGAATCGTCAGCAAATAGGCAAGTGGAAATGTTAGTGCACTGAGGAAAGTCATAGGTAAAGATATTGTAGAGAATAGGACTTAGCACGCTTCCTTGAGGTGTACCAGCACAAATACGACCGATTTTGGAGAATTCATTATGAAGTCGAACTTGAAAGGTTCTATTTTTAAGATAATTTGTAATGATAAGTGTGATCCAAATTGGAAATTGAAGTTTGATCATTTTGTAGATCAGTCCATTGTGCCACAATCAATCGAAAGCTTTTTTGACATCTAGAAAGACACCTCCTGTAAAAAATTTATAGTTATATCCTTCAGTGATGATATTGGTGACACGTAGAAGTTGATGACAAGTTGAGTGATGCTGACGGAATCCAAATTGTTCTGCTGGAATTATGGAATTTTTATCGCAAAAAGAAGTAATATGTTTCACTAAGAGTTTTTCGTAAAGTTTTCCTACACAACTAAGGAGACTGATGGGCCGATAATTTTGAGGAAATTTCCTATCTTGGCCAGGTTTAGGGAACATGATGATATTTGCTTTTTTCCAGATAGGAGGGAAGTAGTGATATTTAGTACAGCTGTTGTACATTTTTGCAAGATGAGTAATGGCATTAAGGGGGAGACACATCAAGGCTTTATTTGGAATGTTGTCAGGTCCAGAAGATTTCCGAATGTTGAGATTCTTGATTAAGTTAATTATGTCAGATTTAGACAAAAAAAATATTGTTATGATAATTGTGATGATCAGCTAGAAAGGAAGTTACTGTATCTTCAACATGCTCAATTTGTGAGTAATCGCAAGGTTCAGTGTTTTCTTGAAAGGAGAGTTCAAGGTTTTCAACAAAAGAGTTCGCTTTATCAGAAGATGAGAATATAAGACCTGAGGATCCAACCAGTGGAGGAATTTTGGGATATTTTTTGGTAAAATGTTTGTTGATTTTGAAGAGAGAATTATCTTCTGGATTTAGGCCTAATAAAAATTCATTCCATCTGTCATTTTTTAATTTGTGAATCATTTGCTTTATTTCTTTTTGAAGCTTGTTGACGGATTGCTTGAACGGAGGAAACCTGGTCTCTTGCCATAATTTTCGAATCCTGTTTTTTTCCGCAATTTTAGAGGTGATTTCATTCGGAAGTTTTTGGTGTGGAGTACTGAGTTCTTTAGATTTGCTAGCAAGGTTGATAGCAGAAGTAACAGCATAGTTAAATGTATCAATTATTTTGTCAATATCTTGAATATTGGAGATGACTGGATTACCAGGAATGCTTTGAGAGAGAATTTTAGTAAAAATATTCCAATTGGTAGTTGTGATTATGCTATTGAGGAAGGGCGTAAATGAATTATGAGAGACTTCAACTATCACAGGGTTATGATCACTGGAAAGATCGTTGATAGAAGAAGCAGGTCCGGCGTTTAAATTTTTAAGAAGTGCGATGTCAAGAGTACTATTGCAAGGATTGTGAAGGCAGAAATATGTGGGATCATTAGGAGCAATAACATTGAATGCATTAAGATTTGTCCAATCGAAGAGAATAGAACCATTTATGTTGCTGCGTCCATTATTCCATGCAGGATGCTTGGAATTGAAATCACCAAGTAGAAGTACTTGTTGATTGGTGTTCGCGATTGTATCAAGTTCTTGTGTGAGGAATCTACCAATGGGAGGGCGATAAATGCTAGCAACAGTAATTTTTAGGTTATTCTTGAGATTAATAATGATAGCAGAGTTTTCAAAGGTGGTTGTTGTAAAATAAATTTGATGATGATTAATATTTTTATGAATACAGATAGCCGTGCCTCCTCCTCTGTGGGTAAGACGATCGGAGCGATATATGATATAATTTGAAATTTTGAAGGAATCGCCTGGCCGAAGATGTGTTTCTTGGAGAGCAATTCCATGAGGTTTATTTTCAGATATTTCCTTCTGATGTGCGGCAAGAGACAATTGGTTGGAGTTCTCAGGCTTCATTTGTTGTGCTTGTTTTTTAAGTCTCTCCGTCGAAGCATTGACCTTCGGGGGAGGAGCAGGAGTGAAATTAGCAGGGTTTTTAGGACAACCCGAGAAATTTGCAGTATGCTCTCCAGAGCAAAGGGCGCATTTGGGAGCTTCATCTGGCCTTTTGGTGCATTCTTTGGTGGCATGAGGTCCAGCACATTTGAGGCATCGAGGGTCTCTTGTACAGAATTTGCTATGATGATAGAATTCTTGACATTTATAGCATTGGCTGGGTCCTGATTTTCTTCTGAGTGGTTCAACTTTGACCCTAAAGTAATATAAGGTGGATAGGTCGAAAATTCTTTTGTTTTGTTCATTTTTTGGTAGAACTATTAGGTACAGAGGTAGATTGCCGGTACCAGCACGATTACGAAGTGAAGTTATGAATTCAGGATGAAAGTTGAGAATTTGGAGTTCCTGCATGATGACATCAATTGGGAGATCTGAAGGCAGTCCGCGAATTACAACTTTAAGTTGCTTTTCTTGGGGCAATTCAAATGTATGACTTTTAAGTTTCAGGTGATCAATTTGCTTCCGTATGGATCTGTAGTCATCAGGTGTGGTTGGAAAAACTTTTAATTTGCCTCCAGAAAGGCGTCCTTCAATCTTTGAATTTGTAATCTGATTGAAGTTCTTAAGAATTTCAGTAGAATTTTGTATGTTGTCAATTATAATTGGAGGGACATATTTAGTAGTATGAGGTGCAGGACAAGAAGAAGCAATATTGTGGTCATTAGTGAGATCTGTGTCCATACTGTTTTCGTCCAGATGTAATTTATCAACATTTTTTTAAATGTCTTCAATTTTAGCAGGAGGTATGTTGTCTGCATCACTAGGACCAAGACTTTCATCGGGGTTAAGGCAAGCAAATTTGGAAGATAACTTGATAACAGTGGGATCACTGGTATTAGGCCGTTTAGCTAAATTTTTTCTTTGCTTTTGTGTGACCTTAAGTTTTTTCTTTTTAGTAGGAGTAGTTACCGAGTTGTTTGAATCATTGAGTTTCAGCAAGATGAGACTCATTTGCTTCCTTAAGTTTTTATTGGTAATATTAGAAAGCGTAAGTTGTATAAAAAGATCTAAATTAGGTATTTGAGGTTAAATTTTTAAGCAATGTTCAATGTTGTTCAGATGATCATTGAGGTTTTCGCACTCAATGAATGATGAAAAATTGTTAATGCTGATATTAAGTTGATCAATTTCTTGAATAAAGTTAAACGCTGTCGGGTTAGTATTAACGTCAATCAAATGAAGCATACTGGTTGATTGGTCAGCAGAGGAGAGAGACATGGTTGTGCTGTTTGAGGAGAGCGAAACTCCGTCGACAACAGCCATAATAGAATAAAATAAACAAAACCAAATATTTAAAAAAAACTACTGACTAAAACAGAAAATAAATATGCACTTTACTGAGTAAAGGCAGTGAGAAACGCTCGTAGCATAAAAAAAAAGCCCGAACAATTCTGCGCCTACACAGTAAAATACAAAAGAAAAAAAAAAAGAATTCTAGAATTTAGCTAAAAGTTCTAAAAAAGAATTCTAGAATTTAGCTACTCATTTTATACAACAAAATAATAACATAGAACCAAAGAAATAAAATAGAGAAAGGTAATAAAGAGATTAAGACAGAATAAGAGGGGGGAAAATCACATACCAATGAGGAGAAACATTAGAAAACAAACATATTTGAGGGAGAGGAAAAAAAATCACGACCGCTCAGCTCAAAGTCCAAACTATAATTGTATAATTATTTAATAATTACAACATTCCGCTATGGTACAGTATGTAATTGATCAACAATTAAGCTCCTTGGCTTGGCTTGGCTTGGCTTGGCTTGACTTAATAAGGTGCTTTGAGATGTATGGCAGCTAATGCTGCTTTATCTCATCATAAGCTAATCCAAATGCCGTTACAATACTAGAGATAAAAGAAGTTGACAAAAGTGAAAATTAAACCCGTATAAAGGAACAACTCTAAATTCTTGATTTTATTGCCTATGAAGGTTCACAAATTCAATTTTAAACTAAAAGACCGACAACCAAAAGAAATTAAATCAGATGGATAACTTTGAAAAAGAAAGCAATGGATAAAACTGCACATCAAAACGATGATTAGCAAATATGAAGTACAACTAGTACTTGGGAAAAAAAAGTGAATATAAAGTAATAATCCCCAGAAAAAAAAAGTGGGTAACCCCATAGCTTACAGGGTTATGAGAGTTTTCGTAGATATTGTAGTATCATTGCTGTCTTATAATATGCATCCACTGACATAACAAATATCCAAGAGTAAGAAAGAATTTTTATATGCGAAAGCACTTTGTACATTGTTTCTTGGTTCTATATATTTCCCGCATTAAAACAAAATGTGTTCAACTGTTTCCGGAGTTTTGCAGATTAGGTATAATGGAGATGAAATCAGGTATCCATCGAAAACATGTATTTGGATCCCATACGAACAAGCAGACTGATTTTAATATCGATTCTCTTTCACTGAGTTGGAATCAAAATTCTGGTACTGGAACTGTGTGTTCATCGATTGTAATTCACGTCATTAATCTTATTATTAAAATTGCTATGAATCATGAAAGAGTCTAAATTTTCCAATTGACAAATTCCAACACGTATATAAGCGCTTAATTATTTTCAGTTGTGTGTGTGGGAAAACATTTGTTAAATTTCTTCAAACATTATTTCTCATTAAAAAAGGTTCTCTGTTCATTGAATAACGTTATTACATATGATTATAAACTGTGGCTCCTTTTTTATTCGTTAAGAGAGAAGTGAATTGGTCATTTTTTTTTTAAATAAGATTTTAGTAAAATCTTCATTTTTTTTCTTTGTGTTTTAATCAAAACCTGCATTTTTCAGACAATCGATTTTTTTCTTCCTTCAAAACATTTTGAAGTCTCTTTAAAACAAGTGATATAAAAAAATTTTTTTTGTAAGTCAATTCCTACTTTTTTTTCACTATATTACAGAAAGTCTTTTATAAATAATTTTCACTCATTTTTTTAAGTTTATCTGGCGGCATCTATTGGTAGATATATGCAATTTAAATCTAAGAAAGAACTAAAATTAATTAATTAAACGTAATTACTGAATTAATATTTGAAAAAACTGTATTAACATCCAGTGTCATCCACTACAAGTACAAAAAAAAAATGTATTTGAACTTGAGTGGATGGACAAAAAGTATTTTATTAATGATTGAAAATTTGAACAAGATATATATACATATAGGGAGAGTGTGAGCCAATAGAAGGAATTGAATAATAAGTTTTAAACAAGGAATAATTAATTAAAATTTTCGTAAATTACTACTGTCAATATTTCCAATATCAGTTCAATTTTCTCTCCTGTCCAATTGCACGCTTGTCTTCGTTCAGGGCAATGCAATACTAATTACATTTAATATATTTTAACGTTTAGATATAATAAGTATAAAATTCATTTGAAATGCTATTTAAAAACTAAAGAAGTCTTTAGAAAATTTCCGCATTTCTTATTGGTGTTGACAGGAAATATTGTTAATCGAAATGTGATCCGAATGTGTGATCCATTCTGTTTCGATAATTATAAATAAAAAATTCTCCAGTAATCGATATGTCGATAATAGATCTAGGTTTTCAGAATGTGAAGACTTTGAAACGTTGTTTAGGATTCTTAAAACTTTTCATCATATAACTAAGAGTCGGACAATAACATTTTTTTTTTCAGTTTTTTTAGGTGTATAGTCAGTGCCGGATTTAGATGAAAAGAGGCCCTAGGCTATTCCACTTATGAGGCCCTTTCACCTCCCATTTTTAAGTTTGTAAATTATTTACTATGCTTGTTTATTATTCATATGTGTAGAATTTCTCCTTATTTTTGATTCAGTGTTTTAGTGTTTACTGTTTTTAGAATAGTGTAATTCTAATTTTGCTAACAATTTGAATGTAGGCCCCTCTTGATCTTGAGGCCCTAGGCTGAAGCCTAGTTAAGCCTATAAGAAAATCCGGCTGTGTGTACAG
Organism: Caerostris darwini; assembly: GCA_021605075.1. NCBI lineage: Eukaryota > Metazoa > Arthropoda > Arachnida > Araneae > Araneidae > Caerostris > Caerostris darwini. The sequence continues at coordinate 973,239 of BPLQ01012752.1, forward strand.
TTCATGTTGCTACAAAATCGATCCGTTGACTCAAGGTTATTTAGTTTGCCATATTCCGGTAATTAAGAAGAATTCTGAATTTTCGCTGATGGGGATTCCTATAGCAAGTTCAATTAATCCTTCGCACAAAGAATGCGCCAGAAGTCCAAATAACTAGGCTGCGATAGCAAAATCCTCGAAATAGTTATTGTAGACACGCAGGCAAGCAGATCGTTATTTATATCACTGGAAACCAATTACAAGAGAATCATTATTATACTCTGATAGAAGACATACTGCCTTCGAGGTTTTTGATTCGCCTTTTTATAACTAATGTCCTTCTAGAAGATTTAATTACTGGATTCTATCAGAACATCCATTGCCTGTTTCCAACGTATTTTTTGGTATTCCTTAGATTCGCCCAGAAGTCCGATTTGTATTGTGGTGCCATCTGGTAAGCTTCGATCTAGTGATCTAATTAGTTATCGATGCATTAGCGGGTGTCATTTTTTAATTAATCAGAAATAATTTCTCGTATTGAACCATAAAATATATAATGCTGGTGAAGCTTAATTTTTCAATTTAAAACAACAAACAACTCTATCCCTGTCAATAGCTCTAACCTTTGCAGTTTTGTAAATATATTTTTTTTTATTCTACTAACTGAGAAAATATTCGAGGGGAAATTTAGAATTTCTTTAATGTTTCATTTTCTCAATACTAGAAAGACCACAACAGCTAGCATTGTGTTGGAACACTCTCGTCAAAATCGAAATCATATTGGCAAATATTCTACAATGGAGGCCTGATCGCCGAGTGGCTAGCGCTCTGGCGCTCGGTACCACAGGTTTCGGGTTCGAGTCCCGGCGGTGCCATGGATGTTTGTAGTGGTATGGAATCCACTAATATGATCGTAGAGCGTTGCGAGGGTACTGTTACTCCACTTCTGTAGCTTATCCTCAAGCTACACGTACCCTCTGGTGAATAACGTCGGTGCAGCCCTTGCTTATGGTATAAATATAACTGTTTAAATATTTTCCAGCTGCATTAAAAAAAAGATTCTACAATATCAATTTTGCCTTCAATATAAACGGTGACAGAAAAAACACACTGGATCTAAAAATTGTAGCAGTTATCTTAATATATTTCTTTTGTAAATTCTCTAGAAGTATTCAATGTTTCGCACAGTTCCACTATGTTTGAGGAAGTCGCATCTGCACTTAATTTCCTACACCTTTAAAGAGTTACTATTTTCCATTTCTGATTTATTTATAGTATTACCATCCTAAAGTGAATATAGAGATATATAAGTAGTAGAAAGATTTATAAGTAAGAAAAGTTTTTAAGTTAAGATTTAAAGTTAAAGAATTTTAAGTTTTTAAAGATTTATAATTAATGTTTTACATTTTACACCTGTAAAACTCTATTCTCTAAGGTTCAAAGATCGCTGAAACGGAAGATATCAAATTTTTCAAATTTTTTTTTTTTTTTCATTTCGATCATTTTTAAACCAAAAATTCTCCAGTAATCTATATGTAGATAATGGATGTAGGTTTTTAGAATGTAAAGACTTTGAAACGTTGTTTAGAATTCTTAAAACTTTTTATTATATAACTAAGAGTAGGATGATGACAAATGTCCTTTTTGAGGTCCGGCTTCTGAAGTATATTCCATTAAATTAGTATTCGCGGTGATGTCCACCATACCAATCTTGAAATCCATCAACACAAAGTGTAGGACCTCCTTTAATTTACGTGAATTGAGAAACAAACTAACAAATATATATATATATATATATATATATATACATATATAATTGAGTAGAAAATACAGGTGACTTACCTGAAAAGACAAATCAAATAAAAAAAGAATCAAATTACCCATATTGCCAGGAAAACTTGACCCAAACAACGACAAAGGCTAAATCAACCGACTCAAAACAAACTATTCAGTCAACCACAGAATCATCGTGTGATTTTCTTGATTTGACTTGACTTTGAGATTTATGCTCACGTTAGCTGCTTTATCTCAATTTATCCAATTATTCTTTAGAAGAAATCAGAAAAGGGCCTGAATGGCCGAGTGTCTAGCGCTCGGTACCACAGGTTTCGGGTTCGAGTCCCGGCGGTGTCATGGATGTTTGTAGTGGTTTGGAATCCACTTTAAACAGTAGGTCCCGGTCTAATAGGATCGTAGGGCATTGCAGGATTAGTGTTACTCCGTTCCGTAGCTTATCTTCAAGCTACACGTAGCTCCTGGGTAGTGCTAAGTGAGTAACGTCGGTGCAGCGCCTGCCTTAAGGCATCAATAACAATTGTCTAAATGTTTACCAGCGGCATTAGAACAAAAAAAAAATCAGAAAAGATAATACAAATAAAAACAGTGGACAATTTTAACAGATAATCAGTGGACGTTAACTGATTCCAAAAGTATTAATGAAGAAACATCGAAATGTGGTGTCGTGCAGAACTTCTGTCATTAAATAATACAAAAAGGTCATGGTTTGGTTTTCAGTATTCAATGTGAAATTCAGTCTTCGGTATTCATTTCAGTTTAGATTAAATTTCCTTTTAGCCCTAAAAATACATAACATAATATTATAATAAAATAAAATAACATAATATAATAAAATAACATAATATTTTCCTTTTATAACACCATATTGCATTCTTTCGTTGATTTCGAAATTATACCCCTTAATACGATCTAATATTATTTAGACAATATTCTTTAAATTGGAGCGGCCTGAGGGTTAAATGGCTAGCGCTCTGCTTTTGGTATTGCAGACTTCGAATTCTGGTGGTGGCATAGATGTTTGTTAGTGGTTAGCTTTAAACTGTGGTTCCGGATCTAATTAGCAAGTGTGCAAGAAAAAAAAAATGACCGTAAAGCGACAAACCAAGTCTTTAAATCGAATCGGCAATTTGGTCCCTATTTATATAAAATTTTTAAATGTTTATTTTTAAATATTCTTTTTATTATTTACTTCTTATTAAATTATTTTCAATAGTTTGATGCTTTTTTCCAAGTACTTCAATTAATTTTTTGAGAAATTTTATTTTTACTTACCATTAATATTTCTAAGCACTCTAATATTGATTCCGATTTGTTGTTAGGACCTTATGGATTCTTATCTCATTTGTATTCCATAATTGGTACTCCAGTTACCAACCAGAATGACACGAAATTTGGTAGGAGTTTAATAAAGACACGAAAGAAGGATTTTGTATAGATGTTTAATAATGGGTCTTCTAGAGAATGTTAAAGATATTTTTATGCATTCACGTTTATGAATACAATTTAAAATTATTTGCAGATATTTACACTTAATCATTTTAATTAGATTCTGTCGTTAACATCGTTAACACGTAACACGTATCAACGCATCCATAAAACTTCTCTTCACCAATCTCCTCACTTTTGCAGCGGCCTGATGGCCAACTTGCTAGCGCTCTGACCGTTGGTACTGAAGGCTTCAGGTTCGAATCCCGCAGTTGGCATGGATGTTTGTTGGTGGTTCGAAATCCACGTTAATCTTTAGGTCCCGGTCTCTTTAGCCTCAAGTGTGCACAAGATGAGCGACAAACCAAACCTCGCTTTTGGTTCAGGTTAGTGTGCGTTTTTAAAGAAATCAAGCATTTTCTGACGGTTAAAATAATTCCTTTTTACACGCCCATATATATATATATATATATTCTTCAATAGCACAACAGCCCCATGATAGACCGATGCCTTCTGTTTATTAGCAGATTCCGACACAGGAAATGTTTATTATTCTTTTTATGGGGTAAGGTCGTCAGTCCTACGTTCAACAGTCTGGATATTAGATCAGGACTTACGGTTTAAGATGGATTCCGAACCACTACAAGTATCCATGGCACAGTCAGGTCATCGCAATTATAGTACCTGTTGTGAGTTTTTCTCCGTTTTCTACCATGTGATAAGCACAGGTTGGCAATTACTCTTGAAAGTCGATTCGAAAAGCATTATTTATCCGTAACTTTTGATGGATTGTCAGTGGATATACATCAGTGGAACACGAAGACTGCAATTCACAAATAAATAAATAAAATAAATAACAAATAAATTTTTTATATTATAATTCTTTTGTAACCTTCTTTTTAAAACAACTAATATAATTTTTTTTTTTTTAAAGTCAATTCCTACTTTTTTTTTCATTCTATTGCAGAAAGTCCTTTATAAATAATTTTCATTCATTTTTTAAAGTTTATCTGGCGACATCTATTGGTAGATATAGGCTACTTAAATCAAAATAAAAAAATTAATTAATTAATTAATTAATATTTGAAAAAAGTGTATTAACATCCAGTGTCATCCGCTACAAGTTAAAAAAAAATGCATTTGAACTTGAGTGGATGAATAAAAAGTGTTGTATGAACGATTGAAAATTTGAACAAGATATATATAGGGCGAGTGTGAGCTAATAGAAGGAATTGAATAAAAGAAAAAGGAAGAAAGAAAGAATGAGTTTTTAAAATTACTCTTTACCGAAATAAATCATGACATATATAATACATTGTTAAAAATCGTATCTCTAATTACATGGTGATAAGTGTGATTATGTAATTATAAAACAAAAACTCTACTTCACGTATTCGAGCCGATATTAGATAAAATACGGTATTCGAATCGATTCAGATTTCACTCCTGCTACTTGCTCGCAAAAACTAATTGTGGGGAAAGAGGAGGTTTCTCTTTACCCAATTTCCTGTCATAAAATAAATACCCTTCTCAGATTGAAGCGGAAACAAACTACTACTCCACGGTATCTTACGGCAGTTTTAGACAATTATCTCATATTTGCTCTGGCTGCTTGCATTATTCTTTATGACAGCGCCGTATCTGTCATCTTTTTTTCTTCTTTTTATCACTTCAGCTGCAAGAATCTTTGAGCGTGAGATTACAAGCTTCTTTTCACTGTACCGGCGCGCTTACATATATTTTATTCTATTCTTTCTATTAGCTCCCACTCTCCCTATATATATATCTTGTTCAAATTTTCAATCGTTCATAAAATACTTTTTATTCATCCTCTCGCGTTCAAATACATTTTCTTTGAACTTGTAGTGGATGACACTTGATATTAATACAGTTTTTCAAATATTAATTCATTCATTAAATGTAATTAATTAATTTTATTTTTTTTTTAGATTTAAGTTGCATATATGTACCAATAGATGGCGCCAGATAAACTTAAAAAAATGAGTGAAAATTATTTGTAAAGGAGTTTCTGCAATAGAGTGAAAAAAAAGTAGGAATTGACTTAAAAGTTTTTTTTTTTTATATTACTTGTTTATAGTTTGATGCAACGAAAATTGGGAAATTTTTTTAAAAAACGTTCACTTATAAATTATTAAAAATATTACTACAAACTTGGTGTCAATGAGTCGAGTAATGTCTGAAAATTATAAAACATTAAAATCTAAAAGCATATCAGGCGAAGTTTTGATGATAAGTTTAAATATTTAATGTTCATAATTTTTTTTTATTTCGAAACAATATTTTATGTTCTGACGAGTCAAGTTTGAAGATTTTATTAAATGAGCAACGAGTGTTGCCTATCGTTGAGAAGAGTATTAAATGGAAAATTTTCTTTTAATGTTATAGAGAATGAAAATAAATTCTTATTTTGTCGATGTGATGACATAAATTTGACTTACTGGTATGATGTTTTCAGCGTTCACTTAAAAAAAGAGAGTGACAGAACAGTTAAAATTATTTAAAATATAAATTAATCTCCTAACGCACCATAAATAATCTTCGATACCAAATATTTTCCTTAAAAAGGTAATAATTTGCACGTAACAATATTATCAAGACAATACACTAATATATTAATATCAAGTGATGTTCTATGTATCTTATTTTGAATTGCTTATATTTCTCTATTACTAACGCTCTAGTGCTGGATGCCAGAGGCTTTGGGTTCGAGTCCTGGCGGTGCTATGGATGTTTGCAGTGATTCGTAATCCACTTTAAACCGCAGGTCCCAATATAATATGACTGTAGAGCGTTGGATGTAAGGCTGACAACTCTAACCTGTAAAAAGAAAGCATCTCCTGTCTCGAAATCTACCAGTAGACAGATGACCTCGGCCCACCATAGGAATATTGGGCTGTTGCCCCAATGAAGAAGATGGATATCTTTCTATTGAATGGGCGGCTTGATGGCCAATTGGCTAGCGCTTTGGCCGTTGGTACCGAAGGCTTCAGGTTTGAATCCTGGTGGTGGCATGGATCTTTGTTGGTGGTTCGGAATTCACGTTAAACTGTATGCCCCGGTCTATTTAGCCTAAAGTGTGCACACGATGACTCTATTGGATGGAATATGAAACTTCAAAAATTCATTGTTTCGGTTTTACAATGATTTGGACTTGTTATATACCTAAGAATTAAGCTTTTAATATTTAGAATTTAAATTAGAGCTTACGGATTAAACTTTGTTTTGTTTCTAGATATGCTAACGAGCTAAAAATCATCAAAATTCATCAAAAATTGCATATAACTACATGAATATACAACGTTTTCCCACATTTTGATGAAAATTATATAAAGAATAAGATACCAAAATTGGAACAGAGTATAATAGATTAATATGGGTTAAATTAATGGGTTGGGTAGCTAAAAATTGCTTAAAAAATAGCTTTAAAAAATTAAAAATTGCTTGTAAAGTTTATTGAGATAAAACTTCCTTTCTCATTGGCTCAACAGCCCCATGGTGAGCCAAGGCTGTCTGCCTATTGTCAGATTTCGAGACATGAGATGTTTTTCTCTTATGGGATAGGGTTGCCAGCCCTATAAATAACTCTCTACAATCATATTAGACCGGGACCTACAGTTTAAAATGAATTTCGAACCACCACTAACATCCATGGCATCGCCAGAACTCGAACCCGAAACCTGTGGCACCGAGAGCTAGTTACTCGGCTATCAGGCTCCTTTATCGAGAGATAATAGAAAATATTATGTAAGTTCCAACTGAAAATTGTAATAGAAATTTACTTATTTAACTACATACATGATAAATTACAATTCTTATGTCCTATAAAATTTTTAAATTATTTTTTTAGGTCTAAGTAAAAACGATATTAAATTTTTTTAAATTCCTTCTATTAGCTCACACTCTCCCTATATGTATCTTGTTCAAATATTCAATCGTTCATAAAACACTTTTTATTCATCCACTCCAGTTCAAATACATTTTTTTTAACTTGTAGTGAATGACACTTAATGTTAATACTTTTTCAAACATTAACTAATTTTAGCTTTTTTTTCAGATTTAAGTTGCACGTACCTACCAATAGATGGCGCCAGATAAACTTAAACAAAAGGAATGAAAATTATTTATAAAAAACTTCCTGCAATATAGTGTGAAAAAAAAGAAGGAATTGACTTAATTATTGAATTGACTTAATTATTGATATTCAATTTTAAATTTAAAAAATTTTAATTAAGAATAAAGGTAAAAAAAAAATTAAGAATACAACTTCAACATGAAGTCCATACTTATATATCACTATTGAAAAAAAATATGTACAATTCTTTATTTAACGAACCTTTTCCCAAAAACGTATAATAAATAAATACTCCATAAGTTTTGCTGTATAACATAATAATATTGGAGATTTACTTGCAAACAATATTAACAAGCAAAATAAGAATTCTTAGAATTTTTCATTTTTTTATATTACACAATAATATTTCTTCAAAATAAAATATTTGATGACACTGGTGTTTCCAAAATATTGCTTTTATTTACAAAATAAAAATAAAATAACAGTCAATTATTAAAAAAAAAAAGAAGAAAATTTATCCAGTAAAACAAACATTTTTGAGTCATTCTAAAAAAAAATGTAATAGCAATGGATTTTGAAATAAATATAAATATTCAAATAGAATTTAAAAAAGGAACGCTAGAAAATTTAAAACGTTTTCGTACCTAATAAAAATGAAATGTTTTCGTATTGTTTTTTTTTTTTGATGAAACTTCTCTTGAAATATCAGTTTATTGCGTCTACTTAAAACTGGGGAATTCTTTTTTCAGGTAAATGATAGTTTTTTAAAGTAAAAAAAAAAAATAATTCCACTCCTTTTTTTATTTATGTTTTATGTTTCTGTTTAACTCTCTCGTCTCATGTTCTATCTGGTTTTTATATCTGAAAGAAAATTATTTAAATTCCCGCGCATTTTTATCAACTTTGGAATGCCGTAGGGAGACAAAAGAAAACTCATTTCGTTTGTCGTTTGCTTGTAACAAAATGGCTAAAACTTACATCGCTGATATATATACATATAAAAATAAACTCATAAAAAGAATTTTTTTTTTATTCCTTCTTTAAAATTTTTTGTTCCACTGCACTCTTCCTATAAGCTATAATAAAAGTAAAAGTATTCTTCAAACCGATTCTCTTTTCAAAGGAAACTTGTTCTAGTGCGTTACAGAGAATAAAGAGAAAATGCTTTTTATTTGTAAAAAGAAAACTTCAAAGCCGATGTGAGAATCATGAATTAAATATAAAACTTGCTTTTGTGATTTTAATACAAAAAGGCTGCGAGTCAAAACGAATGAAATAATGCTTCAGTGGTAAAGGTATATCGATAAAAAAAAAAAAAAGTAAAAATTATTTTAGTTGTCCCAAAGATAATTTTTTTTCCATTTATTTTTTATTCGTGAATTTGAAACATCATTCAATTCCTTCTATTAACTCACACTCTCCCTATATATATCTTGTTCAAATTTTCAATCGTTCATAAAATGCTTTTTATTCATCCACTCAAGTTCAAATACATTTTTTTTAACTTGTAGTAGATGACACTTGATGTTAATACAGTTTTTCCAAATATTAATTAATTAATTAAATTAAATTAATTAATTTTAGTTTTTTTTTAGATTTAAATTGCATATATCTACCAATAGATGGCGCCAGATAAACTTAAAAAAATGAAAAAAATGATTTATAAAGGACTTTCTGCAATAGAGTGAAAAAAAAGTAGGAATTGACTATAAAAAACTTTTTTTTTTATATTACTTGCTTTTACTTTCATCAAAAACTCAGATACATTTTCAAAACGTCATAATTGTTTAATAAACACGTGATATTATATTCAACTTTTTTTCTTTAAATTTGCAATGGTGGGAATGAATAAACCACTTCAGATAATTATTTGAATTTCTGATGCAACTATTATAAAAGATCTTTCCCGCAGTGTTAGAATTTTTGATTAAATAAGCCAAATATTTTTCTTCGTCATCATCATCATTAGTCCATCAGCCCAGTGGTGGACCAAGGCCGTCTTCCTACTGGCAGATTTCGGAACAGGAGATGTTTTCTTTTACGAGGTAGGTTTGTCAGTCATATTAGATTTAAAGGTTAAGAGTGAGTTGGTTTAAAAATTTAAAGTGGATTCAGAACCACTGCTAAACATCCATGGCACTGCCAGGACTGGAACCGGAAACCTGTGATACCGAGCGCTAGTCACTCGGCCATCAGGTTCTATTCTTATATATTACTATTGAAAGAATATGTGAAATTCTTTATTTAATGATCAATTTCCCAAAAACATATAATGAATAAATACTCCGTAAGTTTTGCTGTATAACATAATAATACTGGAGATTTACTGGCAAAAAATATTAACAAAACAGAATGAGAAATATTAGAATTTTTCAAATTCCTAGATTACACAATCAGATTTTTTCGAAAACAGCATTACGAAAATATGTTTTCAAAATAAAATATTTGTTGACACTGGTGTTTTCAAAATATTGCTTTTATTTACAAAATAAAAATAAAATAACAGTCAATTATTATTATTTTTTTTTTTTAAATTTATCGTAAAACAAACATTTTTAAGGCATTCTAATGTAATAGCAATGAATTTTGAAATAAACATAAGTATTCAAATAGAATTTAAAAAAGGAATGCTAGAAGATATAAAATGTTTTTATACCTAATAAAAATGAAAAGGTTTTTGCATTGTTCTTTTTTTGTGATGAAAAAAAAAAAAAATGGAAACTTCTCTTGAAATATCAGTTTATTGCGTCTACTTAAAACTGGGGAATTCTTTTTTCAGGTAAATGATAGTTTTTTAAAGTAAAAAAAAAAAAAATAATTCCACTCCTTTTTTTATTTATGTTTTATGTTTCTGTTTAACTCTCTCGTCTGATGTTCTATCTGGTTTTTATATCTGAAAGAAAATTATTTAAATTCCCGCGCATTTTTATCAACTTTGGAATGCCGTAGGGAGACAAAAGAAAACTCATTTCGTTTGTCGTTTGCTTGTAACAAAATGGCTAAAACTTACATCTCATATATATATATAAATAAACGCATAAAAAGAATTTTTTTTTATTCCTTCTTTAAAAATTTTTGTTCCATTGCATTCTCCTATAAGCTATAATAAAAATAAAAGCATTCTTCAAACCGATTCTCTTTTCAAAGGAAACATGTTCTAGTGCGTTACGGAGAATAAAGAGAAAATGCTTTTTATTTGTAAAAAAAACTTCAAAGCCGAATGTGAGAATCATGAATTAAATATAAAACTTGCTTTTGTGATTTTAATACAAAAGACTGCGAGCCAAAATGAATGAAATAATGCTTCAGTGGCAAAGGATTATAGAAAAAAAAATGTAAAAAATATTTTAGTTGTCCCAAACATCATTTTTTTTTCCTTTTTATTTTTTATTCGTGAATTTTAAACATCATTTTTACTTTCATCAAAAACTCAGACTCATTCTGAAAACGTCATAATTGTTTAACAAACAAGTGATATTATATTCAATTTTTTTTTTTTAATTTGAAATAATGGGATAAATAAACAATTTCATATAATTATTTGAATTTCTGATGCAACTGTTATAAAAGATCTTTCTTGTCCTACAAAATTACGATTATGATATTTCTTCCCGCAAACATAGCAAAAGAACTCGCACTGTTCTAAATATTTTAAATGAATTCCTTAAAACTGCCTAGATGAAAAAAGTTCGCTTTTTTCCTAAGCTATTTTTTCTCCTAATTTGACCTTTGCTCATTCTGTTTTATTACATGCAACCGATTTCATCAACATCTACATTTTTGAAATTTTTGTTATATTTTTCATTTTATAATTTTATTAAATAAATAATTCTTTTTTAAAAAAGGGCATTTAATTATCTATTTTGCTTATTAATTCAAAGGGCATGACACCATCTCTATGTTTCAACATTTTACAATGAAGGAGCTAGTGGGCGCTACGCGGCCAAGGATCTCTGTAATAATCTGCAATAAGAGATAGCTTTCCTGTAGTGCTCGAGTTCTTGACTAACTAATCCAAATGTTTTTCTACTTCATCATTGGTGCAATAGCCCCATGGTGAGTCAAGACCCTCTGCCTACTGGCAGAGTTCGAGACAGAAGATGTTTTATTTTTACGTTGTAGGATTGCCAGCCCAACGTACTACAGTCAAATTAGACTGGGGTCTGATGGCTAGCGCTTTGACACTCTGTACCACAGGTTTCGGGTTCGAATTCCTGCTGTGGAGGAGGCTTGGTGTGGCTTGTAGTGGTTCAGAATCCACTTTAAGCCCCGTAGGTCCCGGTCTCATATGACTGTAGATTGTCACAAAGCCCAATCAGACCTCTCACCCACATCATTCCCAAACGTAAAGGGGCGACTCACCTCTATTTACAGTGGTGTGGTGTGGTGTAATACCAGTAGTAGTAGTCATATGTGACAGGGGCCAACGGCTTAAAGTGGATTCCGAACCACTACAACATCAATGCAGAGACTCGAACCCGAAATCAGTGGTACCGAGAGCACGGGATCAAGTCAAAACCAAATGTTACCTGAAAAAAATGAACAAAAACCTTAAGTCCGCTGCAAAGAAAAAAAAATGAAAGACAAATATGAAGAATTTTCGGATAAAAAAAATTTATAATTATGTGAGTTACATAATGAAATAATTTATGTGAATTTAATAAAATAGTCAGAAAAGTTAAGTAAAAATTTATAATCAAACTGCTTGTTTCACTATTAGATTGATTTTAATTCATTTTAATAAGATACCTTTTCCTAAAACGCTGATTTGCATTCAATTTATATGAATATTTTTCATATTGAAATTTTATAACAATTTTATATTAAAGTAACTTTTTGGTTTAATAATTTTTTTCCATTTTTAACCACTAATTATTAAGGCAATCACTTTTAGTTTAATTCAATCGAGATGAAATTAATTTACTTGAAATTCTAGGTATTCTTGTTTTGGTTTGGTTTGTCGCTCTACGGTCATTTTTGTGCACACCTCAGGCTAATTAGACCAAACCTACAGTTTAAAGTGGATTCCAAACCACTCACAAACATCCATGCCACCACCAGGATTCAAACCTCAAATTCTAGGATATTATATATATATATATATTGCAGCATTTTCTTTCCCTGGAAAGAGAAATGTATATTCATTGACAAGTACATAATAACAACCTATCACTCAAATTTGACAGCAGATAAACAGTATTGAGGGTAGTTATACTGCCTTCAATTAGTGTTTTTTACTCATGAGAACAACCAGTCCCACAACTCTGATAGCAGATATTCATTGTCATGTATAATGAGACTCATGAAATTAGCGATTATCTGTGCTATCTTCACATGTCGAAATAATTACAGATGAAATATGAAGTACACCAATGAGTTGTTATATCGTGATGGGTGATACACCATGGGCTGTGAAAGTATCTACTCCAGCAAGTGAAGCTGATCCCCCCCCACCCCTCATTTGACGGATTTTTTTAAATGGAGTGTTTTTGAAGAATTAGCATTAGTGAGCCTTAGGACTGAGAATTAGGGTGAGAATTAGTATTAGTGAGCATTGTGAGCATTAGGACTGCAGTTCAATCCGCTGGCGCCATTGTAGCTAATGTTTCAAAAGGGAGGAGACTCGATGGCGCTCGTGATGTTCAGAATCTTGCCTCGCCAGTCAGACTACATGGTGGGAATTTCTCCCATGTGATACGCAAATGCGGTTATCTGTGCTACCTTCACAGGTCGAAACAATTACAAATGGAATATGAACTACACCATGAATTGTTGCATCGGGATGGGGGATAGACCATGAACTGAGAAAATGTCTACTCCAATGAGAAGTGAGGGAAGCTGACCCCCCTCTTGACCGATTTTCTTAACGGGAAGTTTTTTAGGAAGAAAGAAGAGAGTTCTGCGAGGAGTCAATAAGGAGTGTTGTTTTTCTCTGAAATGGCTGAACAGGCCGAAGTTTCTGCCTGCTCCTAAAGTGAGCCTTTTGTATTGTCGTGTATCACGCCGTGTGATAATTAAGGTCTGCTGCAGACCACGTGTTTACATTCGCCATAGACTCTCCGTCCTTGGAATCAAACTGCACTTGTGAATCAAATTTAAATCCTTAAATTTCATTTTTTTTGTAAATAATTTTGTATTAACCCAGAATTCTGTATATATATAATTCTTGTAAATAAAAATTAAAGTGTTCCCATGAACCTGAAAGTGGTCCTCTTCTTGAAGCCGTTGTAGGATTAGTACAGACCGAGACGGTGTATATATATATATATATATATATATTTAAAAGTATCAATGACAATAAGCTAGTAAAAATTAAAAAGTAAACTGGGTGAAGTAATAAAAATTTTTCTATCCAGTTAATCAACGAAAGGAATACAGTTTTAATTACTGAAGATAACTTGATTTTCGATTATTTACGTTCAAGATATAGTACTTTCAATAATATTGCAATACTTGTTATTTCTGCCTGATACATGATTGAAACCAAGCCAAAACGTATTCAGTGAAGCACTTTAATAACATGGAGCCACAATTTTTTTCTCACATGCATACATGATGTTTTCAACCAGATAGAAATTTGTTACTCCATCTTATAAGAAATTGCCATACGATGCAAAATCAATATAATATTCCAAATTTTTGTATTTATTTGGTTTTGACTAACATAATAAATGTTAAAAACGAGTGTTGTTTTTACAGAACTGATTATGGCTTAATAAATTCCAAATCGAATGTTGTCACGCTTTTGATCTTTAAATATATATCTAGACAACTTTTCCTTCCGAATTCCAAATAGGGCTTTAATACACTGCATGCCTCTTTTTCAATCTTCTGCATACTTCGAAAAATGATTTCGTTCTCTTCCTCGAAGTCTGTCATCATACTTGCAAACCAGACAGTATTTTCATGGAAATATATTTCGGAACTATTCGACAGATTTTTCCTATTCGGAACTATTCGACAGATTCTTTGAATTCGAGACGTGAGCTCCTTTCCCACAGCTGTCCTCCTATCACTATTCGTACCATAGATCTTTAAAAAAGAATGTGAAGAGCTATGAGGATTATTTTTGAGAAAACATATTTTGTTCGGAAAAATAGACATGACGGACTTCGGAAATATGTGAAAGGTGTTGTTAGGAATTGAAGAACTACTACAATTCTTTTTAAGGTGGCATATTCTCAAATAACTTAGGTAATCAATTCTAATGATACGTGTTTAGGATCATAGACTAGCATAGTTATTTTATTTCAAAAATATACATTTGAATTACAAATATCATATATCGTGGTTTTTGAATAATAATCGGCATTACCTTGAGTTGTTGTACTTCTTATTAGGTTAATGAGAACATGAAGATCAATTTTTCATATCACACGAATCAAGAAAATGTGAACAATAATGAAGGAAGCAGATATTATTGGCGTAACAGGCCCATGGTGGGCCAACACCGTCTGCCTATTGGCAATTGCCTAGAGAGGAAAGGTTTTTCTTTTTATGGAGTAGGGTTGTCATCCCAACTGCCAACAATCATATTAGACCATAACCTACGGTTTAAAGTGGATTCCAAACCACTACAAGCATCCATGGTACCTCCGGGAAGCGAACCCGAAACCAATGACATCGATTGCCAGAGCTCTAGTCACTCGACCATCAGGCCCCACTTCATAACAGGGAATAGCAAAATTTTTCTCACATTCTCACATTATGTTGAGTACCAGCTTAAATTTGTTATTCCATCTTATCAGAAATTGCCATACAATGCAAAATAAATATACTATTCCAAATTTTTGTATTTATTTGGTTTGACTAACATAATAAATGTTAAAAACGAGTGTTATTTTTACAGAATTGATTATGGCTTAATAAATTCCAAATCGAATGTTGTTACGCTTTTGAATTTTGAATATGTATTTAGACAACTATATACTACTTTTACTTCGCTCTCTTCCGAATTCCAAATAGGGCTTTAATACACTGCATGCC
The DNA here is from genome assembly GCA_021605075.1 of Caerostris darwini. Lineage (NCBI taxonomy): Eukaryota > Metazoa > Arthropoda > Arachnida > Araneae > Araneidae > Caerostris > Caerostris darwini. The sequence continues at coordinate 988,519 of BPLQ01012752.1, forward strand.
TCTTTTTCAATCTTCTGCATACTTCGAAGAATGATTTCGTTCTCTTCCTCGAAGTCTGTCATCATACTTGCAAACCAGACAGCATTTTCATGGAAATATATTTCGGAACTATTCGACAGATTTTTCCTCTTTGAATTCGAGACGTGAGCTCCTTTCCCACAGCTGTCCTCCTATCACTATTCGTACCATAGATCTTTAAAAAGAATGTGAAGAGATATGAGGATTATTTTTAAGAAATATTTTGTTGGAAAAAGAGGCATGACAGATTTCGGAAATATGTGAAAGGCGTTGTTAGAAATTGAAGAACTACTACTATTCTTTTTAACATGGCATATTCTCAAATAATTCAGGTAACCAATTCTAGGGACAAAAATTCAAATGGTACGTTTTTGGGATTATTGTTCGTATAGTTAATTTAATTGAAAAATAAACATTTGAATAACATTCCTCGTGTTATTAGAATTCAATTCAATATTACCTCAGGCTATTGTACTTCTTATTATGTTGATGAGAACATGAAGATCAAGTTTCCATTTTTTTATCACACGAATTAAGAAAAAGTAAACTGTAATAAAAAAGTGAAGATATAAAGATACATCATCATCATCAATGGAGCAACAGCCCTATGATGTGCCAAGGCCGCTTGCCTACTGGCTGATTTCGAGACAGGAGATGTTTCCTTTTTTCTGGGTAGGATTGCCATCCCAACGCTTAATACAACACTCTACAGTCATATTAGACAGGGAGCTATGATTTAAAGTGGATTCCAAACCACAATAAACATTATTGTTACGTCCGGGACACAAACCCGAAACCTGCTGCACTGATCGCCAGAGCTCTAGTCTCTCGGTTATAAGGCCCTTATAACTATATAAAGTCATTGAAATGATAAAGATAGCTTTACACTTATTTAAGATCATAATATATTCTTTTGTTATTGTGTTTCCATAAAAATATTAAAATTAATGATGAAATTAATGAATATTAATGAAATTTTAAAAGTCTCACAAAACTTGTTGAAAAATCTTATTAGTACGAATTGAACTTTTAAATAAAAATTATTTAATTTCAAGACATCTTCATAACAAATATATATAAAAAAAAAACATAATTTTTACTGAACTTAACAGAGTATGTATTAAATTAATCAAATTTTTAATAAGATACTTATTAAGATTTTAAATTCCTTGAAAAATTAATTGATTTAGGTAACAATAAAAAGCACTTGTTAATATTAAATATATTCTTATAAGAAATAATTCTCACTTACTTAATAGATAATGTTCTTCATCATTTTTTTTCTTTTTTACTTTCATCTGTCATTTTAAAAATGTAGTTTCCTTGTGATCTGCTGATTCCTTTATTTTAGTAATATTGATTTCTGGTACAGGGTCTTTTGCAATTCTAAGATTTCTAAGATTTTTTCGTAAAACCGTCATTTTTATGGCTGTAGAAATAAATACAGTAAGTAGAAATTACTTGTATTAACTTGAGTATAACATATCATGTTTGCTTAACACATAAACCTATTCTATTTGGTTTTCTCTTTAAATAATCCTGTTTTTACAGGTTTTAATTTTTTTTTACTATATGTTTGGATTTTCAATTTAATTTGGATCTTTCCCTTCAGCCTAACAAATCAACATTTCTCAAAATATCACATATAAATCTATGTAAGTCTGCACTCAATGAAAAAAATTGCGTTTACTCTTTGAACCATAACCACTATCGCTCCTATAACTCTAATTAACACATTAAATCAATATTGGACAACTTTGGACATAATTTTGCAGCTACGTCTACATTTAATCAATGAACTATCCCTTTAGAATTTATATAAAATAAATGGATAGGGTGATATTAAACAACATTGGATCATATTGAAGATAAAAAACATACAACAAACCTGTTAGAACAAACCTGTTAGAAAGTTGACTTTTGCATATGTAGAGGAAAAATGTTAGACCTGGCATAAGATGGGTAGACTGCGTAGAGCGAAATCTCAAAACTTTAAAAATCAATAGTTGGCAGACTATAGCGTCTGATCGGATCTGTCGAAAGAAGCTTATTGAGAGGCTCTGGTCTGTAACAGGCTGTAGTGCAAGTAAAGAAGAAGATATTGAAGATAGTATTCATATAAACGGATGAATAAAAGGATTTCTGTCCTTTTAATAATAATTGAAATGGAAATAATCGCCTGAATACGTGTGCCAAAAATTACCATGGTTAATTAAAAATGTTTTATTATAAAATATCAAATAATAAATATCATGAACTTAAAGATTACGAGGACTCTTTATTTGGAAGATTGTCTAACTGCGTGTGCCAAAAATTACCATGGTTAATTAAAAATGTTTTATTATAAAATATTAAATAATAAATATCATAAGCGTTTAAGGTCATGATATTTATGAGTTGATATTTTTTGCAGTTTAATTACACTTAAATATTTACAAATCCGATATACTCAAATGGTCTACCTTCTCCCAAAGTCAGTACTTGTCTGAGTTTTCGACCTCTTATCCTGATCAAATCCCTTACTCCCCCATCTCAAAAGGTCCGAAATTTAAGAATAAAGTTCTTTCAACCATATACCTTTCCTCCACTTTTGGAAATTGGACTTTTATTGCTAGACGCTGTGCCTCACATAGAAATTATATTTCAGTCTCGACACAGTGCAATTTCTCTATCTTTAGATGTCAATTTGTTTATGCTCCACTAATAAAATAGCTCACATGCTACAGACTCACACAATGAAATAAAATAATAAATTAAAATGAGACAAAATTATTATTTATTAAAAGTTAAAATATTTAACCATTTATAAATTTATATACTTTAAAAAGGTTTTATTTAAAGTTTCATTTAAAATGTTTCTAGCAATGATAGACCAATCAATTAGAAAAGCATATTTTGTCTTTTCAAACATATGCATTTGCGAAGTTATAATTAAACATAACTATTCCTTTTTACCAAATACTGAAATACGCATGATTGATCAGAAACTTCTCATACCATTTACTTTTCATTACCAGTTACTTTCCCTCTCAAGTCCTTTCGATAGGTAATAATAGGTATAATAACTGCACATGTAGGTACTCTGACTGCACATGTGTATTCCATTCAACGATCCATTATTTCATTCCAACGTTCTTTAAGTACTTTCCATCTGTAACAAGTTTTAGAAGCTGATACTGGACTCGAAATTTAATGAATGGAAAATTCAGTTTCACTGGATTTTTGATTAAGACAATAATTATATATTTGCTGTTGATCTGCGGCAACATTATTTTCGATGAATTTAACAGCATTTTTTCATCCCCTCCCCCTCCATTCTGGGAATGATTTGTCTAGGAATGATTCCCCCATTCTACTTGAGATAATTTGATCTTCTTTGATATTTTCCTTCTACTTGAGATATAATCTTTTCTTAAGTCATTTATTTCTTCTTTTGTCATATGTGCTTTAACCGGAGCAGGGAATACATCTGGTTCTGTATTTTCTAAGACATGTCACTTCCTAATTACTTCTGATTCGTCTAACTGATTAACTCCAAAGCACAACAATCCATGCTGAACCATAGCCGTCTGTCTATTAGCAGATTTCGATACAGGAAATGTTTTTTTTTTAAGGGTAGTGTAACGCCCAACGCTCTGCAGCCATATTAGACAGGCACCAACAGTTTAGAGGGGATTCCGAACCACTACAAACATCCATTGCATGGCTGGGAATCGAAACTACAACATGTGGCGCCAAGTATTAGTCAGTCGGCCGTCAGACTTGATGATTCTTCTATCATATGCATTTCCCCCAGATTGAATACCAGCTCTTCTGAATTCTTTTTGCCATACTTGATTCTTTTTTACTCTCCCAAATATTTCCTCTTTTCTTCCAATAGCTCGAAAACTTTGATAACTATCAAAACTTCTTCGTGTAATCCCTCCACTATAGCCGTGGACAAAAGACATAACATCTGCCTGATCCCTCCAAAGACTAAGTGGAATTTTAGTGAGTTTCGATTCTATTGATTGGTTTGGTTTGATTTGTCGCTCGACGGTCATTTTGTGCGCACTTTAGGCTAATTGGGACTTACAGCTTAACATGATTCCGAACCACTCACAAACATACATCCACCGCCAGCATTCAAACCTGAAGCCTGTGGTTCCAAAAGGCCAGAGAGCTAGTTAATTGGCCATCAGGCAGCTCGATTCTACAGAAGGTTCAATGGCAGGTCTTAACAATATCTTTGTACTATTTGATTGTAACATAGCTCAATATTATAAGATCGTTAAGATCCACACAGCTTGATCCCTTGAAACTTATGGCTTTCTATTAAATCAATCCGAAGGAGTTTACCATCCGTTTGATCTACCGGAATTTCCCAATCAGGATTGGCATTATTTATTACTTGTCCCCAGATGTTCGAAATTTATTAGCCATCGGGGTTTCTAGAATGCTCCAATGTGGGGTGGAAACAACAGTTCGTTGGACCTCATAATAAATTTAGCACACTTCAGAACGTAGCGGAAAATTTGATTCGCTTGAGCAAATTTCTTGCGTATCAAATTTTGTTGATACGCATTCTTTCCCCCCCAAAGATTTTCATTTTCTTGAAGTGTTTAATCCAGCATCAATTACATCATTTCCGTTCCTTTAACACAGGGTTGGTCAACTCAAATGATCTTGCGGGCCATTTGGAAATGTATCATAACTCCGCGGGCCACATATAAAATTACATATCCCCATATCAGATTTAAAGCCAGTACAGACATTTTTTTGAAGTGAAAAATTGAAACATAATGAGTTATTATTATTGTATTTACTATTATTCTTGCATGTAAACATAAATAATATAATAATAATGACACTAAACGCACATTGTAGAGAAATATGTAACACTAAAAAGGAAATATAAAATATAAATGCATATAAATGAAATAAACAAAATGAAATCATTAAAAAAATATTTATTTTACTAGTGCGATATTTGTTTCTCCACTCTTTCACTTAGCTTTTGCAAATCGATCTCAATTTGGATATTTGCATATCGTAATTAGTGTTGTAGGTTATGTTTGAGCGTGTTTTGTGTTTGGTCAATTTCATTTTCGGGAAAGAAAAAAAAACGATGTGCAGATGTAAATTGAACCAAAAGCGCCAACAACTTTTTGTACCAGATTTCCCAAATTGAATCATATGGATGCACATATATTTTTTTTAATACATTGGTTTTCACTACTTTGGCCATTATAAAATAAATATAATTTGGGAAAGTGTGATAACGGGCTGGAAAAATATTCAAGACAGGCCACGGGTTGGCCAACCATGGTTTAGATAGTCAAATTAGTTATTTTTTATATAATAGTAGCACATTTAACATGAAAAGTTAGCGTCATGATACAAAAATGTTTTTTGATAATTGCGATTGCATCTTAAAATTTTCTATAATAATACATAAAAACGAATCCACAAATTTAGGAAGAAAACCTATTATCGAACTAAGGTTGTAAGTATCATAAAGTACGTATAAGAGTTGCCAATTTGAATTCAAAATGCTCTTCAAGTGATTAGTATACACTTCAGTTACTAATTTGACCATTTTCCAATTGATTTGTATGAGACTCGTCGCTTTGACTTGACTTCGCTAGACTAGGTGCTTTGAAATTTATGCTCACGCAAGCTGCTTTGTCCCAATTTATTCAAAAGTTAAAAATGAAAGAGACACTGCGATGATGAAACGCTAAATTATGATCAAATAAATCCATGCTAATCCGTCATAGGTGGCAGATCTCGTGTTGCGCTTTGAGCATGATTTTGAATGAAATAAATAATGCACAGCACTAATTTCTTCCTTATACTAAAAGGAAATAAATAAACATAATAACAATGAGATTAATTGACGAAACTATTGATTGATTAGATCACTACACTATAAAATTGGAAACATAAGAAAATTTGAATAAAACGTATTATAAATGGCAAACAGCAAAAAAGAAAATTGAAGTTGTCCTGATGGCAGAGTGGCTAGAGATCTGGCTCTCGGTACCACAGGCTTCAGGTTCGGATCCCGGTCTGTGGTATGGATGTTTGTGAGTGGATCGAAATGCATCTTAAGCTGTAGGTCCAAGTCTAATTAGCCTAAAGTATGCTAAAACTGACCGTAGAAAGACAAACCAAATAACCCATAATGAGAAACAATAACCCATTTTATGCCTAAAACAAGTAATAAAAAAATTTTTTAAAGTCTATTCCTACTTTTTTTTCACTATATTGCAGAAAATCCTTTATAAATAATTTTCATTAATTTTTTTTTAAGTTTATCTGGCGCCATCTATTGGTAGATATATACAACTTAACTCTAAAAAAACTAAAATTAATGAATTAAATTTAATTACTGAATTAATATTTGGAAAAACTGTATTAACATCAAGTATCATTCATTACAGGTTCAAAAAAATGTATTTGAACTTGAGTGGAAGAATAAAAAATATTTTATGAATGATTGAAAATTTGAACAAGATATATATAGGGAGAGTGTGAACTAACAGAAGGAATTGAAAAAATAATCTTCCATTTCATCGGCTATATTAATTTTTCAAAATTAATTATTTCAATGGAAAGTATTCCTTTTATTTTATATTTTTGTGGCATCAGTGGAGTATGCTCCCCTCCCCCCTCCCAAAAAAAAAATATCGAAAATCAAAGAGCAACAATTCTTAACAATTCGATATTGGGGAAAAAGTAAAAGAGGTCTGTAACCAAGATGATGAATATACTACTTTCTTTGAAATATTTTTTGTTGCTGTCGGCATTTTTTTTATCGATTTCTTTGAAGTCTACTGAAAGAAATCCCTGGAGAAATTTCTTATCAGTATCTAACTGCTGGTTTGAAGCCATATTTTTGACGATACAAAGGTTTTTTTTCCCTTCTTTTAAAGGTATTTGCTCATAGATCAATAAAGTAAAGACGTTTTGTTGCTCAACAACAAGTTCGACGTTATTTTTGAGAAAGCCCTGACGGAAACAAATACCTCTATAAAAGGAATAAATTTAAACATCGTCTTTGGTAATAAAATGATAACAGAGACAAATAAAAAACAAAAATACCTTAAGAAAGTTGTTATTAGTCTGTATCATATTATTAAGTATTAAAAAAATTATAAAATATTATTGCCCAATCTAATTTAACACAATTTATAAATCAAATAATAGTTTTTGTAAAATATAATGCTTAAAGTGTGCTGATAAACAAAACATTATATATATTTTCCAGTGTAGTCAATATAACATAATCATTCATCAATTTATGATGGAATTTAATTTCTTACATGATCTAATTTTGATTTAGTCGAGAAATTATTTAATTTTTTAATTTCTGAGATTTTAGGTTTTATTTTTAATATTTATATAAATTAAGTTTTTCTTTTACTTAAAAATACATAAATGTACAAATAGTATATAATTTTGAGCTCCATAACTACTAATAATGGCATTTTTCTCTATCAGTTACTGAAATGATCATAGTATAAATCATTATAAATTCAAGATTCTTCTTTCTTCGTTGCTTGCACTACACCCTGTCAGATGCCAAGGCCGTCTCAACAAACTTCCTCCATCAGATCCGATCAGACGCCACAGTCCGAACAACGATTGATTTTCAATCTCTTGAGATCTGCCTCTACGCAGTCTATCCATCTTGTGCGAGGTCCACCTCTTTTCTTGGTAACCTCTAAATTTGCAAAAGTCACCTTTTTAACAGGGCTCAGGTGATAATGTGATATGATATATCTAAGAATATGCTCAAGCCATCTGACATGAAAAGATTTGATGATGGTAATAATAGGTTGCTCATATTTTCTATAGATTTCATGGTTAAATAAAATTTTCTAACTAACATTCTCTTTAACTGAACTATAAAATTTTCGAAGTATTTTTTTTTCAAAAATTAAAAGCCCATCTTCGTCAGCTTTTGTTAATGGCCATTGCTCACTGTCATATAGTATGATAGGACTGAGGAGAGTTATATAAAGATAAATTTTTGTCTTCAGATTTAAGGGTTAAACAATGGTAACATATAGATGGTAATCTCGGAGATTACCATTACCTTCTAACATCTTGATGGTAAGGATAATTTCGCCTTAGACAGCCTATTGTCAATTTCAAGTTTAGCACTACTATAAATAAATTTAAGATTACCTGTAATAAAGTAATGAATAAATTCTTTTTGATAAGGAAATGCAGCATTAAGTTTTATGATTTTATTTTTTTTATTAACCTTAAAATTATTCATATTTTATATTGCTCCAATCAGTGGCCCAATGTTAAGCGCGCTAATTAACACGTCAGAAATGTTTGAATCTCCTATTAGTGAATGTGATAAGTGAGCTACAGTTTTTAATTTGAAAAATAATAACAACAGCAAAAAGCCAAGTAGATTTGATAAAGACGATGGCAGTGTCTCGTATTCACAGTCCTGGTTATAATTTTCTCGGAATTTCGATAATATGATTCACAAATGACATCCCAATCCTTAAAAGACCTCCCGGAAGGCTTGTGGCTGTGTGTAGAAGACACCTGTGATGCTGAGGAATTACCTAGAGTCATGCGTTATGATACATGGGTAATTCCGAATTAATTATTTACTTTATTTAAGACAAAAAAATATATACTTTATACGTTCTTAAAAATGTATCTTTTAAGGAATGACATCATTTTAATATAACAGCTTCGTTTTGTTAAAGTGGTAACAACAGAATTTGTTATCAATTATTTTTTACGAATTAAATTGTCTTTTGAATACTTGATGAAAAGTGTCCTAAATTTTTAGGATAAAAATACCTCCTTGGATAAATTCCCGTATCCTCCCCCTATTTTTTTATTATTAATAATCGCAATAGTTAACAGTTATTGATGACACCAGTCCGATACTACACATGTGGCGATTTAGAGTATCATATAAGTATTTAGTCATCTGCCTCCAAGTTCCTCGTAGTTTGATGTTCATGCTTAATATACTTACGTTCTGCATCTTTGATAAAGTGTCACTTTCTGCTTCAGTGCTTGAACAGTAGAGGGGCATTTACTACAGATTGACTTTCGGGTTATTCACCCAGTCCATCAAACCTTTACTGTCAGTTTCAACAACAACCTGTCATTCTGTCAAGACTATCTCACCCAGTTCCGCTAATAAATTTTTTCATCCATCTCATTGCTCACACGCAATCACATATTGATATTGGATCAGCCTCCATTATCGATTACGCTGCTTTATCAGCCAGCAAGTGATTCCCTAAACTTTAGTAAATATACAATGAAGATTTTTTATGTTGTATTTCAGTTTGAATCAGTGCATGCATTCAAATTATCTTCTGTAAATTGTATTATTAGACATCTTAAAAATCTTTTTATGCAAATCCAACGTATTTCTCAAGAATTCTTAGTTACAGTTTACTTACAGAATAAGTAGTATATAGACAAACTCCTGTTGTGATTAAACTTATTGTCTCCTAGTACTTTTGCCCTGAAAAAGAGTCCTAATCTTGTGAATTATTTAGTTGTTGATTTTCTACTAATCTTGGTTTCTTAATTGGATATCTTTTTCTAATCTCTTAAGGATTTTGTCGAAATATCTTTTTTGTGGCAATATGATCTTATAAACTCTTTGTTTCATCTTCATTAAAAAAAAACTGCGAGTATCTATTCTTTTTTTATTTTAATTTTTTTATATGCTTATTACAGCTTCTCTGAACTTGATATTATCAAAAATTCCTCTATGTATGTACCTTCCTATATGAATACCACATATTTCAGGTTCGAATCCTGGCGGTGGCCCGAATGTTTGTTAGAGGTTCGGAATCCAAGTTAAAACTGTAGGCCCCGATATACTTAGCCATAAGTGTCCACAAAATAACTGTAGATCGACAAACCAAACCACACCTATATCAATATATTCTTTTCCTGTTTTCGTATATACTGTTGGGATCTTCAGTATCTTCCTGACTGTGATAATCCATAAAGGCTTTTCTTAATTAAATACACTAGGTCATTAAAGAATTGATATTTGTTTTGCAACGCCGTATATATTTCTTCATTAAAAGCTCATTTTAAGTAGGATATTGCCACATCAAAGAATTTTATAATAGAATTTTTTTGTTGCTACAATAGTTAGAACTGTTCTTAAGATATCCCATTTCATAACTGATCTCAAAGCTTGGAGTTGAAGTGTCTAGTTTGATTTGTTGGTTGCTCTACGGTAATTTTTTGCACACTTTGGGCTAATTAGACCGAGACCTACAGTTTACTGGAGTCCGAACCATTAACAAACATCCATACCATCACCAAGATTCGAGCCTGAAGTACCAAATGCCAGAGCGCTAGCCATCAGGCGGCATGAAATGTGTTTTGAAAACTTGATGAAAAATGTCCAACACGAAATTGCACCAAAATCTACCATATTAATGACATATGATGGCAATCAAGTGCTTGCTAGTTGGAATGAATTTATATATTATTTCTCACGATTAGAAATAATTATGCATAATATCGTTAAAATTAAAAATAACCTGCCAGTTAAGTTAAAGTTAAACACATTTCTGTGCCCATGAATGCTTTTATACCAAAGAAATAAATTCTATTTTTAACCCATTTATCTAAAACTGAAACATTGTTTTTAGATCTGCTGTTTACAAGGTTGTTTCGTCTGCATGATTTGGTTTGTCGCTCTATGGTCATTTTACAATTTAACGTGGATTCCGAATCATTAAAAAACATCCATGCCACCGCTGGGATTCGAACCTAAAATTTGTAGTACCAAAGGCTGGAGAGCTATCCAATTGGCTATAAATCCGCTGTTTCGTTTATAGTCAAGTATCCATTATTGGAAATCAAAGAAATATAAACAATATATGTTTAAATTAATAATCATATTTTACATAAGCGGTATAATAATGTAATTGATTCCTTAATATAAAAAAATGTTTGAGTATTTTAAAAAATTAAAAAAATTAAATGATTAAAGTAATATGATATCCTAAGCTGAATTTGACGAACTGTGGGAAACAGATGGCTTATTTATAAAATAAAAAATTGCTTCTCAGGATTATATTTCATGCAATGATACAGCCATTTTGTGGCAATTTATTTCATTTTTTAATAATCACTCGAAAAATATGTCAATCGAATGCGTCGATGTCTAGACGATTATGAAAACCGACAAGGAGTCGATTTTGAATGACAAGCCTTATTTACGAACGCCGTCTTCATTCACTGCGATATATCACGATTGATTCATGAGACAGAACCTTGATGAAGCATATCGATTAACGCGTTTTTTTACTCGGTATTTTTAGCGTGTTATTATAATGAATCGTTCATTGGTGTTAATAGGCATATTCTGAATACATAAATCATTCAGTTCAACCATGTACAAAATACAGTTTCGCATTTTTAAAAAAAAAAGACATAAAGACATTTTCAGAAGCAGAATTCGTAGGTTTATTTGTTATAGAGTAGATCTATTACAAATAGGTTTATTTGTTATAGAGATTATAGTTTCGATCTGCATTTATTTGGTTCAATTCACATTTATTTAATTTATATTTATTTAGAGTTTAAAAATAATGTTGCATTTGTTTTAAAAATCTTTGTAGGGCAGAATTGGTGTGTTGCTGTACACATTTTAGGTCAATTAGACCTGGAACTACAATTTAACATGAACTCCGAAGCTACGGTCATCTTTTGCACACTTGAGCGTAATTAGATCTAGGACCTACTATTTAACATGAACTCCGAAGCACTCCATACCACCGCCACAATCGAACTTGAAGCCTATAGTACCAAAAGCCAGAGCGCTAACCAATTGACCATCAATGACCAATTAGCTTCAGTCATAACAAGCGTATGAAAAACCATATTCTCATTTACGAAGGAGAGAGTTGTTTTTTATCCCACTAGGTAGAGAGCAAGATCTAGACCAAGTCCAAGAACCCGCTTGGTCTCATGGAAGGAGGGAAAGGGTAGGGGGCAGCTTGTGTTGTTATGGAGAACCCGTAGCTAAAAGTCTGACTTGGCTCCTTGACGCTAACTTTTTACGGGGTAGGGTTGTCAGCCCTACCCCGACTTTTAACCCTATCCCAACACTTTACGGTCATACTAGACCGAAACCTTCAGCTTAAAGTAGATTTCGAACCACTACAAATATCCATGACACAAACCCGAAACCTGTGGTACCGAGGGCCGGAGGCCACCAGGCCCCCTCACGAAGGAGAGCAGAAATATTTAAATTTTTTTTTTATCTTATCAAATATTGTAATATATCTTATATAGCATAACTATTACTCTTTTAAGTTAAACAACGAAACATAATAGTGAATGCGTTGGAGAAAAAACAAATACAGTCGATTCGAATAAATGCATTTTTCGTTTGATATTTATCATTACGAATCTTTTACTAGAAGGATCTCTGTGCCTTTCAAAAATTTAAAAATGCAAGAGGTTTCACTTTGTACGAACAACAAATGTCGATTAGAATGTCTCGATATCTAAAACAAAAATCGGTTTTCAAATACATTTAAGTCTCAGATAAAGTAACGTTATCAAAAGTTGTAAAGAATGCTAAAGCGTTGAAAATTTTATAAGTGATGTTTTTTTAAAAATTGAAAATGCTTTCCGTTTTGACATAGATAAAATCAAAGTAAACATGTTAAATAAGTCCTGTAATAAGGCATATAAATATAAATTCTTAAGCATATATCCATTCATCTTCCCAAACAAACTCAACTGCATCAGAAGAAGATTCTGACAATCAATTTTTCCAGAAAGATTTTCCGATTGCCGTCGGCTGCTTTGAGTATCTTTTTAAACCAGGAGAAAATGTCATTTTTAAATTTTAAATAAAACGTATAAACAGAATGCTCCCAGCAACTTAAGAAAGATTCTTGAAAATGTGCTGATCTTACTTTGAATTTCTTCTTTCTAAATCAAAAATGCATTCACTTTAAATTTTCCTAATGCATTAAACATAATGTTTCCCATCCATGAAAAGTGTTTGAATATTTAAAGAAATTCTAGAAAGGCTTTTGCATTTTCAAATATTGATAATAATACTAATAATTTTTCGCTGTGAACTTTGATATTTCACTAATTCCTATCGATGTTATTCTTTGTATAATCATAACTTTAATTATGAAATAGTAACTGTAGTTATATAATCATAATAGCCACGATGAAGTTGGGAAATAAGCAAAGTGTCTAAGCATCAGAATTGTTTGCAATTCTGATGCTTAGATTCTGATCTGATTCTGATGCTTCTGATTCTTAGATTAAGCCGATTTACTAATTTAGAGTTAGACAAACTCAACAAAATTTTTGAAATACGTATATTCATCTCCCTTTTATGTTGAAATAGAGTCTACCCCAGAATATCTCCAAATGGAATTGGTTGACTTACTATGTAATACCGGATTAAAACACATTTTTGAAACATGAGAAACGAAAATAGATTTTTATAACACTTACGTAACAAAAGAGAAATTTTCCAAATTGAGAAATCTGGCACAAAAAGTTGTTAGCGCTTTTGATTCAACATACATCTGCGAATCGTTTTTTTTTTCCAAAATGAAATTGACCGAACACAACACCTCAAACATAATGGACACTAACCTGCAGCATCAATTATGATGTGTAAATATCCAAATTGAGATCGATTTGCAAAAGCTAAGTGAAACAAATATCGCACTAGTCAAATAAATATTTTTTAATGATTTCATTTTTTTTTATTTCATTTACATTATATGTATATATTTTTTAAATTTCGCTTTTTATTGTCATATATTTCTTTACAATGTGCGTTTAGTATCATTATTATTATATTATCTATGTTTACATGTAAGAATAATAGTAAATACAATAATAATATCTCATTATGTTTAAATTTTTCACTCCAAAAAATGTCTATAGTGGGTCTAAATCTAATATGGGAATATATAATTTTATATGCGGCCCGTGGAGTTAGGATGCATTTCCAAAGCGACCCGCAAGATCATTTGGGTTGGCCACCCCTGATCTAAACTAATTTGGCATCTGTTATATAAACTTACATCAATTATGAAATATGAAATTAACATGATACAATTATGTGAAATATGTTTAATCAATTATGAAATATGATTTGAATTTATAATCATCAGTTATTAAATATCATATGAACATGATACATCAATTATATGAAATAAGATACATCAATTATGAAATATAATACGAATTTACCGGTTTTTGAATTTACAAGACAGGAAGAATGCAATTTACGTACAACAATATCTACTTATCTGGAAACGTTTTGATATTCCTTACTACACATTTATCTAAGGTTCAAAAACAAAATATTCATCGCTAAGAATTATCTAAGCAAAATAAATAAATAAATAAGAAGCTAGATATATACTGAACACTGTGGCTTTTAAAATTACAAATTATTTAAGCTATAAGAATAAATGATTAAAAATGCTTTGCTGAAGAAAATTTGCATGGTGATATTGCAAGAAAAAGAAAAGCTTAAAAGCGGTATAATGAATAAATTCTCGGGCATTTCCAAAGAGACATCTTCGCAAATATTTAACAACCCTACCTTTACAAAACTGCTTTCTGTACGACAATATTTACTTTTATTATAGCAGGGAACGTGTTCGAATATCTTTTTTTTTTATTATTTATCATCGCTTCTTAATGCAAATTTCTACATGGTGAAAATATTTTGAATATTTATTTCAATTAAAAGCATATACATGAGCTTACCTTGCTGATGATGTTGAAATTTCAAAAGGATCGGTCAATTTCATTTTGGGCCTCAAACGCGTCAAATTTCGATGGGTACCGAAAACACTGAATGCGCCAGCTCACACTGCAGTGATTCTTCGTGACTGTTTCGCTAAAAATGAAGCCCATATCGTTCCACAACCACCCTATTAATACCGTGCGACTTCTGGCTATTCCATAGACTCAAAAGTATTCCAACAACTCCGGGGACACCACTTTGAGTCGACTGAAGAGATTCAACGTGAATCGCCGCATGCTTTGAAAGCCATCCCAGCCAAAGACTTTTACATGCATTGAGGATTGGGAAAAAAGTTGGCAAAAGTACATTGTGTCCGAAAGGGGATTACTTTGAAGGAGGTGATGAAATAAATTTGGAAGAATAAATAAAGAGGTTTTGAAAAAAAAAAAAAAAAAAAATTGGTCTTACTTTTTGGGCACAGTAGTATATACTTAACGATGTCTATCATATCTACTTAACACTGTGGGCCTGAATGGTCGAGTGGCTATCGTTCTGGCGCTCGATACCACAGGTTTCGGGTTCGAGTCCCGGCGGTGCCATGGATGTTGTAGTGGTTCGGAATACACTTTAAGCCTTAGGTCCCGGTCTAATATGACTGTAAAGCATCACGGTGCAAAAGTCAGACTTCTACCTACGGATGCTCCTTCACAACAGAAGCTGCTTCCTTCTCTTTCAACCATGAGTCCATATGGGTTCGTGGGCTTGGTCTAGATTAGATATCTAGCAAGGGAGATAAGTAATAACAACAACACTGTGGATTTAAAATTATAAATTATTTAAGCTATAAAAATAAATGATTAAAAATGCATTGCTCAAGACAATTTGCATGACTGATATTGTATGAAAAAGAAAACCTTAAAAGGGGCACTGAATAATTTCTCGGGCTTTTTCCAAAGAGACATCTTTGCAAATATTTAACAACCTTACCTTCACAAAACTGCTTTCTATGCGACAAAACTTACTTTTATTATAGCAAAGAACGCGTCGAATCCCTTTTTTCATTACTTATCATCGCTTCTTAATGCAAATTTCTACACGGTGAAAATATTTTGAATATTTATTTCAAATAAAAGGATACACAAAGAGTTCACCAGATGCAAATTGTATGGCATTATTCAAAACTGGCTGGGAGAATGTATGCCTAAAGGCAAATGCAAGTCATTTCCATTTGGGAAAAAAAGATGTAAATTTTCCGAGTTTCACTTGGGCCATTAAAAATGAATTTTTTCGTCTTTGGAAAACAACCTTTATGGAATATTGTAAAGTTAAATATTTATTTAGAAGTAATATTTTAACTTAAAAATGTTTTATTGAAAAATTTAAAGAAACATGATCATCATTTATATGAGTTGGTTAAATTTTTTTTTTTTTTCAGTATATATCACTCTTAACATTAAGCATTCTTGGGAGGCTTCTGTTATGGAAAGGTCTCTACTCTAAATAAATTTATGTAATACTACATTATTATTTTAATATACTATGCATAATTGGGGTTATAATAGCTTGAGGGTACGTATTCCCAGAAAAAGCTGCATTGAACTAAAAGCATACAAAGAAAATTCAGCTTGTTATATTTTTTATGGCTTTATGCTGATTTTCTGAGAATTTCGTTTTTGTATTCTTCTTTTATGTTTGTTTCATTTATTGCTTCTGCAGTGTTGGCCTTTATCTATAGAATGTTGGCCTTTTCAATTACGTTACCACAGTCCACCCTTCAAATTTTGAATCTATTTGTTTGTTTGTTTTATTTTTTTATGTTTCTCTATTTTCATGGGACTGACTTAGACACGCATGAAAATTTTTATAAGACGAGTATTATTTTATAGTTTTGCTTTGCAGATTGATTAAGCATTTTATATGTCCATTATTTAATGACTTATTTGTTCTTTGTCTTGTATTCTTCCATCTCCTGCAATATTTGGGCACCACAGTTGCCGAATGGAGCGCTCATTATTGACATTTAGGATATTCAACTATATACTTTCTTTAACTAGAACTAGGAATAGACCCAAGTCCAATGCTACGTCCCCACCCCCCAATTGAAGGGTATTGCCAAGTCCATTAATCCTAGGTAGCCCCAATAGAGGCAGATTTTAAAGTTTTATGAGTTACAAACTGGTAAACTGTCACAAAGCAGAGACTGGAATGGGAGAAAGTTCTCGGGATGGCCTTGGCCCAAAATTTGCTGTCGAGTCAATATACAATAGTTTTCTTAAATTTGTCATTTCGTTTTTACTTATTATTATAGAATATTTTAAGATGCAATCGAAATTAAAAAAAAACTAACTACACTACACTAACTTTTCATGTTAAATCTACTAATCTGACATAACAAACAACTAATTTGACTAACTAAGCTAATTTCGCATCTGTTAAATAAACTTCCATCAGCTATAAAATATGATTTTAATTTATAGTCGTCAATTATTAAATTTGATATAAACATGATACATAAATTATATGAAATATGATACATCAATTATGTAATATAATTTGAATTTACCAGTTTTTGATTTTACAAGAAAGGAAGAATGCTAAGAAGGATGCAATTTACGTCAAGTTCCACTTATCTGGAAACGTTTCGATCTTCCTTTCTACACTTTTATGTAATGTTCAAAAGCAAAATATTCATCGCTAAGATATATCTAAGCAAAATAAATAAATAAATAAGAAGCTAGATATATACTTAATGTTGTGCATCATATTTACTTAACACTGTGGATTTAAAATTATAAATTATTCAAGCTATAAAAATAAATGATTAAAAATGCATTGCTCAAGACAATTTGCATGGGGATATTGTATGAAGAAAGAAAATCTTAGAAGGGGTACTGAATAATTTCTCGGGCATTTCCAAAGAGACAACTTTGCAAATATTTTACAGCCCTACCTTTACAAAACTACTTTCTATATGACAAAACTTATTTTTATTATAGCAAGGAACGTGTCGAATCGCTTTTTTTTATTACTTATCATCACTTCTTGGTGCAAATTTCTACATGGTGAATATATTTTGAATATTTATTTCAAATAAAAACATACACAAGAGCTCACCAGATGCAAATTGTATGGCATTATTCAAAACTGGCTGGGAGAATTTATAATGTATTTTCCTAAATGGAAATGCAAATTATTTCCATTTGGGAAAAAAAAGTGTGCATTTTCCGAGTTCCATTAAAAATTAATTTTTTTCGTCTTTGGAAAACAACTTTTATGGAATATTGTGAAGTTAAATATTTATTTAGAAGTTATATTTTAACTTAAAAATTTTTTATTAGAAAAATTAAAGCAACATAATCATCTATTGTATGAGTTAGTTAAATGATATTTTTTTTCAGTGAACTTATTAACTTTAAGCATTCTTGGGAAACTTCTACGATGAAGGAGAATGATGCATAACTAAAAAGGCCTAAACACCAAATTAACATATCTAAAAATTATTTGGTTTAAAATTTTTTTCTTGTCAATTCTTCCTATTTAAATTATGTTACCTTAAGACGGTTTTCACTATTAGTTTACAGTAATGCTTCTAGCGTAGTAATATGATCAATAAAATAATACAATACGCTATGAAGCCACGCAACTAAAAATCAACTCGCATTCAACAATCATAGTTCAATTACTGCAAGTGTGATTTTGTGAAATTTGTGAATCGTGAATTTGGGTTTTGTATAATATATATATATATATATAGGCATGCTTTATATTATATACATGTAGTTTACTTTATGGTAAACAGAACACAAAGCACTTATTACAATACTATGATAATAATCATCAATTGTATGAGTTGATAAAAGTTTTTTTTTCAGTGAAGAATCGTTCTTAACATTAAGCATTCTTGGGAGACTTCTACTTTGAAAAGATATCTACTCTAAATAAATGTATGTAATGTAACATTGCTATTTTAATATATATAATTGGGATTTTAATAACTGGGCACGTATTCCCAGAAAAAGCTGCATTGAAACAAAAGCATACAAAAAAAAAACCCCTTCAGCTTGTTATAATTTTTATGGCTTTACGTTGATTTTCAGAGATTTTTGTTTTTGCATTCTTCTTTTTTTTTATTGTTTCATTTATTGCTGCAGTGTTGCCCTTTGTCTATAGGTGTTTGTTTCATAAATTTCAGTTATAATACCACAGTTAATGCACCCTTGAAATCTTGTATCTATCTATCTGTTTTAAATTTTTTTTATTTTTTTATATTTTTCTACTTTGATGGAACTGACCTATACACACATGAAAAGTTTTGTAAAATGAATATCGTTTAATTGCTTTGCTTTTGCAGACTGATTAAGCATTTAATAATTCCATTATTCAATGTAGTGTTTGTTTTTTGTCTTGTACTCTTCCATCTCCTACAATTTTTATCATATACATACATGTATTTATTGTTGTTGTGACTAATCCTCAGTGTAAGTGAATTTAATTAAGTTTGATTTCTATTTTAACTATAAGCTTTGAAACTCAATAGTTAAAATAGTTGTTGTATATTTTTACAAGTCATTCACACGTAGGAGTTTTTCTAGATTTTTCTGTACTCTTATAGATGATTGTGAAAAATAAATACGTCATAAAATCAAATATGCTGTTGTTTATTTTCGGATCTTGATTTCAAAACTTAGATACTTATTGCGTCATTATTTTTATCCGAAAGCATAATATAAGAAAATTAGATATGACATCTATTGATTGTCATATTTCAAGAATTTAGTTTCCCTTTTCCCAGCGTCTTCCAGCTAACTAGACTTGTGACATACTGGCGTAAAAGCAGTTCTGTGGTTTACCGCAATGATAATAGGAAGAATATTTCAAAAAAGTTTAAAATTTATTAGTCAGGATTTTGTTTTGATGTTGACTCTCTCATGGGGTTTTTGCATGCAATCAAAACCGGAAACAGTAATTTAAGTTTGTTTGCTTTGGAGAAAGATTGCCAGCTATATTTACATCTACTTATTTGGTAAGTACATTTTTACAAAAATGTCGAAAGCGGATGTGACTTAATTAAGAATTTTTTTAGAAGATATTGCATTCGTTGAAGCAATAATACATATCATTCTCACTAACATATGATTTCTTAGTACATGGTTTATGGAATTTCCGAGTTTTTAGTATTCGTTTACTATTTCTTTGGGTTAATTATTGCTTTCACTCTATTCGTCATCTAACCATAACTAACTGACCATTACTAAATTGAACTTTACATTCCAAAATTAAAAAAAAAAATTTTTTTTCACAAGAGATAGCAATATAGTACATAAAAATAAAAACAATATGCAAACATAAATAATACTTTTTCATTCGTAAAAGAATGAATTAAAATTGCAAATAAGAGAAAATAACAGCGATATTCAATTTTCAGATAATTTTTGCAAAACATTGTAATATTCGAGACCTGAATGGCCGAGTGAAGAGCGCTCTGGCGCTCGACGCCATAGGTTTCGGGTTTCAGTCCATGGATGTTTATAGTGGTTCGGAATCCCCGTTAAACCATAGGGCCCGGTCTAATATGACCGTAGAGCATTTGGCTGATAACCCTATCCCGTAATAAGAATCATCTACGTCTAGAAGTCTGCCAGCAGGCAAACGGCCTTGGCCCAACCTAGGGCTGTTGCGCCAATGATGATGATGATGAATTTAATATTCAATTTTTTTGTCGTGTCCCTCATGAAAGGAAAGGGGCCAGCTTCTGTTTTGATGGAGCACCCGTAAATATAGGTCTGACTTGGCTCCGTGTCGCTGAAGAAGGAGGGTAACTTCCAGGAGGACTTTTAGTGGGTACAACACAGCTGTCGCATGGAAGACTACCCGGGCAGCTCCCACCAGATAGACCGACAAACGAGGAAAGATGCTAAGTATCACAAGCTCCATCAAGTCCCCAAGCCTTTTGAAACACTGTCTACATCAAAGCTACCAGTGGATTGAACCTTACCCCTAACGCTCACCAGCGGCGCACATTGCCACTGAGCCAAGAGTCGGAGAGTAAAAAATCATATTTTTAAGAATAAAATGCAAAATACTTAAGCCAATAAGTCGGAAAAAACCCAACAACTTTAGAAATAGTTTTTAGTGATCCTATTCAAAATAGTTTTGCGGGGAAAAAAATCTTAAAATAAATATTATAAAAATAGTAATCAAAGAGTCATTTTTTTTTTCAATTTTTAATTTTAAGCATAAAGTAATTAAATGTATTAATATATTAATATTAATATTAATATATATTAATAGACTGTTTCAAACCGAACTGAAGGCCCTCTTGCCTACCCCAGGGGTGAGAAGCTGGAAAAATCTTTTCGTTTGGGATGATAAAAACGGTGCGAACCCCTAAATTCACTGTCGATGTTTGTTCAAAATTTTGTTTCATAGTATGAGTGCTGTATATTAATTTTCCCATACTTCAACCTGCGTAGGGCTGAATTTGCTAAATTTTTTGCTTTCTAGTGGCGAAGGAGTTTGGCAAAAGTGTCTGCCATTCGAAAACAACATGCTACCAATACCATAAAAAAATTCTTATATTTAATCCTTTTTTAACAAATCTACTTTTGTATTTATTTCTAAAATTTCTTGTTTTCCCGTCATTTGCATTACATTTTATTTTCCAGTTTACTAGATTCAAGATGGAACATATATTATAACATTTCAACTTAATGACGTTAAAGAAAATCTTAATCCTTATACGGTATGACACATAAGAACACATTTAATAGAATTACTCTAGGTGAGGATTAGTGTAACAATATATTCCTTTCTCAAAATGTTCTTTATAATGGTATACAACCACACCTGTAACTGAAATCCGGTTGCATAGCTTAAAGATTCCAGGAAGGTTATTGACCAACTCATCTCTATTCGGATGGATGCAATGAATACTAACATAAAAAAATGACTTAAGTCACCCTTGTTTGCACAAGAGATTAATTCTTGCACTATTCATTCGGCAATGAATATTATAGTTGAGATTGACCTCGAAAAAGAGATTTAGCTTTTTTTTATAGCTCGTTCCCCGCTATTTGAGTTAGTGATATGATCTAAAGGTAAACTTAGTTCACAGTTGTCTGTAAGTAGAACATTAAATTGTGATATTATGTATAATCTTCCCACTATAGAAAAACTCTTCGAGTTTTTCCTATTTCCATTCAGAAAGCTCGAAAACTGTATCAATTAATTATATTGTAAATACAACAAAAATTACCATTAATTTATAGATAGAATCAATTAATTAATAAAAGAATGTATTACTAATATTTATAAATAATTAATAAAAATGTATTAATAATTAAATCAATACATTTATTTAAAGATTAATGAAATAATAAAAGGTTAATAATTAAAGCGTGCAATAAAATTAGTTAATAAAAATTAATAAAAGAATATTTAATAAAGAAATGTTTCTGAAAAAGACTCTATGAGGAATCTATGACAATTAGATTCTATGAAGACCCTGTGACAACAAGACTTTATGAAGGTTTCTTAAAAAGACTTTATGAAGACCCTATGAAGATTCTATGACAAGACTCTATGAAAACTCAATGACAACAAGACTCTATGTAGGTTTCTGAAAAAGAATGAAGGCCCTATGACAAAACTTTATGAAGTTTCCGAAAAAGGCTCTACGAAGACTCTTTGGTATCGACTCTATGAACACTTTATGACAAGATTTTATGAAGGTTTCTGAAAAAGACTCTATAGACTCTATGACAGTAACACTCTTTGAAGACAACTATAGATTAAAATTTCTCTATTGATGGACTGATATATTGATTATATTGATTAATTTCTCTGATGACGGTGAATCTTGTTCAGCTTTTGGGTTGCTTGAGTGTCCATCATAATAATAGTTTTATTCAGTTGGTTCCGCTACGTTTAGATGTTTACGGCAAATAGACTGCAGATGAGCTGGCCACAGAGGGCAGCCCTAAGAGTTCTACTGATGGTGGTTGTCTCTCTTTCTCGAACTTGCCCGTGGGTCAGATTAGATATCAACTCCGTTTGGAGAAAGGCTCTCGTACATGAGTGGTATGATTGCAACCTTGCTAGTGCTGCTTTAACCAAGCAGTAGATCCGAATAGACGGCTTTTGTCTTTTGTCTGTCTAAAAAAATATTAATTCATGTTTCACATATTGTGTAATATTATTTTTCTGGTTAACATACAAAATTCAAATTTTAATCTATTAATACCTTTGCCCGCCACATATTTTAACAAGCAAATATCGGTACACAAGTATATCGATTGTAGGAATTCTGCTCACAAAAGTAGAGCAGAGGATTAATTCTTTGATAGTAGCACACCAGGTTCAACCGTTACATTAGGATCATTTTTGATGGTATTCATAATTTTTATTTTCATATTATCCTTATCTTATATCCTACTATCATTATTATTATTCTTATCTTATATTCTTATTATCCTTATATCCTTATTATTATCTCCATAATATCCTTATATTATTATTATTATCTCCATATTATCCTCATCTTATATCCTTATTATTTAATGATAATAATAAGGATATAAGATGATGAAATAATGACAATAATTAATAGATAATAACAATTATAAAAAACACATTTTTTTTTTTACTATATCTGTCTATTTGCTGGCTTATTTAAAAGGTAGATTTACAGACAGGATCTGAATAATCTTTTTTTTTTCTGTAAAGAGAGCATTAGGACAGATAAGCTTGGGAACTGCTGATCTAAAGTGAAAACAGTTAAAAATAGTTGCACCAAATCATCAGTTGAGCTGCTATTCTAAAACTCATTTTTATACACTGATGTATGATTTTTTTTTTTTTAAGAAAATATTATTTTTCAAAAACTGATTTGAAATACAGGACTTGAAAATACCCAATAAATTGCATTCCGTGAAACCATTGATCAAACGGTGGTTCTTCCTCCGCCGACCAGTGCCATTCCCATTAGATTACACTCGATTACCCATTCATTACTCACCCTTATCTGCTTCAAGCCAAACTTTCCACGCTCATTAATTGCGATGCTTCATTAACAATTCATCATATTTTAATTCATTTGGCGGATTTTAATCTCTTGGCGTGAAACGTGTATTTGCACCACTTTTAAATGAATGACGCCTACCTTTCGATTCATTTTTACCTTTAAAAGATGGTTATAGTTAGGTTTATCTTCAAAATATTAGTAAATACTCTATAACAATATCACCCTCACCATCACCAACAAAAAAAAATTCGAATAACCAAAAAATTATCTGAATGGGCAAGAATTAAAAGATGTGATGCATATGTAAATAAAAGATTAAAATTTCAGAATTGAATTTTTTTTTTCATTTATTGAAGATTGTTGGTGATGGGGAGGGTAATATTGTTATAGAATATTCATTAATATTTTGAAGAAAAATCTAATTATAACCATCTTTTAAACGTAAAAATGAATCGAAAGGCACTACTGTGCCTTTCGATGCTGTGTGAGTCAGAATCCTGTGAAAATGAGGGCCTGGATTGATGTGAAATGATGAACAACACAACGGGGCATAGAATATTATGCATATCTCCATATGCCATACATTGAGAATCAGTGCTTAGGCTGAACCGGGACTCATCAGTAAAGAGAAAGGTCGCTCAATCATCTATGCTCCAGTGTCTATGATTTCTGCATCATGTTAAACGGACTCTCCCGTCCGCAGAAGTGACGCTAACAACAGGCCATCTTGAAAACAGCTGCTTGTCCTGAAACCTGATGGAAATTGTAACCCTTGAAACTCGCGTTTTTTCATAGTAGCCATTGAAGCTGTAGCACCTCAGTTACGCCTCTATGTAATGGGCAAATAGTGATCATCTTTAGCAATCGTGGCTCTTGGAAAACCTTGCCCAGGCTTTTTCTCGATAGATCCGGTATCCTAAAACTGATTTCATAAGTTGGTCGCAACGCTGGGCGTCATTGGAGCCTCTACAAATCTTCTTAGATTTCCCATAGTTCACCATCTCATTCCATCATCTAAACTTTTGGTGGTTACTGATTTTTACTATTTGAATTTAATCGAATCTGCAAAAACAACAACAACAACAACTACAAATTCGACGAAGTGTGCGAGCGAACGAAATGCAGATTTTGCCATGCAGTTTTATAAAGCCTGCACCCTGTACTAGATCTGTCCATACAGTATATGCTTACATATTCGACAAATAAGATTTGTATTTTTGTTTTTAAGTAGTGATTTCACATTTCATTTAGTTATTTTGATAAAATTCGAAAATAATATGCAAATTGCTTTAATTTTGAACATCAATATATATGTAAAAAATAAACTATGGGAATATGTAAATTTATATGGTATAACTTATGATTTGTAATAATTTGTAAATTATATATCGACGTTTATAAAAAGAAATGTATTTAAATATGTCGATATATTAAATATACATGCAATGTGTAAAATAATATATATTATATATACATTAAACATCTGAAAAAGTAAGGTTTAGAAACGTGGTTCCTAAGAGTTTAATATTTTAAAAGCTTTGTAACTCCGATTGAGTTTAGCTGGTGCGTTGGCGCTGTGAGTTGGTGCTAATTATTACAATTGGGAGATGACACCAGTCTAGGTGTTGGCCTTTTTTTTTTCTGCTTGACTCTAAAAATAAAAATGTCATTTGCACGTGGCGCGAAATGATTGCTGCATTTTGGTTAAACGGATTATATTTTTTAGAGCTGGGAAGTCTTACTTTCTCTTCTTACTTAAGAATACTTTAAGTCTTATATATATGTGGAGAAATGACATTTGATGGCCAAAAATGTTTTCTTACTTCTTTAGTGAAAAACCCATATCATCACAATTTCTCATGCAAAATTGGAAATCAAGACAAGCTCTGGGTTTCATATGAGTGTTGCAATTCTTGTCCGAGGAAATTTTCCCATGTGGCTGCTGGACAAAAAAAAAAAAAAAAAAAAAAAAAAAAAGGTCATTTGTCATTCCTATGATTTGGAGGGAATAAAATAATCACGTGAATTGCGGTTATTTCTACACGGTCCCAACTCTTCATGCAGGAATCAGAAGGAAAAAAAGCAAAAAGTCAAAAGTGTAGTATTTGAATATATGTTATGCTATGCTACCAATCCCACGTGTTGAAAAGTTTCCCATTCGGGAAATTCCAAATGAATTTTTCAGTGATCCAGAGGAAGATCAAGTATCAATTTCAAGTGATACTGTACAGTCTTCTACATTTAGGGCAGTATATAACAATGATGCTACACCTACTCCTCCCATTCTGTTTCAAGAAGAACTGAATAACTTGTTAGAGATCTTGAGACTAAGACAGAGTTACTTGCATCGAAACTTAGAAAATGGAATTTACCCAGAAAGATGATAGTATTTAATGAAATTTCATGAGAAATTTCTGCCTTATTTTAAACAGAAAAAAACCTTGTTTTCAGTTTTGATGTCAGCTTAATAGCGACTCTCAAAATGTAATATAAGCCTTCTCAATGGTAACTATTCTTAGACTCATTTAAAATAAATTGGAAGACAATATTGCTGCATAATGGAAACCAATTTGCATCCATTCCAGTTAGACACTTTGTCTCTATGAAAGAAACTTATGGAAATTTAAAACATTTGTTGATTTGCCATCAATAAGTGCAGCTGACATATTTGTTGTGATTTGAAAGTAGTAGCTCTCCTTTGGGTCTTTATTTAGGCCATACGAAGTACAAATATAGCTTATTATGTGATTTATAAAGTAGAGCCAAAATTTTGCACTACGTAAAAAACAATATCCTACTAGGAAAATATATGATATTGGGGAGAAGACATGCACAAAATTCACCATTAGTAGAAGCAAAGACTCCTACTACCACCTTTGCAAATAATGAAAATGAAATGATTTATGAATGAAACATTTTGAACGAGCCATGAACAAGTGTGGATCAGCCTTCAACTACTTAAACCACAAATTTCCTGCAATCGTCGAAGCTGAACGGAAACAGGAATTTTTCATTGGTTAACAGATCAATAAGCTCTTTAAGTATGTAAATTTTGATAGTGTGCTCCAACCAGAGGAGAAAGGAGTTTGGAATTCTTTTCGGCTTGTGTCAATGAATTTCTCAGGAAATGTGAAGTCAAAGGACTATAAGAAATTAGAGATGAACATGTCTGCATACAAGAAACTTGATTGCACTATGTCTCTAAAAATACATTTCTGCAGTGTGACTTTTAGACTTGTTTCCTGAAAATTGTGGCTAGGTTAGCTATGAACCCTGTGAACACTGGGGAGGGGGGGGGGTATTGCGAAAATATGGAACAAATACCATACATATGTAGATAAAGGTATTATTTGTTAGGCCCAAGTAAACCCAGAAGTGCTTTCAGGCTATCAGTTCTTAAAATTTCACGTTGCCCAGTACGAAAGTATAGCTCGTTTTCCAAAAATACTTCATTGATGCGTGGCCTGATGGCCAAGTGGCTAATGCTCTGGCCTTTGGTATCACAGACTTTAGATTCGAATCCTGGAGGTGGCATGGATGTTTGTGAGTGGTTCGGAATTCACTTTAAACTGTAGGTCCCGGTCTGTTTAGTCCTCGTGTGCGCAAGATGACCGTAGAGCGACAAACCAAACCAAATCTTCGTTGGCGCAACAGCCTCATGGTCGGCTAAAGTTATCTGCCTAATGGGAGAATTCAAAATATGAAATGCTTTTCTTTTTGCTGGGTAGGGTTGTCAGCCTATGATTTAAAGTGGATTCTGAGCACTACAACCATCCATGGCATCGACAGGACTCGAACCCGAAATGTATGGCACCGAGCGCCAGAGAGCTAATCACTAGTATTTGTCTACCTTTTTAACTTTCCTTA
Source organism: Caerostris darwini (assembly GCA_021605075.1). Lineage (NCBI taxonomy): Eukaryota > Metazoa > Arthropoda > Arachnida > Araneae > Araneidae > Caerostris > Caerostris darwini. Next base: position 1,016,175 of record BPLQ01012752.1, read on the forward strand.
TGACTACTTTTTCGTTTTTTCTCCCAGCACTTCATTATTTATTAAAGATATAAACAATTTTTTCCACTTGGAAATTAAGATGAAAACTTTTCTGGATTTGATGGAAACTTTTTTCCTGTTAAATTATATTTGTCACAAGATTTTTAAAAATATAAAATAAAAACTTGGGAAAATACGAAAATTTACATTTGGATTACAATATTTAAACATAACAGACTTTTTATATGTGTTCGAATAGAATCTTTTTAAATATAATTTAAATCATTTTTTTTTTTTATATTTCAGACAGAAAAAAATTTAAAGCTTATCCTTTCTTTTGCTCTGTTATTTCCTAGTTCTATCATCCTAGTTAGTCCTATTATCTTATCATCTGTCAACATTTTATAACGTTCTAATTCTACGATGATATAAATACACAAAAACATTTGAATAATTTCTTTAAAAAAGCTGAAAATCCTTAATGCATTTGAAATATGTAAAAATGTAAAAACGTTAAGCCTTAACATGACATGCAAAAGCGTTTTTGAAGTTTCTTTTAAAGTTTTTACATTAATAAACGACATAACAACTGAAATAATCGAATAAAAATATGATCTTGCATAAAAATTGAAGGAAACTGCTTACAAATGCAAGGCTTTTTGAAACTGTTTAGTGATTCAGTTTTGAATCTTACGAAGATGGAAAAAATTTATTAAATAAAAGAGAAAATGCTCGAACTAAGTGAAACATAAAACGTTTAATGGATTCGTGTCTGATAATTAAGAAGTTTTAGCAATAACAACAACAGAGGAAAATAAGCACAATAAGGCAATCTTCTACAATAAAAATCAAATTCAGGAAATATATTTTTATCACTAATTAAGTAAAGCTTTTAGCTCTTTGTATTCTTTTCAACAAATTATCTTTCCTGAAAAGCATTTTTGATATCGAGCTAGTCTTTCTATTCATAATTACTTTTTGACAAAATGCTTTTGTCCTGTTGAAAAATGTTTATACACGCTTTTAAAATCCCTTATCTTTAAAAATTGCTGTCCGTTAAAACTGAAAAATAGGAATTAATAAAATTAAAAATCAAATTGCAAATTGTCATGTTTTTTTCCTACTTACATTAAGTTCTAATGTCCTTTTGAAAATGATTGAAGTGTTCTGATATTGTTTAACGAGGTTATTGGCTCATTATTATTTATAATCATTGATAATAATCACCTTTATAATTTACCTTTTTTACTTTTTGCCTTTTTAAAAGTTTTATCTTTTTTACTACCTTTACTTACTTTCTTTACCTTTTTTTATTGAATCTTCTTTTTACTTTTTTACTTTTACCCTTTATTATTGAAGGTAACTTTTTCTTTTCTTTATTTGATTGAGGCTTCTTCTTTGTTGGCGTAACAGCCACAAGGAGATTTGATTGACATCCTACGGTCACTTTGTACACACTTTGAGCTAAACAGACAGGGAATTGCAGTTTAACGTGGATTTCGAACCACTAACAAACATCCATGTCACCTCCAGGTTTCGAACCTGAAGTCTGTGGTACCAAAGGCCAGAGCGCTAGCCAATTGGCCATTCAAAAAACAAGTTCGTACGGAATTGTTTCTTGAAGAACCTCTTATAAGATGGCCTGAATGGCCGAGTGGCTAGAGCTCTGGTGCTCGGTACCACACGTTTCGGGTTCGAGTCCCGGCGGTGCCATGGATGTTTGTAGGGGTTCGGAATCCACTTTAAATCGTAGGTCCCGGTCCTAATAGGATCGTAGAGTGTTGCGGGAGCATTGTTACTCCGCGTCCATGGCTTATTTTCAAGTTACACGCGTCCCCTGGGTAATGCAAAGTGAGTAACGTCTGTGCAGCGCTTGCCTTAAGGCATTCAAGACCAAACTGTCTAAGTGCCAGCTGCATTAGAAAGAAAAAAAACTCTTATAAGATAAAGCATTTTAAAACAAAGAAAGTTTGTAATATTGTATTAGAAATTGGATCTGGCATGTTGTTTAGGTAGTTCAGAAACATTTAGTTTTTAAAAAATGATTCTGTCTCCAAATTCTATGGATTTCAAGTAAGATTTTTATAGGCTTAAAAAGCATATCACATTATAATTTATATTTATATACACATCCCATTATTATATATATATATATATATTAAGGTCTGATGGCCGAGTGATTAGCTTTCTGACGCTCGGTACCACTGGTTTTAGGTTCGAGTTTCAGCCGTGCCATGGATGTTTGTAGCGGTTCGGAATCCACTTTAAATCGTAGGTACCGGTCTAATATCACCGTAAAGCGTTGTGCATAGATCTGTCAACCCTACCCCGTAAAATAAGAAAGCATATTCTATTTTGGAATCTGCCAGTAGGCAGGCAGATATGGCCCAACATGGACTGTAATGTACGGTAGTTATTCATTTATATTTTTATGTGATATTTTAAACATATATTTTGAATTTTTATCATTAGATATATATCATATTATTTACTTGTTTATTTAACAATTACTAAAGAAATTGAAATCGTGGTTTATTAACAGGAAGATGTTCAGTACATTCTTCTTCTTCATTGGCTCAATAGCCCATGGTGGACCAAGATTGTCTGCCTACAGCCAGATTTCGAGACAGGAGATGTTTTCTTTTTTGATGAGGTAGGATTGTCAGACCTACTCTCTACGTTCTACAGTCATATTAGACCGTTACCTATGGTTTAAAGCATATTCCGAACCACTACTAACATTCATGGCACCACCAGGACTCGAACCCGAAACCTGCTGCACTGAGCGCCAAAGCATTAGTGCATTATCTTAATTTAACTAAATACATTTAAAGGATGTTTTCTTGTAATGTTCGCGTGCAATGCGAATGTGAATAATTTCACTTTAAACCTGCGATTGATTTAAATTGTGAATTTAATTTGTGAATCATTCATTTACTTTCTTTGAGAGCAGAGTCAACACGACTGAGAAGATAAAAAAGAATCAATGGATAAAAAAAATTCATTGATTATGCGCTTGTTAAACAAAATTAAAAGTACGTTGAACTATTATTTCATGTATTACGTAATTCATGCCTGCGAATTAATTCTGATTTCAATTTAAGAAAACGCTTTATATCAGTTTAAGATAAATCGAAAGTAAAAGTTTAGCAACATTGTATATTTCATTTATTATTTGAAAGAAATACTGTATAATATGTTATGTAAGTGAAAAACTTATGGCCTGAGTTATAATTCTGGAATGTTATTCGCCTAATAAATGATATGATAAGAGGGTGTTGAAGCATTAATGATCGTGACAAAAAAACCCTCCAAACTTACAATCTATTATCACAGTTTTCATCACTGTGCCATAAACATTTGAAGTTAAGCTCCAAATACCACTAGTGAAAAAAAAAGTCAGTAATTCAACTCCCTTCTTAAAGTTGCAATTCATTTTCGCAACATCATTTGTTCCTCCTACCATGAGGTTTCAAGTTAGAACGCTATTTGTAGATCCACGTATAGCATGACATGAAACAGATGATCTTGGGGTAGCTGGAGTCTTTCTTTTTAAAAATAGAGTTGATTCTGTTCGTAAAATATGAAAGCAGGACCCGGTCTCAAGTTCTCTGCACGCTCTTTGCATGCTCTCCCTCCCCCCTTTTAGCTTTTAGATCAGCCGTCATAGAAAACACGTGCTGCCTTTTCTTTGAATTGTTTATGTCCTAGCTTGGCAAGTAGAAAATCCTTAAGTGCAAGCTGTTGCTTTTTGGTCGTTCCTCTTCTGTCTTAGGCTGTAATGAAGCGGTACGCATTATGGTAAACGATCAATTATTATCGTTTCATTCATCGCATACATTTTGTTTTTGGTCCCTTTTTTATTTTTATTTTTTAGTGGAGAGATACGTTACACTGGGGTCATTGACATTGGTTTGGCTGTTGATTTCTTGCGTATCTTGTATCTTAGTATTTCTTGTGAAGAAATACTGAGCATGATAGTTCCGTGTTAAGATAAGATTTTTCAGAAGGCAAAGAACTTGGATAGTTACATGTGATAAGACATTACCAACCACAACTAACCTATTTTGATTAGGTTTTGATTACATTAAATATTTTTCTCACGAAATTTAACAGCTAATTACGATTTCACAGAATGATTATGTAGTACTAAATTTTGCAATGTGACAACGAAAATGATGTAATTGCAAATATTTTATAAAAATAAAATCAAATATTCATTATCACTTATACGCAGTATATGTCAAACAAGCACAAAGTATTCAAATATTTTTAATTATTTAATAAGCATTTTTACTTATTTTAACACGCATTAAATTAATTAATTTTTACAACAGAAATTTTTAATGTTATTTATTTTTGATCAGTCTGTTTATTTGTCAGTCAATAAAACAAGAAAATAGCAAAATTTTATTTAAAACTATTCACCAAGTAATAAAATAAAAAAGAAAAAGAATCAATATGTTCACAATTTTTAAACCCCTCACTTCTTAAGCATTCCACGAATTTTTGTTTAGAGGATTTTTCAGTCTAAAAGTTCTGGAGTAAATATGATTTTTAATTTTTGCGTACATTAAAATATTACTTATAATATCAATTTCCACACAAATTTCACAATTTCCTGAAATTTTTGTTTTCCAAACAACTTTCAACAGAATTATTCCTTTTAAATGTTATCTATTCAAACTGATTTATTCCGAAATTCTATTTTATAAGACTCTCTAAACAAACATTTTTGTTAAAGCATGTTTTGCGAAGTTTTCCAAATTCTTTTCATTTTTACCAACATTTTATTGAAATATTCCTTTCAACAAAAGCGCATAACATTTACGAAACTTAACAGAATTTCCTAACGAAATTTATTTTAGAAGGGATATAAGAACTGTCAAGCGAGACTTACAAAAAATCCCTTTGGGTAAAAAAAATGGCTAATGAATATGGAAAAATTGTGTTTTTGTGAGACATTTTTTTCCCCTATTTCTTTTTCCTTTCTCTTTTGTGTGTTTTGTTTTATTTAATATTTAACGGTAATGTACTTTTCTGGAGTTTTTCTCGGCAAAGAAAAAAAAAAAAAAAAAAACGTTAAGAAGATTACAAAAGTGATTATGACGAATGATAACTGCATTATGAGTGGATTATACTAAAGACTTTGCTTAACAAGTATGCACAGACATCGTAATCCAATATAATAATAAGAAAATTTAATAAACTCTTTTATCTTTATTTTAAATTTATGTTCTTAAAAATAATGAAGATGATTAAAAAAGATCTAAAGAAAATTTAGATTAATTGAATATATCTTGTTTACACTTTTTAGAAGGCATATTCGTATAAATAAAAAAAAATTAAAAGGAATTGGAAAAAATAATGAAAATGTGAGAAATAAGAATAAAGTAAATCAAATCTATTTGTATTTTTACTGGAGGAATGCAGTGATATTAATATTAGTAATATTTATTTGCCCGACTTGTGGCTCGTGCGCTCCTGGTGAGCATTAAGAGCTGAGGTTCAATCCGCTGGCTGCTTTGTTGTAGACACTGTTTCAAAATATGAGCAGTCTCGATGGCGTTTGGGATGTTCAGCATCTTGCCTCGTGGGTCAGATTATCTGGTGGGAATTTCCTAGATTTTCTCTCATGCGATACTGAAACACGTGGTAGTTCTTCCCTTGAAAATCCTACAGGAAGGTACTGCCACTCTATTTAAGTAATACGGAGCGAAGTCAAATTTCTACCTTCGGGACTTCCTCACACTAGAAGCTGCCCCCTCCTTCCATGAGAACACATTGGTTCATGGACTTGTCTAGATGTTGCTGTCGACTAAGGGGGATAAGAAACAAAAATATAATATTTATTTTGTAATAGAGTAGAAAGTTATCCGTTTAAACCCTTGCATGTTATTTATTTCTAAATTTCTCTTAAATCACAAAAAGAATAATGCACTAAAGCTAGAATTATATTTTTTATATTGGAAAAAATTTTAGCAAAGTAAATATTAAGAAACATCCTTCATCTCGAAGTCCAAATTCTAGATCATCCCATAATCCTCTTCCTTTTTCATGGGATTATAAATATTCATAAAAAAAAATCATGTTGTTGTTTCTTATCCCACTTGGCAGGCCAAGCCCACGAGCCCATACGTACTCATGATTGAAGGGGAAGGAAGGTTCATTAAATAACCATTATTTTTACTACTGTCAAATGCAACTACTACTACTACCAAATGCAAGTCAAGATATGGGCAGGCATGAGTCAAGCCACATTTTGGGCAAAGGGGATAAACCTTAAGGCCCGACACATAACGTTGAGCACGGAGATGACCATTGCGGAACCTAGCAAGAACCATCTATTCGGATCTACTGCCCGCTTCAAATAAAGCAGCACCAGTACGGTTACAACCATACTACTCATGTACAGGGACCTTTCTCCAAGAGGAGTTGATAACTAATTGAGAAGTTGACATGACATGACATGACGTAACATGATATGACAACAATGTTGCTTACATAAATGTTGTTTACATTGCCATCACTAACAAAAAAAATAACAAATGATCATTGTTGTTAGCTTTATATAAAAACAAATAATTTAATAATTTTACGTAGCATTAATAAGAAAAGGAATGAAAAGATTACAATTGAATTTGTAAAAGAAAATTCATAAATATCAGTTCCAGTTCTAATCATTTTCAATGGTATTGTTTGAAACCAAACTAAGAGAACGAATTTTGAAGAGCTGTATTTGCCCAAAGCATATTATTACTTATAAATATACATAATGATTCCGTTCTAAGTGGCATAAATATACATTTTGACTTCAACGAAGAAGACATTTAATTTGCTTGTAGAACGCTGATCTTTCGAAATCGCAACTCATTCGCTATCAAAATATGTGCGCAATCGCCGAACCTTCCCAGTTAACCATCTGCAAATATTAGCCGAACCTAATTATCCGGCAGATGCGAAATCGGTTCGTTCACCTTTGAATAAATCTCCTGAGTAAATATTTCTGTCCTTCCGTCCATTTGAACCATTAGATGTGCTGAGCTTGCGCCTCCACTTGAACTTCGACTGGGATATCGACGGGGTGTTCTGCGGATAATAAATAGAACGCGAGGAAAGGAAGATTTGTGTTCGAATTTACCTTAGTATTCCAGGTAAACCTGACAATAAGATATCGTTGAAATAGAGATGACGCATCCTGTGGTTTTGTATCACAACTACAAGTATAAGTGTGATTCAAAAATCACTATTTCTAAAATCATTGCTAAGATGTACGTTCGTAGAAATACATCGAAGCTATATGTACTTGCGTAATCTCCAAGTAATCTATAGAATCACTTTTCCTAACAATAAATTTTAACTGTGGATTGTGAATGAAGAAATAATTCTTATTAAGAGAATTGATTACAATCCTGCTCTGGCGCTGGGTGCCATGAATGTTTGTAGTGGTTCGGAATCCACTTTACGCTGTAGGTGCCGGACACATATGAATGTAGGGAGTCACAGATCCCTATCAGACTTCTCATCCACATCATTTCCAAACTACTCGGCACGTCATTTCAACTCTAGGCACAGTGATGTGATATGATGTGGTGTAGTAGTAGTTGTAATAGTAGTTTGGAATCCACGTTAAACTGTTGGTCCCGGTCTAATTAACCTAAAGTGTGCACAAAATGACTGTAGAGCGACAAACCAAATCAAACTAAGATGAGTTGATAACTAATTGAGGAGTTGACATGACAAGAATGTTGTTTACAAAAAGAGTTTCGCCATCTTTGAAGGAAAAATAAAAAATATAATCTATGTTGCTAATTTGAAATAAAACAAATAATTTGGTATTTTTCAGGAGCAGTAATAAGAAAAGGAATAAAAATAAAAGATTACAAATGAATTTGTAAAAGACAATTCATAAATATCGCCACCAGTTCTAATCTTTTCCAATGGTATTGTTTCAAACCAAGCCCAGAGAACGAATTTTGAAGAGCTGCATTTGCCCAAAACGTATGATTACTCACAAATATGCATAATGATTCCGTTTCTAAGTTGCATAAATATACATTTCGACTTCAACGAAGCAGACATTTAATTTGCATCCAGAACGCTGATCTTTCGAAATCGCAACCCATTCGCAATCAAAATCTGTATTCAGTCGCCGGACCTTCCCAGTTAACCATCTGCAAATATTAGCCGAGCCGAATGATCCGGCAGAAGCGAGATCGGTTCGTTCACCTTCGAATAAATCTCGCGAGTAAATATTTATGTCCTACCGTCCATTTGAACCATTAGATGTGCTGAGCTTGCGCCTCGACTTGAACTTGAACTGGCATCTCGATGGGGTGTTCTGCGGATAATAAATAGATGGCGAGGCATGGAAGATTTGTGTTCGAATTTACCTTTATGTTCGAGGTAAAACTGACAATAAGATATCACTGAAATAGAGTTGACATATCAAGTGATTTTGCATCACGTCGACTAGTGTGATTGGGATTCAAAAATCACTGCTTCTAAAATCTTTGCTGAAATGTACATTCGTAGAAATACATCGAAGTCATTCATATTTGAGTAATCACTCGAACAATCCATAAAATTTTACTATTCCTAACAATAAATTTTAACTGTGGATTCTAAATGAAGAAATAATTCTTAATAACAGCATTGATTACAATCATGCTCTGGCGGTCGGTGACGTGGATGTTTGTAGTGATTCGGAATCCCCTTTAAGCCATAGATCCCGGACTCATATGACTGTAGAGCGTCACAGAACCCAGTCAGACTTCTCACCCACTTCATTCCCAAGCTGTATAGGGGCAAATCAGATCTAGGCACAGCGATGTGGTGTGGTGTAGTAATAGTAATAGGGGTTTGGAATCCACGTTAAATTGTAGATCCCGGTCTAATTATCCTAAAGTGTGCACACAATGGCAGGAAAGCGACAAATCAAACTAAGTTTAGTTGATAACTAATTGATGAGTTGACATGACATGATTTGACAACAATGTTTTTTACATAAAGATTTTTACCATCAATAAAGATAAAATTAAAAAAAAAAATCTTTGTTGCTAGGTTGAAATAAGAACAAACAATTTAGTTATTTTCCGTAGCATTAATAAGAAAAGAAATAAAAATAAAAGATAACAAGTGAATTTTCAAAAGAAAATTCATAAATACCAGTACAATTTCTAATCTTTTTCAGTGGTATTGTTTCAGACCAAAGCAAAAGAACGAATTTTGAAGAGCTGCATTTGCCCAAAGCGTACGATTACTCACAAATGTACATAATAATTAATTTCTATGTTGCATAAATATACATTTTGACTTCCGCGAAGCAGACATTTAATTTGCATCCAGAACGCTGATCTTTTGAAATCGCAACTCGTTCGCACTTAAAATATGTACGCAACCGCCGAACCTACCCAGTTAACCATCTGCAAATATTAGCCGGACCGAATGATCCGGCAGAAGCGCAATCGGTTCGTTCACCTTCGAATAAATCTCGTGGGTAAATACTTATGTCCTTCCGTCCATTTGAACCATTAGATGTGCTGAGCTTGCGCCTCGACTTGAACTTGCCCGGCGACTCGATGAGGTGTTCTGCGGATAATGAATAGATGGCGAGGAAAGGAAGATTTGTGTTCGAATTTACCTTAGTGTTCCAGGTAAACCTGACAATAAGATATCATTGAAATAGAGATGATGTATCCTGTGGTTTTGTATCACAACTACAAGTGTGATTGAGATTCAAAAATCCCCGTGTCTAAAATCATCGTTATGATGTACGTCCATAGAAATAGATCGAAGCCATTTGTACTTGAGCAATATCCAAGCAATCCATAGAATTCACTTTTCGTAAGAATAAATTTTATTTGTTAATTGTGAATGTAGGAATAATTATTATTAACAGCATTGATTGTAATCATGCTCGGGCTGTCGGTGTCATAGTTTTTAGGTTCGGATCCCAGCTATGCCATGGGTGTTTGTAATGGTTCGGAATCCACTTTAAGCCGTAGGGCCTGTCTTCTATGACTGTAGAGCGTCACAGAGTCCAGCCAGACTTCCCACCCACATCATTCCCAAACTGCATAGGGGAAAATCAGCTCTAGACACAGTGATGTAGTAGTAGAGCGTTTGGAATCCCCGTTAAACTGTAGGTCCCTGTCTAATTAGCCTAAAGTGTGCACAAAATGACCGTAGAGCGACAAACCAAGATGAGTTGATAACTAATTGAGGAGTTGGTATGACAGCAATGCTGTTTACATAAAGAGTTTTGCCATTATTGCTAACTTGAAATAAAACGAATAATTTAGTACTTTTACATAGCATTAATAAGAAAATGAATAAGAAAAAAAAGATTGCAAATGAATTTACAAAAGAAAATTCATTAATACCTGTTCTAATATTTTTTAATGCTATTGTTTCAAACCAATGCAAGAGATGAACTTTGAAGAGCTGCATTTTCCCAAAGAGTATGATTGATCACAAATATAAATAATGATTCCTTTCTATGTTGCATAAATATACATTTTGACTTTGGCGAAGCAGACATTTAATTTGCATGTTGAACGCTGATCTTTCGCAATCGCAACTCGTTCGCAATCAAAATATGTACGCAACCGCCGGACCTTCCCAGTTAACCATCCGCAAATATTGACTGAACCGAGTGATCCGGCAGAAGCGAAATCGGTTCGTTCACCTACGAATAAATCTCGCGAGTAAATATTTATGTCCTTCTATCCACTTGAACCATTGGATGTGCTGAGCTTGTGCTTTGACTTGAACTTGGCTGGCATCTGGATGGGGTTGCTCTGTGGATAATAAATAGATGGCGAGGAAAGGATGAAGTGTGTTCGAATTTACCTTAATGTTCCAGTTAAACCTGACAATAAGATATCATTGAAATAGAGATCACATATCCTGTGTTTTTGTATCACATCGACGAGTGTGATTGTGATTGTGATTCAAAAATCACTGTCTCTATAAAATCATTGCTAAAATGTAAATTCGTATTCATCGAAGTTCTTTGTACTTGGGTAATCTCACAAGCAATCCATAGAATATACTATTTCTAACAATAACTTTTATCTTCGAATTGTGAATGAAGAAATAATTCTTATTAAAAACATCGATTGCAGTCATTCTCTGGCGTTCGGTGTCACAGTGTTTGGGTTCGAGTCCTGGCGATATCATGGATGCTAGTAGTGATTCGGAATCCCCTTTAAGCGTAGGTCCCGGTTTCATAAGACTGTAGAATGTCACAGACCCCAGTCAGACTTCTCATCCACATCTTTCCCAACATGTATAGGGGTAACTGAGCTCTAGGCACAGTGATGTGGTGTGGTGTAGTAATAGTAGAGGTTCGGAATCCACGTTAAAATGTAGGTCCCGGTCTAATTAACCTAAAGTGTGCTAAAAATGACCGTAGAGTTACAAAACAAATCAAACCAAGATGAGTTATGAGGAGTGGATGATTATGGTGGAATTGACATGACAACAATGTCGTTTACATTAAGAGTTTTGACATTACTAAAGGAAAAATAAGAAAAATAACCTTTGTTGCTAGCTTTATATAAACACAAATAATTTTATAATTTTCTCATCGTATTAATTAGAATATCATTAAAAATAAAATATTTCAAATGAATTCATAAAAAAAAATTCATCAATACCAGTACCAGTTCTAATATTTTTCAATGGTATTGTTTCATAACAAGCCAAGAGAACAAATTTGGAAGAGCTGCATTTGCCCAAAGCGTACGATTACTCACAAATATACATAATGATTCCTTTCTAAGTTCCATAAATATGCATTTTTACTTCAGGAAAGCCGACATTTAATTTGCATGTGATAATAAATTTTAACTGTGGATTGTGAATGAAGAAATAATTCTTATTAAGAGCATTGATTACAATCATGCTTTGGCGGTCGGCGTCGTGGATATTTGTAGTGGTTCGGAATCCACTTTATACCTTAGGTGCTGGTCTCATATGACCGTAGAGTGTCACAGATCCCAATCAGACATCTTAACCACATCATTCCCAAGGCGCAGTGGTGTCTAGGCGCAGTGGTGTGGTGTAGTAGTAGTAATAGTGGTTTGAAATCCAAGTTAAACTGCAGGTCCCGGTCTAATTAGCTTAAAGTGTACATAAATTGACCGTAGAGCGACAAGCCAAATCAAACCAAGATGAGGGGATAACTAATTTAGGAGTTGACATGATGTGGTATGAAAAGAATGTTGTTTACATGAATAGTTTTGCCATCACTAAGCGAAAAATTTGAAAAAATAATCTTTGTTGCTAGCTTCAAGTAAAAACAAATAATTTAGTTATTTTCCATACTATTAATAAAAAAAAGGAATAAAAATAAAACATTACAAATAAAATTCAGAAATATTAGTATCAGTTTTAAACTATCTTTTCCAATGGTATTGTTTCCAACCAAGAACGGATTTTGGTCAAGAGAACGAATTTTGAAGAGCTGCGTTTGCCCAAAGCCTATGATTTACTCACAAATATGCATAATGATTCCTTTCTAAGCAGCATAAATATGCATTTTGATTTCGGCGAAGCAGACATTTAATTTGCATCCAGAAAGCGGATCTTTCGAAATGGCAACTCATTCGCAATCAAAATATGTGCGCAGTCGCCGAACCTTCCCAGCTAACCATCCGCAAATATTAGCCGGACCGAATGATCCGGCAGAAGCGAAATCGGTTCGTTCGCCTTCGAATAAATCTCGCGAGTCAATATTTATGTCCGTCCGTCCATTTGAACCCTTAGATGTGCTGAGCTTGCGCCTCGACTTGAACTTGGCGATGGGGTGTTCTGCGGATAATAAATAGTTGGCGAGGAAAGGAAGATGTGTGTTCGAATTTTCCTTAATGTACGAGGTAAACTTGACAATAAGATATCATTGAAATAGAGACGACACATGTTGTTCTTTTGTATTACATCGACGAGTGTATTTGTGATTAAAAAATCACTATCACTATAAAATCATTGCTAAGATGTACATCAGTAGAAATACATCGCAGATTTTAGTACTTGAGTAAACTCTCAAGCAATCTAGAGAATTCCCTTTTCCTAACACCTAACAATAACTTTTATCTATGAATTGTGAATGAAGAAATAATTATTATTAAGAGCATTGATTAATTATTAGAAATTAAGAAATAATTATTATTAAGAGCATTACTGGATTGCAATCATGCTCAGGCGCTCGGTGCACAGATTTCGGGTTAGGTCCCAGCAATGCCATAGATGTTTGTAGTGGTACGGAATGCACTTTAAACTGTAGGTCCCTGTCTAATGTGATCAGAGCGTTGGGCGTAGGGCTGACAACCCAAAAATAAAAAAAAGAAAATTTCTTTGACAACCCAAAAAGAAAACTTCTCATGCTTTGAAATCTGCTAGTAGCTGTTGCGCCAATGAAGAGGAATGCAATCTCATTCTAATCTATATGATTTATGCAATGATTTTTTTTAGTTTCTGTTAATTTGATTTTTAATTAAAAAAATGTCATTTATTAAAAAAATATTGTATTTTACTTTTTATTAATTTTATTTCATTTAAAATTAAATTAATTAAAAATATTAATTTATATATCATATCAATTTTAATAAATTAATATTTTTAATAATATAATGTAATATTTATTAAAATTAATGGGATTCTTTTTTTGTGTGTGTGTATGGGATTTTTAATAAATTAAGTAAAAAAAATTTAAATGAGAGGTTGCTTTTTATTAAGAATCCTTAAAGCGAATTTCTTTGTACTTCGTTTAAATGAAGACGCCATTAGATGTCACCTTTTTGAATTGGCGGAGAGCTAAAATTAGATTTACTTTCCACCTAATACTGAAACCTTAAGAAGGAAAAGACAGCCAATCTAAAGCTTATCCTCTAGTCTCACACTCTCACTATTACTTTCAACTTGAATTTCATACAATTTTTTGACGACAGACTTCTACAGAACACCCTACAAATAATTCTTTAACCAATAGCAAAGCTACATTTACATTGCATAGGTCACAAAATGTAACCTTCGATGTAAATCTTGTCGACGAAAATCCGCTTTTTTCACTGTCTACTCCAATATATTAAAACAATATAATGAAAGGGCCTGATGACTAGCCGAGTGACTAGCACTCTGACACTCAGAGCCACAGGTTTCGGATTCGAGTTCCGGTGGTGCCATGGAGGTTCTGTAGTGGTTGGGAATCTACTTTAAACCATACCACCCGGTTTAATATGACGACTAAGGCTGACAACACTACTTCTTAAAAAGAAAACATTTCCTGTCTCGAAATCTGACAGTAGGTAGATGACCTTGGTCCACCCACCAGGAGCTGTAGGGCCAATGAAGAAGAAGACTCGCGTCTTCAGTTTTCAATGAGAATCCAGCTTAAAAGTAGCATATCCACTCGTCGTGCACCCTGTTTAATGCTGAAACTGCATCATTTATTATGTATCAACAGTGAACGGTTGAATCATAAGAATAACACAGTTTTGTCCATTCGACTTTTCATTTAACTTCTATTTTATTTACCTTAAATTTTTGTTATAAAACAAATAAATTTTTAATATTAAAAAATTCTTTTGCCTCCAAAAATCAACTTTAAAAATTATTTTGGGTAAATCCAATTATTACAGCATCTAAATTCTGATATACCTCTCAAAAAGCACTTTAAAATCAACGGTATCCGCTCACCAGCTACGAGATTCACTTTAAATGGCCATTCTAGAGCTCCTTTCATCATCGCCAGTGCCATCAATGTGTTCAAATAACAGAGGCCTTTATTAACAGAACACGCTCAGACAGGACATCCACCCAAGTGCCACATCGCGGAACTTGTACATAACTTACGAATAATAGCAATGAAGCCCGAATTTATCACCCAAAGATGTGAATTTCGGAAATGAGATCCCGTCGGTCATGGGCCAAATAATTATCTCGATAAATTCGCGATGTTCTTCACTCTACCTCCTCCCGCATCCCCCCTATGACGTCATCAAATGACCTTGGGCAAGCACTCAGCGAGAGGGCTGATTAAATAAGGAAGGCGATATCAAGCAGCGTTCACGAAACTGATAAACGTCAACGTTGTTGCCTGTAGACAGAATAAGATATTTAATAAGCCTCCATCAATTGATTTGTCTGGTGTCTCTTTCACAGCAACTGGGTAGAAGGTGTTTGGTTGCTTTTAAAGTATATTTAATTAATTAGCCTGAGTTACTCTAGCTTTGGTTGGACAAAGCTAGCCATCTATAAAATATGAATTAAAAAAAGAGCATTTAAATTCACAAATTATAAAGCTAAACTGCTGCTGTTTTTTATCCCATTTGGTAGACAGCAACACCTACACCAAGTCTAAGAGCCTGTGTTGTCTCACGGAAGGAGGGGTAGCTTCTGCTGGGATGGAGTACCGGTCTGACTTGACTAAGTGACCCGAACCTGTCAGCCTACGACCAACGCTCTACAGTCATGTTAGACTGGGAACTACGGCTTAAAGTGGTTTCCTGTTTATTATACGTTAATTAGAAAGATTATTGTAACTTGGCGTCTGAGTGACTTGCGCTCGGTGCCGTAGGTTTCGGGTTAGAATCCCGGCAATGCATGGATGTTTGTAGTGGTTCGGAGTCGACTTTAAAGCGTAAGTCCCTGTCTAATATGACTGTGGGGCATAGGGCGGACAACTCTATTCCTCAACTCTACTCTCATCTCCTCTCTCAAAATTTGTCAGTAGGCAGACGGCCTTCGCCCACCATTGGGATGTTCCGCCAATGAAGAAGGCATAAGTCTCCAATTTTCGTGTGACATCCAGCTTAAAGATATTATGTCCACATGTCCTGTAACCTGTTTAATGCTGAATCTGCATCATCATTTATTATGTATCAATGGTGAACGGAACGGTTGAATTGTAAGAATAACATAGTTTTATCCATTCGACTTCTATTTTATAACCTAAAATTTTTGTTAAAAGACAAATAAATTTTTAATAATAAAAAATTAAATTTACCCACAAAAAATCAACTTCAAAATCATCAAAAAATCATTTTTGGCAAATCCAATTATCATAGCATCTAAATTCTACTACCTCTCAAAAAGCAATTTCAAATCAACGATATCCGCTCAGCAGCTACGAGATTCACTTTAAATGGCCATTCTAGAGCTCCTTTCATCATCGCCAGTGCCATCAGGGGAGTTCAAATAACAAAGGCCTTTATTAAGAGCCACGCTCAGCCAGGACGAGCGCCACATCGTGGAACTTCCACATAACTCACAAATAATAGCAATGAAGCCCGAATTTATCACTCAAATATGTGAATTTAGGAAATGAGATCCCATCGATCAAGGGTTAACTAATTATCTCGATAAATTCGCGATGTTCTTCGCTCCCCCTTCCTTCCCCCTGACGTCATCTAATGACCTTAAGTAAGCACTCAGCGAGAGGGCTGATTAAATAAGGAAAGCGATATCAAGCAGCGTTCACGAAACTGATAAACATCAACGTTGTTGCCTGTAGATGGAATAAGATATTTAATAAGCTCCCATCAATTGATTTGTCTGGTGTCTCTTTCTCAATAACTGCAGTAGAGGGTGTTTGGATGCTTTTAAAATGTATTTAATTAAGTACTTACACAAAATCAAGACTCATCAAATATGAATTAAAAACTGAACATTTAAATTCACAAATTATAAAATTAAACTGTTATTGTTGTTTTTTATCCCACTTGATAGACAGTAACATCCACATCAAATCCAAGAGCCCGTGTGATCTTACGGAAGGAGGGGTAGTTTCTGTTATGATGCAGTACCCGTAGGTAGAAGTCTGACTTGGCTCCGTGACTCTGACTTATTATGGGGTAGGGTTGACAGCCCTATGTCAAACGCTCTACAGTCATGTTAGAGTAGGAACTACCGCTTAAAGGGGTTTCCTGTTTATTATACGTTAATTAGAAAG
This sequence comes from Caerostris darwini, assembly GCA_021605075.1. Classification (NCBI taxonomy): domain Eukaryota; kingdom Metazoa; phylum Arthropoda; class Arachnida; order Araneae; family Araneidae; genus Caerostris; species Caerostris darwini. Next base: position 1,033,111 of record BPLQ01012752.1, read on the forward strand.
AATATTGGAGCTTGGTGTCTGAGTGACTAACGCTCGGTGCCGTAGGTTTCTGGTTAGAATCCCGGTGGTGCCATGGATGTTTGTAGGGGTTCGGAATCGACTTTAAAGCGTAGGTCCCTGTCTAATATGACTGTTTGTCATAGGGCGGACAACTCTAACCCTCAACTCCACTCTCATCTCCTCTCTCAAAATTTGTCAGTGGGCAGACGACCTTGGCCCACCATGGGGATGTTGCGTCAATGAAGAAGACATAAGTCTCCAGGTTTCGAGTGGCATCCAGCTTAAAGATATCATGTCCATGCGTCCTGTACCCTGTTCAATGCTGAATCTGCATCATTTATTATGTATCAACGGTGAACGGTTGAACCAAAAGAATAACATACTTTTGCCAATTTGACTTTTCATTTAACGTCTATTTTATTCACCTTTAATTTTTGTTATGAAACAAATAAATTTTTTATAATAAAAAAATTAAATTTGCCTTCAAAAAATCAACTTCAAAAATTATTTTGGATAAATCTAACTATCATAGCATCTAAATTCTACTGCCTCTCAAAAAGCAATTTAAAATCAACGCTATCCGCTCACCAGCTACGAGATTCACTTTAAATGGCCATTCTGAGCTCCCTTTCATCATCGCCAGTGCCATAAGGGTGTTCAAACAACAGAGGCCTTTATTAACGGCCACGCTCAGACAGGACATCCACCTGAGCGCCACATCGCGGAACTTCTACATAACTTACAAATAATGGCAATAAAGCCCGAATTTATCACCGAAAGATGTGAATTTCGGAAATGAGATCCCATTGGTCATGGGCCAACTAATTATCTCGATGAATTCGCTATGTTCTTCACCCTCCCCCCATGACGTCATGAAATGACCTTGGGTAAGCACTCAGCGAGAAGGCTGATTAAATAAGGAAGGCGATAGCAAGAAGCGTTCACGAAACTGATAAACGTCAACGTTGTTGCCTGCAGACAGAATAAGATATTTAATAAGCCTCCATTAATTGGTTTGTCTGGTGTCTTTGCCAATAACTGCAGTAGAAGGTATTTGGTTGCTTTTAAAATGTATTTAATTAACTAGCCTGCCTTACTCTAACTTTGTACGGACAAAGTCAGGTAACTCATGCCAAATGTGAATTAAAAAGTGAACATTTAAAACCATAAATTATAAAGCCAAACTGCTGTTGTTGTTGTTTCTTATACCATTTGGTAGAACGAGATAAAAAACAACAGGTCCACATCGACACCAAAAGGTCAACATCTACACCAAGTACAAGAGCCCGTGTGGTCTCACGAAAGGAGGGGTAGTTTCTGTTACGATGCAGTAAACGTAGGTAGAAATCTGACTTGGCTCCGTGACACTGACTTTTTATAGGGTAGGTTGCCAGCCCTACATCCAATGCTCTACAGTCATATTAGATTGGGAACTACGGCTTAAAGTGGATTCCAAACCATTGCAAATATCCATGGTAGCGTCGGGAATGGAATCCGAAACCTGTGGCACCGAGCTTCAGAGCGTTAGTCACTCGGCCATCGGGCACCAACTTCAATTTTATTTACCTTTAATTTTTGTTATAAAATAAATAAATTTTTAATATTAAAAAATTCATTTGCCTCCAATAATCAACTTCAAGAATTACTTTGGGTAAATCCAATTATTACAGCATCTAACTTCTGATATACCTCTCAAAAAGCACTTTAAAATCAACGATATCCGCTCACCAGCTACGAGATTTACTTTAAATGGCCACTTTAGAGCTCCTTTCATCATCGCTAGTGCCATCAGGGTGTTCAAATAACAAAGGCCTTTATTAAGAGCCACGCTCAGACAGGACATCCACCGGAGCGCCACATCGTGGAACTTCCACATAACTTACAAATAATAACAATGAAGCCCGAATTTATCACCCAGAGATGTGAATTTCGGAAATGAGATCCCATCGATCAAGGGTTAACTAATTATCTCGATAAATTCGCGATGTTCTTCGCTCCCCCTTTCCCCCTGACGTCATCCAATGACCTTAAGTAAGCACTCAGCGAGAGGGCTGATTAAATAAGGAAGGCGATATCAAGCGGCGTTCACGAAACTGATAAACGTCAACGTTGTTGCCCGTAGACAGAATAAGATATTTAATAAGCTTCCATCAATTGATTTGTCTGGTGACTTTCTCAGTAACTGCAGTAGAAGGTGTTTGGTTACTTTTAAATTATATTTAATTAACTATAAAAATTAACTTTAGCTTCGCTCAGACAAAGCTAGCCAGCTCCTATAAAATGTAAATTAAAAAAATGAACATTTAAATTCATAAATTATAAAGCTAAACTGCTGTTGTTGTTTCTTATACCACTTGGTCGACAGCAAAATCTACACCAAGTCCAAGAACCCGTGTGGTCGCATGGAAGGAGGGGTAGCTTCTGTTATGATGGAATACCCGTAGGTAGATGTCGGACTTGGGTCCATGACGCTGACTTTTTATAGAGAAGGTTGTCAGCCCTACGTTCAACGCTCTATAGTCATATTAGACTGCGAACTACGTCTTAAAGTGGTTTCCTGTTTATTATACGTTAATAAGAAAGAATATTGGAGCTTGGTGTCTGAGTGACTAACGGTCGATGTCGTAGGTTTCAGGTTAGAATTCCGGCGGTGCCATGGATTGTTGTAGTGGATCAGAATCGACTTTAAAACGTAGGTCCCTTTCTAATATGACTGTTGGGCATAGGGCGGACAACTTTATCCCTCAGCTCTACTCTCATCTTCTCTCTCAAAATTTGTCAATAGGCAGACGACCTTGGCCCACCATGAGGATGTTGCGCCAATGAAGAAGGCATAAGTCTCCAGTTTTCGAGTGGCATCCAGCTTAAAGATATCATGTCCATGCGTCCTGTACCCTGTTTAAGGCTGAATGTGCGTCATCATTTATCATGTATCAACGGGGAACGATTGAATCATAAGAATAACATATTTTTACCAATTCTACTTTTCATTTAATTTCTATTTTATTTGCCTTTAATTTTTGTAATAAAAAAAATATATTTGCAATAATAGAAAGTTCATTTGTCTCCAAAAAATCAGCTTCAAAAATAATTTTTGCTAAATCTAATTATTCCAATATCTAAATTCTAATACCTCTCAAAAAGCAATTTAAAATCAACGATATCAACTCTCCAGCTACGAGAGATTTACTTTAAATGGCCATTCTGAGCTCCCTTTCGTCATCGCCAGTGCCATCAGGGTTTTCAAATAACAGAGGCTTTTATTAACAGCCACGCTCAGACAGGACATCCACCCGAACGCCACATCGTGGAACTTGTACATACTCACAAATAATGGCAATGAAGCCCGAATTTATCACCCAAAGATGTGAATTTCGGAAATGAGATCCCAACGGTCATGGGCCAACTAATTATCTCGATAAATTCGGGATGTTCTTCACTCCCCCCCCCGACCCCATGACGTCGTCCAATGACCTTGGGCAAGCACTCAGCGAGAGGTCTGATTAAATAAGGAAGGCGATAGCAAGAAGCGTTCACGAAACTCATAAACGTCAACGTTTTTGCCTGCAGACAGAATAAGATATTTAATAAGCCTCCATCAATTGATTTGTCTGGTGTCACTTTCTTAACAACTGAGTAGAAGGTGTTTGGTAGCTTTTAAAATGTGTTTAATTAACTAGCCAGACTTACTCTAGCTTTGGTTGGACAATGCCAGCTAACTCCTATAAAATGTGAATTAAAAAACGAACATTTAAATTCACTAATTGTAAACCCCTGTTGTTGTTTCTTACCCCATTTGGTAGACAGCAGCATCTACACCAAGTCCAAGAGCCCGTGTAGTCTTACGGAAGGAGAGGTAGCTTCTGTTATGATTAAGTACCCGTAGATAGAAGTCAGATTTGGCTCAGTGTCGCCTTCCGGGAGAACGTTTAAGGGGGAACTACCCGCCTGTGCGTATCGTATGGGCGAAAACCCTAGAAACTCTCACCATGTAGTTCGAATAAAGAATGGTCTGAATGGCCGAATATCTAATACTCTGGCGTTCGGTTCCACGATTTTCATGTTCTAGTCCCGGCGGGGGCATGATTGTTTGTAGTGGTTCGGAATCCATTTTAAGCCGTAGGTCCCAGTCTCATATGACCGTAGAGCGGCACAGAGCTCAATCTAACTTCTCACCAACATCATTCCCAAACTGTAAATGGGCAACTTAGCTCTAGGCACAGTGATGTGGTGTGGCGTAGTAATACTAGTAGTCATATTATACCAGGACCTGCGGCTTAAAGTGGGTCCCGAAGCACTACAAACATCCATGGCACTGTCGGGACTCGAATTCGAAACTAGTGACATGGAGCTCTGGCCACTCTGCCATCAGGCCTAGACTTCTATTTTATTTACCTTTATTTTTTGTTATAAAACAAACAAATTTTTAATAATAAAATATTCAATTCCCTCCCCCCCAAAAAAAAAAAGAAAACAACAGACTTCGAAATCATTTGAAAATTATATTTTCTAAATCTAATTATTCCAGCATCTAAATTCTTATATACCTCTCATAAAGCAATTTAAAATCAACGCTATCCGCTCGCCAGCTACGAGATTCACTTTAAATGGCCATTCTAGAGCTCCCTTTCATCATCGCCAGTGCCATCGGGGTGTTCAAATAACGAAGGCCTTTATGAACAGCCACACTCAGACAGGACATCCACCCGAGCGCCACATTGTGGAACTTCCACATAACTTACAAATAATAGCAATGAAGACCGAATTTATCACCCAAAGATGTGAAGTTCGGAAATGAGATCCCATCGGTCATGGGGCAACTAATTATCTCGATAAATTCGCGATGTTCTTCGCTGCCCCCCGTGACGTCATCCAATGACCTTGTGTAAGCACTCAGCAAGAGGGCTGATTAAATAAGGAAGGCGATATCAAGCAACGTTCACGAAACTGATAAACGTCAACGTTGTTGGCCGTAGATAGAATAAGATATTTAATAAGCCTCCATCAATTGATTTGTCTGGTGTCTTTCCTCAGTAACTGAGCTGATGGTGTTCGGTTCCTTTTAAAATGTATTTAATTAACTAGCTGGAGTTACTCAAAATCAAGACTCATCACATATGAATTAAAAAATGGACATTGAAATTCACAAATTATAAAGCTAAACTGCTGTTGTTGTTTCTTATACCACTTAGTCGACAGCAACATCTACACCAAGTCCAAGCGCCCGTGTGGTCTCATGGAAGGAGGGGTAGCTTCTGTTATGATGGAATACCCGTAGATAGAAGCCTGACTTGGCTCAGTGATTCTGACTTTTTACAGGGCAGGATTGTCAGCCCTACATCCAACGCTCTACAGTCATTTTAGACTGGGAACTGCGGATTAAAGTGGATTCCTTAAACCACTATAAGCATCCATGGTATCGAGCCTACCCTTTTCCGTCCATCCATGATAGGAAGGAAAAAGGGGGACAGCTTCTGTTGTGATGCAGCACCCGTAGTTACAAGTCTGATTTGGGTCCAAGTCAGGAAGTGACTTGGAGCCAAGTCACTGGGGGAATATCCGGGAAAACTCCCACCAGGTAGTCCGACAAATGAGGTAAGAAGCTAAAATTCACAAATGCCATCGAGTTTCCTCGTTTTTGAAACAGTGTCTACAACAAAGCCGCAAGAGGATTGAACCTCTTTCCTAATGCTCACCAGCGGCGCACGTTGCCACTGATCCACGAGTCGGGCATAAAGCTAAATTAAATCATCATATTCTCAATACAGTTATATTTAATTTAATGGGGAAAAAATCTGTTTCTATTTGCTTTCGTTTTCATTTTAATTGCTACTTAATTAATTAACTTATTCTATAACAATACTTGATTATGAACTATATTTGTCTTCTTATTATATGGTTGAGTAGATATATATAAATTGCTCTGGCACTCGGTGTCACAGGTTTTGGGTTCGAGTCCCTGCGGTGTCATGGATGTCTGTAGGGGTTCGGAATCCACTTTAAAACGTTGGACCCGGTCTAACCTGACTGTAGAGTGTTGGCCGTAGGGCTGACAACCTTACCCCGATTCATTTCCAGTCTCGAAAATTGCCAGTAGGCAGACAGCCTTACTCCACCATGGGCCAGCTGCGCCAATGAAGAAGAAGAAAGACGCTATTAGAAAATTTCATACACATGGCGAAGAATTTATTAAAGAGCTACTTATTGATATAATCAATGAAAGAAAAGAACAAGAAGAAAGATTATTTGAATTAAAAAAAATTAAATTGCGAATTGGTGAAAAGGCAAAAGAGATGCGATGAATTATAAAAGTTAAAATTACAAACAAGTGCAAACATTGCACATGCTGTATACTGATTTACCAAAATTAGATTTAAAAAACGTTTTAAAAAGAATGAGTAAAATCTCCAATTATTTGAACAGCATTACAGAAATCCCGACAATACTTGCTGGGTTTATTATTTTTATCCGCTGAAAGTTTTTGAAGGTTGACTTTCAGAGTTAAATGTAACAAAATTTAGTCAATTGAAAGATTTGATCATTGCTGATCAGATAAAAAAACATCTTTCCTTGATTATAAGGAATATTTCCTTGATCGCTGGTATGGATGGATAATATGAAATCCTTGAGTTCTTTCTCTAGAGAAAACTACAAGTAACTGACCGTGTAAAGAGCATTTTTTTAATTAATACGACAATATCTTAAAGTTTGTCCTTGAACCGTGTTTATAATGACATTAATGTTAATCTCACTGGAAATTGCAGTCTTATGAATCGAAAAAGCAGTTCGGTGGATATGAGCGGAATCCTTGGAATAAATATTGTTTTTTTCTCTATTTTCCCAGACATTATTTTTGTTTTAATTATACTGTTTGATAACTGTTTCACGATCATTTTATTCTCATTACATATTCTTGGTTAATCAAAACAAAATAATTGATGAACCTACTTTTAATGTTAAACAATGTTAAGACATTCTTCACACTTGCATCGAATTCGAAAATTCGGAGAATAAAATTAGCACTTTAATTTACATCAACTATTGCATCGATTTGATTTATATATTCTTTCCTCTCCAGGAACTTATATTATAATAATAAATTATAACATATATTACATAATTATAAATTATTAAATCTAAATATTGCCATGGGAATCACGCTCAATGTAAGCTTGGTTAGTCCATGCGTGCAAATATATGTCCGAATCTAACCTCGGCGGTTCTAAACCGAAACCTTCTTCATGGATGGGGCTACCATATCCCATGGGGGAAAATATGGTATATAGTTGTTGAGTTATAGCGGCACGCAGAGATAAACCACGCTTATATTTATTATATATATTGATTTATTAATTAAGATGTTTCTAGTTTTCAGCAATCATTTAATCTGCATTAGGATGCAAATTTCTGGAGCTCGGTAAATATTTGGTTATATATATATATATATATATATATTTATATATATAGTTATATAGTTATATATAGTTACATATATATATATATATATATGTATATGTAACTATATATATCATTTTGGCGTTTGGCGTACCGCAAGTTTTGGGTGTCGAGTCCCGGCGGCGCTATGAAAGTTTGCGGTGGTTCGGAATTCAATTTGAACCGTGGATCCCGGTCTGATATGTCCGTAAAGCGACGAACCAGGGTGTTAGGTGTAGGGCTATAACACACCTACTCCGTAAAAAGAAAAAAATTCTCATGTTTCGAAATCTGCCAGTAAGAAGAAGGCCTTGCCCCATCATGGGCTATGTCGTATGTGTGTGTCTAATCATAAATGTCCTGCAATACGGGACGGACACCCCATGAGTGGTCTATTCATGGATGGAGGGAAAGGGATAGCTTCTGTTGTAATGGAGCACCCATAGGTAGAAGACTGACTTGACTAAGTGTCGCTGAAGAAGGAGGGCAGTGCCGTCTGGGAGGATTATCTCATATTTGGGTTCGTATGGGAGAAAAACCGAAAAACTCTAACCAGGTAGAGCGATTCACGAGGCAAGAGGCTGAACTTCACAATCACTATCAAGTCTTCCCGTTTTTTGAAACAGCGTTTACGACAAAGCCGCTAGCGGAATGAACCTCTGCCCTCATGCTCACTAGCGGCGCATGTTGCCACTGAGCCACGAGTTGGGCATACCATGGGCTGTTGGGCCAAATATAGATGATGATGATGAAGGATGCAAATTTCCCCCTCGTGTTTTCTTTTATTCTTATTTATTAACTGGTTATTTCGAGTATACTTACATCTCATATTTGCATTTTTTCGACACACCATGAGTTAACTCGAGTGAAAATTAATTTTTAATTGACTATACTAATAATTTTTTATTGACTAATTATGGGCAGCCTTGTACGGCAATATTCTAAGGTAAAGAGTTTATTCGTGATATCTTGCGTCAGGCAAAATACATTTCCTCATGCTGATTCCATGCTGTTTTATAGATATTTGACTCGATGTCCTTCAGTATCCAAGATATTATTGACAAACACGTGTTAATTATTGCTGATGACGCTTTTGTTTCCTGTTATTTATTTTTTTAAATGAGAGGAACTTTTCGTAGTATATCGAAAGTTCTGGCGATTATAGTTTTAATACTAATCCGAATCCAATTTCAATCCAAATGCTTAAATTTATACTTGAATTTTTATAATAAAATATAAGTAAAACAGGATAAAGCGTACTGATTATAATTCTAGCAATGCATATTATCGATTTTAATAAAAGAAAAAAAAATTGTCCTCAAACAAAATTGTATTTGTGAGAAAAAAAATAATCCAATGAGAGATTAGTACATTAAAATGGAATTTATTAATTAAAGAAATGCAAAAATATAAAACGTTTTAGAATCGTAAAAAAATAAACCCATATTTTGGGACACAAAGAAAATAATGTAAATTTTGGATAGTTACCTGAAATATATCCCTGGAATAATAATTTACAGTACATGTTCAGCTTTGTTTTACAATGGAGACTATGTGTTTAAAGGTAGTATTTTAAAAATATAAAGTTTAAAAATAGTCCAAGGCGTTATTTGATCACAAATAGTTGGTTATTTATTTATGTATTCCAAGAAACATCCGTTAAAATCTAGAAATATCCTTACATTCGATTTCTGCCAGAAAAATTCTGCCATTCGCAAAATCTGCCGGAAATAGCGCCAAATTAGACACCTTTTTGTTCACATATCGCCAAACTGGCAATATTTTAGCGCTGTGAAATTATTTATTTTGTTTCTCTTCTTAGGATTATTTCACAAAGAACAAAAAAAAAAAGTTTCGTAACGATCCAATAAATAAATCAAACTATAAACACTTAATAAAAATCTAAGAGAAGTAATAGTTTAGAGAAAAGCATGCTTGGTTTTTAGGTCGTTAAAATTGAATTGAAATTTTTTTTGTTTATGCCAGAGATGGGTGCGATAAATCTGTAAGCTAGTAAGTCCTATCAATGATTAGAGAAACAAGCGGAGAAAGGAGAAGCAAAGAATTAACCGCTCATATCAGAACAATTATTAGATCCCGGTCTAATATGATCGTAGAGCAACAAACCATAGGATTGGGCATAAGGCTAACAAACCTATCTTTGTTGTTGTTGCCGTGTCCCTCATGGAAGGAGGGAAGAGGGGTGCAGCATCGGTTCTGATGGAGCACCCGTAGGTAGAAGTCTGACTTTGGCTCCGTGACGCTCTTACAGTCATAGGAAACCAGGACGTACGCTGTGGATTCCGAACCACTACAAACATCCATGACACCGTCGGGACTCGAACTCGAAACCTGTGGCACCGAGCTCCACAGGTTACACGTGGCACCGAGCGAAATCTGTCAGTAGGCAGAGGGCCTTAGCCCACCATGGGCTGTTGTGCCTAATATGACGATGATGGAAAATAAGTTTCCAACCTTGAAGATGGTTGTTCAAAAGCTACGTCCGCAGTCGAAACTTATGAATTGGTTTGACATGAAACACCAGTTTGCTCCAAATTAAAATACACAATGTTAGTATCCAGAAGGGAGATGCATTGACGTTCGTTTTGGTGTCGAATTTTGGATCAAAGGATTTATAAAGGAGTTTTTAAAAGCAAGGGTAATTAATGGGATTGTTTTTGAGTTCCAATTTCAATTATAAATGGCTCCAAATTCAATTATGAACGCTCCGCATAATATTTCAAATAAAACGCAGCTTACAATGCGTTCACAAGATTTAAATGAAGTATACAAGAAATTAGGACTGCTATGTATTTTTAATAACGCGGCATGACATGTGTGGCATTTGAAATCAACAGTTTCAAGCAAAAAAATGATTTAAATATTTACAATATTTCATACAATTATTATTTTCTAACCTTCGCGCCATAAAGAAGAGAAGTAAATCTTGAAACATAATTCCAACAAATATTAGATTTTATCGTCTTTCTGAGTTTAGATAATCTTTTTCCTCGCAATTTGCATTTCATTTCTATAAATCAATACACACCAGCTCCTAATTTCTCCGTCGCCTTTGTTAAGTGAAAATTGAATATTTCAATCCAGCCTTTGCTTCAGAATTTCCAGATGAAAAGATTTCATTTGCGCTTTTCATTCGTTACCTTCATTAAATCCACTTTCAAAAGTTACGACTTTTCATTTTTCCTTGTTGTCATCTTCGATTCAAGCCCAACTCCTTTGAAAATGCCTTCGAATATAATTCTAAGAATTAGGAAGTATATAATAGAAGGAAATATAGTTTGAATAGAGAACTTAGGAGATTAGAAATGTAATTTAATTTCTAAGCAATTTTAAAGCTTGTTCTTGGTAATACTACTACAGTTACGCTATTTAATTCTAAAAGTATATATAAATTTTTGTTATTGTTACAATTATTTATTTCCTGAAGTTATTATATTTATTAAGTTTTATTTAAGAATTTTAATAGTGATAAATTTGTTTCGTCAAAGACTTTTTTTTAAATAATTAGCTAACAAATATTCTAAACTTTGGCAAAAATAGAAATTATTAGTTTGTGTAAAAAACCACATCAAATTATTTTATTTAAATCCGTATCAATAACTGCATTTATTAATTTTTATTAAAGAATTTTAATAATCATAAATTTGTTTCTTCAAAGACTTTTTTTGACAATAAATAGTGAATAAATATACTAAACTTTAAACAAAAATAGAAATTATTAATTTGTGTAAAAATCCATATCAAATTATTTTATTTAAATCCATCTCATTTATTACGTTTGTTACTTTTTATTTAAGAATTTTAATAATCATAACTTTGTTTCTTCAAAGACTTTTTTTGAAAAATAAATAGCGAATAAATATTCTAATCTTGGAGCAAAAATAGAAATTATTTGTTTGTGTAAAAATCCATATCAAATTATTTTCTAAAATTTCAAATTTCACATTATATTCATACTCAATTTCGTAATTTTAATTTTTTCTAATGTTGTTAGAAATTATTATTTTTGATTCTTTTATTTGTTTGTTAAAAACTTCGTTTAAAAATATTTGCATCACAATTTTTTAACTCTATATTAAATCCTTTAAAAAATATTTATAGCCCTAATTTCCGCAGGATTAAACGTAATTGTTATTTGATTTATTTGTAATTAAAATTAAGTGCTTTTTCTTTTAATTCTTAATAAAGAATTTATTTTTGTGCTTAATATTTTTAATATTATGTATAAAAAACATCGTCAAATAAAAAACTGGGTTTTTTTTTTTTTTTTTTTATGTTTATTTGAATAAAGCACGAGAGATTACTTTCAATATGCGATGTAAAATTTCTTAATTACTTTTTATCACACAACGTACAAATCTTTATGCTTTTTATATTTAGTGTAACATATTTTTCTCGAAAAAATTAAAAAAGCTTTAATAAAAAATTATTTTTAAATGTTTTTCTTTTATTTAAAAAATATTATAGAGCATGAAACTTAAGAATATTTTTCTTTTTTTTTTCTTTCTAGTGCAGCTGGCAAACACAGACGACAGCTTGGTCTTTGGATGCCTTAAGGCAAGTGCTGCACAGACGTACTCACTTTGCATTACCCAGGGGGCGCGTGTAACTTGAAGATAAGCCACGGACGCGGAGTAACAATACCCCCGCCATGCTCTACGATCCTATTAGGACCTGGACCTACTTTTTACTGCGGATTCCGAACCACTACAAACAACCATGGCACCGCCGGGATTCGAACCCGAAACCTGTAGTACCGAGCGCCAGAGCGCCATTCAGGCCCCAGCTTAAGAATATAAATACTATCAAAAGATAAAAGGAAGGTAAGGAATATTATAAAATGTCGTGATTGTTCTATTATTTATTAAAAAAAATTGATTTTATCATAAAAGTTACAATTATTTATGTTATTAATTAAAAATATTTTATTATTCGAAAAATAATTTACATTTTCGTGATTTTATTTAATACCAGATAGAATTATAATGGAATCAGACATAAAAACAAACTTTTCAATGTGTCAATTTTCGACGTAAACATAATCGTCTATTATTAATCGATTAATTATGGCATGCCATTATATATATTTGTGTTTATAAATTTTATAATTGCGTTGATGGTTATTTATTTCCTTTCTGTTCGTTTAATAATACTATTTTAATAATATTCGATTAGGGCCTGAATGGCCGAGTGGCTAGCTCTCTGGCGCTCGGTACCATAAGTTTCGGGTTCGAGTCCCGGAGGTGCCATGGATGTTTGTAGTGGGTCGGAATCCACTTTAAACTGTAGGTCCCGGTCTAATAGGATCGTAGAGCGTTGTGGGGGCATTGTTACTCCACGTCCGTGGCTTATCTTCAAGTTACACGCGCCCTCTGGGTAATGCAAAGTGAGTAACGTCTGTGCAGCACTTGCCTTAAGACATCCAAGACTAACTGTTTACCAGTTGCATTAGAAAAAAAAATAATATTCGATTAATAATAATATTCGTTCAGTAAAAAAAATTTTTATTAATAATACTTTTTAATTTTTTTTCTTCTTTTATTTAAAAAATATTGCAGTACATGAAAGTTAAGAATGTTAGAATGTTATTAAAAGGTAGAATGTTATTAAAAGTCAAGATTGTTCTGTAATTTTTTTGGTCATGGTATATTATACTTGTGTTTAGTGTTATTTTACTTTAATTAAGGTTTTCATATTGCATTTCAGAAAAATAAAATTAGGAAAATGTGAATTACTTTTCTATTGATTATTTTGGTGGACAACCTGAAAATTTTTGTAAATTACTACGTTTAAAAATTGAATGTGATAAAATATGCCAGTATCTATTCTTTATAAATCATCGATTAACAGCCAAGTCTCCTTTTAAGATGTTTTTCTTTTTCCAACGGATATTAAAATCTCACGCCTGTGTTTTGGCCACTTATCCTTCGGGGTTTTGACAAATTCCGGAATAGTTTACAACCTAATTACATTCTATAGTAAAAATCAATAAAATAATAAGTAAAAACAATAAAGGTTTTTTTTATAACATAAAAAATCAATGGCTTAAGGGCAGTGTTGGTTGAAGGGCTTCTCACGTAAGCGGTTCTCAACTAACTACTCCAAGGGAACACTAAATTCATCTGCAATATCTGACACCAGCTTTTAAAGCAACATGTCCTTCAATTTAAGAAAAAAAATCCATCACAGAAAGAGCACAAAAAACACAGAATTTCTATGTAAAAAACTTGGACTGATTTGGACTTCAAATTATGCAATATACTTCATTTTTTTTATTTTACTTTAATTAAGGTGTTCACATCGATTAACAGTCCAGGTCTACTCTTAAGATGTTTTTTTATCCATCGGATACTAAAATCTTACGCCTTAAAAGGAAAACCAATCGGAATGCTGATGTTTTGGCCACTTAGTTTTCGGGCTTTTGTCAAATTTCGGAGTAGCTTACAACGTGTTTACTTTCTATAGTAAAAAACAAGTATTATAAAAAAAAAAAATTTAAGTCAATTCCTACTTTTTTTTCACTATATTGCAGAAAGTTCTTTATAAATAATTTTCATTCATTTTTTTAGGTTTATCTGGCGCCATCTATTGGTAGATATATGTAACTTAAATCTAAATATAATTTTAATTAATTAATTTAATTTAATGAGTGAATTAATATTTGAAGAAACTGTATTAACATCAAGTGTCATCCACTGCAAGTTAAAAAAAAATGTATTTGAATTTGAGTGGATGAATAAAAAGTGTTTTATGAACGATTGAAAATTTGAACAAGATATTTATAGGGAGAGTGTGAGTTAATAGAAGGAATTGAATAAATCAATATAATAATAAATAAAAAAAAATAAAAGAAGTTCTTTTATAACATAAAAAATGGAGGGCTTAAGGGCAGTGTTGGTTGAAGGGCTTGTCACGTAAACAGTTCTCAACTGACTACTTCAAGAGAACAATAAATTCATCTGCAGTATCTGACACCAGCTCTTAAAGCAACATGTCCTTCAATTTAAGAAAAAAACCCCTCCAAAACAGAAAGAGCATAAAAACCACAGAATTTCTGTGAAAAAACCCCACCTCATTCTTAAATTTACGAATGGAAAAAAAAAATTCTGAAAAGGAACATAAAAAATGAAATCTCACTCTTCGGAGAGTAATATTTTAATGGAAGGCCAAGTCTTAACTTGTGCAAAAATATGGATGATGACACAGATCATCATATTTTTCAGATGTTAAGACTTGCTTGCGTGGCGTGTAAAGTATGTTCCTACCAGAAAAGAAGATGATGTTATTGGAGATGATGTCACATTTATGTGCGTGATAAATGAAAGACATAATGTCGACAAATGTCAGAAGATTAAATAAAAAAATAAATTTTTAAGTGATATATTAATCGCATGTAACTGTTTATCTTGTTTTACGAAGTACGGAATTTATTGCACGCATAACATGGTAATTTTGAATGGCAATTTTTTAGAAACTTCATTTTAAAGCATCAATTAAAAAATCATCTTTAAAATTTCATTTTAAAGCATCAAATTTATACAGTTAAATTAATAAATGAAATCGAATGAACCACATTGAAAGTAAATAAAGAATGTTGACATACTCAGAGTCATGCAGTGTGGAACGGACATTCAATGAGTAATCTACTCATGGATGGAGGGGAAAAGGGGCAGCTTCTTTTGGGATGGAGCACTCGTAAGTAGAAGTCTACCTTGGCTCTGTGTCGCTGAAGAAGGATGGCATTGCCTTCCATAACGACTTTTTAGGGGGAATTACCCAACATTTGCATATAATATGGAGAACATTTGCATATAACCTGGAACACTCCCACCACTTGATGCTGAATGCAGATGCAGATACTGAACATACAGCCATCGAGTCGCCTCGATTTTTGAAACATTGTCTACAACAATGCATCTAGCAGATTCAACCTCCGACCTAATGCTCACGAGCGGTGCACGTTGCCACTGAGGCACGAATCGGGCCTGACATACGTGGTAGTATTAATAAATGAAACATAAAAACTGAATTTCCTTAATAAATTTTGTAACATATTCTTTCCATAAAATTGTTCTTTTTATAAGATGAATTTATGTATTCAATCATTAAGTTCTTGATTATTAAAATTGGAGTATGAATACTGAATCATTATGTCACTATTTTAAGTAATTTTTTTTCCACACGAACTTCCGTTGATGACAATTTTAACTTTGTTAGAAGCACTAAATCTATAGATATTGAAATAATTAGTCGTGGTTTCAATATTTTTAATACAACATTATGGACTTATATTTTTAGAACAACCGCATAACCTATCAGAAATATCGCCGAATTAGACAACTTTTAATCAAATATTAACAGGCAACGATTTAGCATTGTGAAATTAGTGCCAATATTTTGGCGTTATGAAATTATTGCCAATATTTTAGCATTATTTTGCACGACTCGTGGCTCAGTGGCAACATGTGTCTCTGGTAAGCATTAGGGCTGAGGTTCAATCCGCTAGCTGCATTGTTGTAGATATCGTTTCAAAAACGAAGAGACTCGATGATGTTCAGCATGTTGCTTCGTCAGTTGGACTATCTGGTGAGAGTTTTCCGGATTTTCTCCCATACGATACGCAGGTGTGGTGTAGTTCTCTCTAAAAGTCCCCCCACCCCTCGGAAAGCTTTGTTCTCCTTCTTCAGCGACACGGAGGCAAGTAAGGTTTCCACGCATGGGTGCTTCCTCACAATAGAAACTGCCCCTTTACCTCCATCCATGAGTAGACTACTCGTGGCGTGTCCGCCCTGCACTGCAAGACACTAAGGATAAGTCACAACAACAAGTGTAAAAATTGTTTTATCTCTTATTATCTGATCGAATTTTTGTTTCGTTATCCAATATTCTGGCTATTTGTTAATGTATTTTTTTTTTGACTGACAATCAGTAAAAACCTTACTTAAAAAATTTATTGTTAACTAAAGAAAATAATCGGAAAAGATGTGCATCATATTTTGCCTTTCGAGAATTAGTTTTTATAATTATTTTTTCTAATTAAAATTAAAAAATTGGAATAGTTAATTATCTAAGAAAAGATATGAAATAAATGATTCATTGTTATTGAAGATTGCCTTTTTCAAGTTTCAATCTTCATAAAAAGTTTTCGTTTTCACTTTTTTTCCGCATTTGATTAACAAGACATGTTTTTCAAACATAAAGACTATTTTTTTTTAACCCGATTGATAAATTTAGTATCCGTTTGGCTTGATTTGCCATTACTACAGTCATTTTCTGCACTCTTTAGGCCACTTAGACCGCTACCTGCACTTTAACGTGGAATCTGAACCACAAACAAGCATCCATGCTACCACCAGGATTCGAACCTGAAGCCTGTGGCACCAAAGGCCACAGTGTTAGCCAATTGACCATCAGGCAAATTTAGCATCAGTTATCAAACATGATACGCAACAGACATTAATAACAAAACGAAAACAATCTCTGTTTGAAAATTTAGTTAGTTTAATTAAATTTAAAAATTTAATTAAAATTCTCTTTTTCTGACTTTTAATTTTTAACAAGTGTAAAACAAAACAAAAAAAATTCGCTAAAATTATCTCCTCTTACCTACTACATACAACCTGTCTTTATTTTTCAACCTTATTCTGAAAGTTAAAGGTCAAGTGCTTTGCTATTTTTAGCACCCACCCCTGAAACTATTTTTTTTTCCGCATTGTTTGTTACAGAGAAGTCTTGCTCATAAAAAAAAAATGGTTGTATTTTTTTTCCCTCTGTCTTTAACACATGTGCATTAACGCAATTTTGTACTCAGCTGAACTTGCTATGGAATAAAAGAATGAAAAAAAAATTAATGTTAACTTATGTTTAATTTCCCACAAATATTCGTGTAAGATTGAGATAAATCTGCAAATAGATGCAGTAAATAAGGGCACAAAAGTATTTACCATTCTAGGTTACTTCATGCTTTTTAAGTAACGAGTAATTAAATAATGTTCTGGGATTTTTTATAGCATTTTTATAAAGGTTAAAAATGAATATGTATTTCTGCTCTGATTTTTTAATTAATTTTTTTTTAAAGTTTTGCAAGTTTTAGATTGTTGTAAATGCATGAAATGAATATCAATTTCATATTTGTAAAAGTACATTGCATTTGAAAATTTCTTTAACGAATTTCACATTTTTAAACTTAGTTTACATAATTAAAATTGTAAACATCTTAATCGAATAGTTTAAAAATATTCTTAATTACCTACTATCTTCTTTTTCTTCATTGGCACAACAGCCCCACTGTGGGTCAAGACCGTCTGCTTTTTTCTTACCTCTTTTAAAAATGTTTGATTTTAAACGAAATTTAATTAAAGTGCTTTAGTTATTCAACTTATTTTATTAGTGGATTTAATAATTAACTTTACGAATCTATTTTTTTCGCAAATTTGATTTTATCTCCTTTTTAAGTAAGAATTCTTCTTCAGCGTCCCGATAGCCAATTGGCCCCAAAGGCTTCAGATTCAGGTTGGCGGTGGCATGCATGTTTGATAGTGGTTAGGTATCCACGTTAGAATGTGGGTCACTTTCTAATTAGCCCAAAGTGGGCACAAAATGACCGTAGACCAAATCTTCTTCATTGCCACAACAGCCCCATGGTGGGCCAAGGTTGTCTGCCTACTAGCAGATTTCCAGACAGAAGACGTTTTCTTTTTATGAGTTGGGTTGTCAGCCTTACACTCTACAGTCATATTAGACCGGGACCTACGGTTTAAAAGCAATTCCGAACCACTACAACTAATTAACTCCCTGGCACTATAGTCTATGTTGGACCATGACTGTCCGTCTGTTGGCAGATTTCGAAACTGATGTTTTCTTTTTATCGGGTAGGGTTGTCAGCCCAGCGACCACCACTCAATAGTCATATTAGACTATTACCTACGATTTAAAGTGGATTCCGAATCACTACAGACATCCATGGCACCGCCAGGACTCGAGCCCGAAATCTGTGGCATCGACCGGTAAAGCTACAATCTGAACAACTAATAATATAAATGAAACTACAATGAATTTGCATAGATGTATTTAAGTATACTTTTGTTGGAATAATATTATTATATAAATAAAACAATAAAAACAGCACAAAAAATATTATTATAGATAATCTTCATTCCACTTATGAGAAAAATTACTTTACAATTCTAAATAGCTTTAAAAAGAAAAAAAAAATCAATTTGGTCGTTTTCATCTTAATTTAAGAGAACCCATCAAATTAATGACAAAATTCATATCGCAATCATAATCGTTTATTTCAAAATGGGACCTTTTGATAACAATTCCTTTAATGAAACATGAATGCGGAAATAGTAATTATCTTTCCATTTATCATCAAGAAATATCGATTCCCATTCTAGACAATCCAAGTTACGATACTTCGAATACCACTTTATTATACTTGATGGAAAATGGGACGGATATATCCCTTGGTTTTAAACACCCACTTCAAATACGACTTTATGCTTTATTAAATTTTATTGGGTCATATATCTCAGGCAACGGGGCAGAAATAAATAACTGTTATTACAATACTTTTAAGTTAAAATAGCACTAGACATAAAGGCACACGTCTAGACGCAAGTCAGCCATGTGTAATGCCTTCTAAGAAAATCGAAATATTATTCCCTATGCACTGGTAGCGTGAAATAGGGGTACATAACGTTTTGCCTGCTTAAAGTTTAAAATATACAATTGGATGGGGAAATGATTGCGTTTGGAATCAATTCAAAGATTTCGATTTAACAAATCGTAAATGGGAAAACAAAGAGGTTGTTGGTCATATTTCCATATTATTCGTCTTAAATTCTCTGACTATTGCCTTCCAAATTTTCTTGCCCGGCGTTGTAGAATATGATAAAATAATACGCATGACATGTTATTCAAAAAGTAAGTAGAATTTTTAAGAAAATGATTTATGGTTGCAAAATGTAAAGATGCCTATTTTTCTCTCTTTATGTCTTGAACATATGCGTTTTTTTTCAAAAAAATAAAAAAATAAAGTGTAATGGCAACGGAAAGATTGTATAATGTAGTACTTTTTTTTTCCAGAAAAGTTATATCAGAATTCTCCTTTAAATAATTAAAATACGCTTTACTATTTTTAATGACGGCAACAAGCTAGTGGATAATTGCATGCCGTTTGTAAAATAAATATAATATATAATATATGAAACTTTATTATTACTCCCAAATTTTCTTACCCGGCGAATATGATAAAATAATACACATGGCATGTTATTCATAAAGTAGTAGAATTTTTAATTAAATGATTTATGGTTACAAATTGTAAAGATGTTTTTTTTAAACCTATTTTCTCTCTTTTGCTCTTGAACATATGCGTTTTTTTCCAAAAAATAAAAAATAAAATGTAATGGTGACGGGACGTTTGTATAATGTAGTACCTCCCCCCACACACAAAAAGTTATATCAGAATTCTCCTTTAAATAATTACGCTCATTATAATATTTGGTTTTAAAATACGCTTGGGACTCGAACCCGAAACTTGTGTTATAGAACGCGCTTGTCACTCGGCCATCAGGCACCATTCATATTAAACTGGGACTTACTGTTTTGAGTGAATTCCAAACCACTACAATTAACTAACTCCCTCGCACTGCAGTCTATATTGGGCCATGCACTGCCAGATTTCGAAACAGGTGTTCTCTTTTTACGGTGTAGGGTTCTCAGCTCCACGTCCAAAGTTCTACAGTTATAATTGACCGCGGTCTACAGTTTAAATGGATTCCGAACCACTACAAACATCCATGGCAACAAAGGGACTCGAACCCGAAGTATGTGGCATTGAACGCCAAAGCACTACAGCTATTATCTGAACAACTAATTATATACTATAAATGAAACTACAAAGGATTTGCATTTTAATGTGTATTTAAGTATAATAATTTTGTATATAACTTAATAATAATAATAATAGTAACAATAATAATAATAAATAAAATTTAAAATAAAATCCACTTTTAAAATATATAAATATAATTTAATAATGTAAATAATAATAGTTTAATAATATAATAATTTTGTTGGTATAATATTAATAACCACCAAGAAAAATGTTGTTAAGAAAAATCTTCATTCCATTTATGAGAAAATTACTTCAGAATTCTAAATAGCTTTAAAGGGAAAAAAAATAATAAATCGGTCGTTTTCATCTTGATTTAAGAGAACCCATCAAATGAACGATAAAATTTATATCGCAATCGTAATCGTTTATTTCAAAATGGGACCTTTTGATAACAATCCCTTTAATGAAACATGAATGCGGAAATAGTAATTATCTTTCCATTTATCATCAAGAAATATCGATTCCCATTCGAGACAATCCAAGTTACGATACTTCGAATGCTACTTGATTACACTTGATGGAAAATGGGACGGATATATCCCTCGCTTTTAAACACCCACTTCAAATACGACCTTATGCTTTATTAAATTTTATTGGCTTATATATCTCAGGCAACGGGGCAGAAATAAATAACTGTTATTACAATACTTTTAGGTTAAAATAGCACTAGACGCATAAAAGCACACGTCTAGACGCAAGTCAGCCATGTGTAATGCCTTTTAAGAAAATCGAAATACATATTATTCCCTATGTACTGGAAGCGTGAAGTAGGAGTACATAATGTTTTGCCTGCCTAAAGTTTAAAATATACAATTGGATGGAGAAATGATTGCGTTTGGAATCAATTCAAGGATTTCGATTTAACAAATCGTAAATGGGAAAACAAAGAGGTTTTTGGTCATATTTCCATATTGGTCGGCTTAAATTCTCTGACTATTGCCTTCCAAATTTTCTTGCCCGGCGTTGAAGAATATGATAAAATAATACGCGTGACATGTTATACATAAAGCAGTAGAATTTTTAAGGAAATGATTTATGGTTACAAAATGCAAAGATGTTTTTTTTAAGACTATTTTTCTCTCTTTATGTCTTGAACAAATGCGTTTTTTTTCCATATAAATAAATAAATATTAATTTATATGGAAAAAATGTAATGGAATAGTAATGGAACGATTGTATAATGTAGTACCTTTTTTTACCACAAAAATTATATCGGAATTCTCCTTTAAGTAATTACGCTCACTCTAATACATCTCCTTTAAAATGCGCTTTATTATTTACCGCTGGGACTCAAACCCGAAACTTGTGTTACGGAGCTCTAGTCAATCGGCCATCAGGCTCCATTCATATTAGAATGGGATGGTTTAAAGTGGATTCCGAACCACTACAACTAACTGACTCCCTGGCACTATACTCTATGTTGGGGCCTGAATGGCCGAGTGGCTAGCGCTCTGGCGCTCGGTACCACAGGTTTGGGGTTCGAGTCCCGGCGGTGCCATGGATGTTTGTATGGGTTCGGAATCCACCTTAAATCGTAGGTCCCGGTCTAATAAGATCGTAGAGCGTTGCGGGGGCATTGTTACTCCGCGTCCGTGGCTTATCTTCAAGTTACACGCGCCCGCTGGGTAATGCTAAGTGAGTAATATCTGTGCAGCGCTTGCCTTTAGGCATCCAAGACCAAGCTGTCTAAGTGTTTGCCAGCTGCATTAGAAAGAAAAAAAATACTCTATGTTGGACCATGCCAGATTACGAAACAGGTGTTCTCTTTTTACAATGTAGGGTTCTCAGTCCGACGTCTAACATTCTACAGTTATAATACATCGCGATATACGGTTTAAATGGATTCTGAACCACTACAGACATCCATGGACCAACCGGGACTCGAATTCGAAACCTGTGGCACCGAGCGCCAGAGCGCTGGATTTATTATCTGAATAACTAATTATATAAATGAAACTACAATGGATTTGCATATTAATGCGTATTTAAGTATAATTTTGTTGGAAAAATATTCTATAAATAAAATAATAATAACCAGAAATAAAAATATTATTACGAATAATTTTCATTCCATTTATGAGAAAAATAATTTTACAATTCTAAATAGCTTTAAAAAGAAAAAAATATTAATTCGGCCGTTTTCATCTTGATTTAAGAGAACCCATCAAATTAAAGAATAAAATTCATATCGCAATCGTAATCGTTTATTTCAAAATGGCCCCTTTTGATAACAATTCCTTTAATGAAACATGAATGCGGAAATAGTAATTATCTTTCCATTTATCATCAAGAAATATCGATTCCCATTCGAGACAATCCAAGTTGCGATACTTCGAATGCTGCTTTATTACACTTGATGGAAAATTGAACGGATATATCCCTTGGTTTTAAACACCCACTTCAAATACGACTTTATGCTTTATTAAATTTTATTGGGTCATATATCTCAGGCAACGGGGCAGAAATAAATAACTGTTGTTACAATACTTTTAAGTTAAAATAGCGCTAGACGCATAAAAGCACACGTCTAGACGCAAGTCAGCCATGTGTAATGCCTTCTAAGAAAATCGAAATATCATTCCCTCTGCAGTGGTAGCGTGAAATAGGAGTACTACATAACGTTTTGCCTGCTTAAAGTTTAAAATATACAATTGGATGGGGAAATGATTGCGTTCTTTAAATCAATTCAAGCATTTCGATTTAACAAATCGTAAATGCGAAAACAAAGAGGTTTTTGGTCATATTTCCATATTGGTCGGCTTAAATTCTCTGACTATTGCATTCCAAATTTTCTTGAACGGCGTTGTAGAATATGATAAAATAATACGCTTGACATGTTATTCATAAAGTAGTAGAATTTTTAAGGAAATGATTTATGGTTACAAAATGTAAAGATGCCTATTTTTCTCTCTTTTTCTCTTGAACAAATACGTTTCTTCAAAAAATAAAATAATAAAATGTAATGGTAATGCAACGATTACATAATGTAGTACCTTTTTTTACCGTAAAAGGTATATCAGAATTCTCTTTGAAATAATCAAAATACGCTTTATTGTTTTTAAAAATAGAAACAAATGGAGAATTACATGCTATTTCTAAAATAAATAAACAATTACAAATGTATTGAACTTTATATAAATTCATTTAGAAGCAAAATTTTTGCTTCAACATTGTAGCAGATACGTATATTTGCTGAATAATAATCCATTTAATAAGTATATATATATATATTGTTCCCTTTTATGGTTTTAAATATAATATTGATATTGCTTTAAAACGTTAATCACTTGAGATTGTTCGTGCTGTTTTTCATATCATACTTGGGCGACAGCAACATCTAAAAGTAATTATGTTGCACCATGGCAGTCCGCCTACTGCTAGATTTTGAAACAGATGTTTTCTTTTTACGAGGTAGGGTTCTCAGCCCTACGCCCAATGTTCTACAGTTATAATAGATCACGATCTACGGTTTAAATGGATTTCGAACCACTACAGACATCCATGTCACCACCGAGACTCGAAGCCGAAGCATGTAGCACCGAGCAACAGAGAGCTAGAGCTATTATCTGAACAACTAATTATATAAATGAAACTACAATGTTTTTGAATTTTAATGTGTATTTAAGTATAATGTTCTTGGAATAGTACTATTCTATAAATAAAATAATAAAAAAACCCAAGAGAAATATTATTACGAACAATCTTCATTCCATTTATGAAAAAAATTACTTTACAATTCTAAATATCTTTAAAAGGAGAAAAAAAAAACAATTCGGTCGTTTTCATCTTGATTTAAGAGAACCCATCAAATTAACGATACAATTCATATCGCAATCGTAATCGTTTATTTCAAAATGAGACATTTTGATAACAATTCCTTTAATGAAACATGAATGCGGAAATAGTAATTATCTTTCCATTTATCATCAAGAAATATCGATTCCCATTCGAGAAGATCCAATTTAACGATACTTCGATTGCTACTTTATTACACTTGACGGAAAATGGGAGGGATATATCCCTCGCTTTTAAAAACCCACTTCAAATACGACCTTATGCTTTATTAAATTTTATTGGGTCATATATCTCAGGCAACGGGGCAGAAATAAATAACTGTTATTACAATACTTTTAAGTTAAAATAGCACTAGACGCATAAAAGCACACGTCTAGACGCAAGTCAGCCATGTGTAATGCCTCCTAAGAAAATCGAAATGTCATTCCCTATGCAGTGGTAGCGTGAAATAGGAGTACTACATAACGTTTTGCCTGCTTAAAGTTTAAAATATACAATTGGATGGGGAAATGATTGCGTTCTTTAAATCAATTCAAGCATTTCGATTTAACAAATCGTAAATGGGAAAACAAAGAGGTTTTTGGTCATATTTCCATAGTTACTGGGCTTAAATTCCCTGACTATTGCCTTCCAAATTTTCTTGCCCAGCATACGAGTAGAATATGATAAAATAATACGCATGACATGTTATTCATAAAGTAGTAGAATTTTTAAAGAAATGATTTATGGTTACAAAATGTAAAGAAGCCTATTTTTCTCTCTTTTGCTCTTGAACATATGTGTTTCTTCAAAAAAAGTAATATAATAAAATGTAATTGTAACGGAATGATTATATAATGTAGTACCTTTTTTTACCACAAAAGTTCTATTGGAATTCTCTTTTCAATAATGAAAATACGCTTTATTCTTTTTGATGACAAAAGCATTCTTGTGGAGAATTACATGTCGTTTGTAATATAAATAAACAAATATAATGTATTTAATTTCATTCAATTCTATATGTCAGCAAAAAATTTTGCTTATCAGTATTGTTGTAGATATGTATATTACGCATATAGATACTGCAGATACGAATATAGATACTGAATAATAATCGATTTAAAATATATATTTTGTTCCCTTTTGTAACTTTAAATATAATACTGTTATTGCTATATACATGTTATTCATAAAGCAGTAGAATTTTTAAGGAAATGATTTATGGTTACAAAATGTAAGGAAGTCTATTTTTCTCTCTTGCTCTTGAACATATGCGCTTCTTTAAAAAATAAAATAAAATGTAATAGTAACGGAATGATTATATAATGTAGTACCTGTTTTTACCACAAAAGTTATATCAGAATTCTCTTTTAAATAATTACGCTCATTATAATAATTCTTTTTAAAATATGTTTTATTATTTAGCGCTGGGACTCGACCCTGAAACTTGTGTTATGGAGTGCCAGGGCGCTAGTCACTCGGCCATCTGGCTCCATTCATATTAGACTGGGACTTACGGTTTAAAGTGGATTCCGAACCACTACACGTAGCAAATTCCCTGGCACTACAGTCTATATTGTACCATGGCAGTCCGCCAGATTTCGAAACAGATGTTTTCTTTTTATGGGGTAGTGTTCTCAGCCCTACGTCCAACGTTCTACAGTTATAATAGATAGCGATCTACGATTCAAATGGATTCCGAACCAATTCAAATATCCATGGCACCGCAGGGACTCGAACCCGAAACCTGTGGTACCAAACTTCAGAGCACTAGAGATACTATCTGAACAACTAATTATATAAATGAAACTACAATGGATTTGCATTTTAATGTATATTGAAGTGTAATTTTATTGGAATAATACTATTCTAGAAATAAAATAATAAAAACCACAAAAAAATATTATTACGAACAATCTTTATTCCATTAATGAGAAAAATTACTTTACAATTCTACATAACTTTAAAAGGAAAAAAAACCAATTCGATCGTTTTCATCTTGATTTAAAAGAACCCATCAAATTAACGATAAAATTCATATCGCAATCGTAATCGTTTATTTCAAAATGGCGCTTTTGATAACAATTCCTTTTAATGAAACAGGAATGCGGAAATAGTAATTATCTTTCCATTTATCATCAAGAAATATCGATTCCCATTCGAGACAATCCAAGTTACGATACTTCGAATGCTACTTTATTACACTTGATGGAAAATGGGAGGGATATATCCCTCGCTTTTAAACACCCACTTCAAATACGACCCTACGCTTTATTAAATTTTATTGGGTCATATATCTCAGGCAACGGGGCAGAAATAAATAACTGTTGTTACAATACTTTTAAGTTAAAATAGCACTAGACGCATAAAAGCACACGTCTAGACGCAAGTCAGCCATGTGTAATGCCTTCTAAGAAAATCGAAATGTTATTCTCTATACATTGGAAGCGTGAAATAGGAGTACATAACGTTTGCCTGATTAAAGTTTAAAATATACAGTTGAATGGGGAAATGATTGCGTTTGGAATCAATTCAAGGATTTCGATTTAACAAATCGTAAATGGGAAAACAAAGAGGTTTTTGGTCATATTTCCATATTACTCGGCTTAAATTCTCTGACTATTGCTTTCCAAATTTTCTGGCCCGGCGTTGAATGTGGTAAAATAATACGCATGACATGTTATTCATAAAACAGTAGCATTTTTAAGAATACACTAAAAGAAATGATTTATGGTTACAAAATGTAAAGATGAATTTTTTAAAAAACTATTTTTCTCTCTTTTGCTCTTGAAAAAAGAGTCACAGAGCGACTATATATAGCAGTAAGAAAACGATTATATAATGTGGTATTAAAAGAACGATGATATAATGTAGTAGTAACAGAAGGATTATATAACGTGGTACTATTTTTTTCCCGCAAAAGTTATATCAGAACTCCCTTTTAAATAATTAAAATACTTTTTATTATTTTTTAATGAGAGAAGCGAATTAGTGGAGCATTATATGCCGTTTGTAAAATAAATAAACAAATATAATGTATTGAACTTTATTTAATTCTATATATACCACAATCGCCATCAAACTACTACTTTTTTCAGACAGACGTCTCCATCTGATTCTTCCCGTATGTTACTGCTAAATGACGAGTCGGATAAATAAAGGCGTTAATGAGATTACCTTTTTTATTTATTAAGTTAAAACATTTAAATTGTTCAAGATGATTACTGAGCAGAAGTGGAAAAAATCTTTCTTTATAATAGAGAGAAATGTATTGCTTCTTATTGTCAACAGCGACATCTAGACCAAATCCATGAAACCGTGTGTTCTCAAACAATGAAAAACTGCTCCAGGGCTTGAGCACAACTGCCTCTTCTGGCAACTAGTTCAAGTCAAGATAGGGGAAAAGTGACTTGTATCAATCTAAATTTTTGGGCAAAGGTGATAAAAGGTCCGATTAAGGCCCGACACATGAACGTTGAGTACGAAGAGGACCACTGTGGAGCGTAGCACGAGTCGTTTGTTCGGATCTATTTTCCACCCCAATTAAAGCAGCACTAGGATGGTTACAATCATAGGTTCATAGTCTTTCTCCAAAAAAAAAAAAAAAAAGTAGATGACTAATTTAACTCTGGAGGCAAGTCCCGAGAAAGAGAGACAACTACCATCAATAGAACTCTTAAGCCTACCTTCCTTGGCCAACTCATTTGTAATCTCGTTGCATAAACACCAATATGTGATGGAATCCACTGAAAAAATATATTATTATCAGATTGTTCGTTATTATCATGAAAAATTGTATGATTCAATATTTCCCAGTTTGCACTTTAGGGTGCCTGCTAGACTACACTACACCCACATTGTGCTCCTATAGTTTGGAATGAACTTCTATCAGGGACTGCACTTGAAGAGTTCACATCTTCTACCCCTGAAAAAACGAAGTACTTTCTGACCCATAGATTAATCATGCTCAGCTGCAGTATAGATGCTAGTATTTTTGATTCGGCCTAGTTAGCAGGGTTTCGAAATGAGCTTCCTGAGTTCTCAAAAAACCCACAACTCGCCAGACCACCCAGGTTCCTTAAAAATAGTGATAATCATATAAATTTAAGAATCATCAAGCTTCATGTGTTTTTGATAATGCTATCCACTAATGTAGTAGTGGGTTTAGAAAAAATATACAGGGGTTTTATAATCAACTAGTCGGATTCTCTAGAAGTTTTTCAAACTTCCTCAGTTACTGGATGTCTCAAATAGATTGAGGACTACATTATACAACACTAATCGGCATCTATAGCAATGCTGGGTCGAAAATGCTTTTCAAACGCCGTAGATAGAGTTATACACATACAGGAAATTATGTTCTCGTATACAGTTTTCATTTCATACTTCGACTGAGAGCTTGAAATATGATTTAATTAACGGAACTAGAGTCAATCAATGCATCTGTCTTACGGGGCTTCCTACTGCAATGTATGAGGACCTGCTCAACAAAACATACTTCGAACCAAAGCCTCTTCAGACGTCTGCACCAACGGTTGTCTGAGATGGCTTGTTTCCAGGGAACAATCATGAGTCGTGAACGAATGATACGGAATCCGAACACGGAGAAGACTCTGCTAGGTCAGATACAGAATAATTCAAGTAACAGTACGCGAGCTATAATGTACCATGCTGTGTTGTCTCCTTACAGCATCTGAAAGATTCTATGTGTAAAAGACACGCACCCGTAGTTCACCTCTGTTACTATCGACCATATTACTTTCGTTGATATACATTGAGTAATAAAATGTATATTCACTTACAAGGAGTCCTTTCATTTATGGTATTTTCTGTATATATATTACAAATCGGAAATTCAATTTATATTGCTGTGCGATTCCGAGTCGTCTAGGTGTACTCTGATCCTCGTAAATTTGATATTCAGACAACCTGCATATGCAAACGTGGTATAGCTAACACCAGAAGATCTTTTCGGATAGTGTTATCCAGAACCAGAAGATATACTACCTCTATCTCTAGTGCATCTATTATCTCTATCTCTAGTAGATCTACCATCGATATCTCTAGTATCTCAACCTATCTCTAGTGTACACCAGAAGATCTTTCCCTGTTTTGAGGCGTATCAGACCTCCGCGATGCAACTTTGTAACGCTGAGTAAGAAACCGCCAGGCATTCGCACGAGAACAATAAGTATAACGGTCTGCGTGCGGAGCGAAAAGGGAAAATGTTTAAATAAATTGTACTCGAGATGTGGGGCAATTGTAGAGTGTCCCATTGTTTAAAAAAAATGAGAAGTTAATTAGTCAGGGCATTGTTAATTGTAGTTTAAATATCACGTTGTAATGATTGCTTTGTTAGTTAGTAGTCTGCTTTGCGTTATTGAAAATAAATGATAAGGCTGTGTCAATGTCTCTCCTCTCCATTTCTAACGTTTAAATATTCATAGTCACCTCAAGCTCACCCTTTTTCGGGAACCAAAAACTCTACTTTTGTGAAAGTTTTAAAGTGGCAGATTACACAGAATTTAACTAGCACAATTACGACTTCAACGCGAATACATTCATATCTGGCCATAATCTGTACTCAATAAATCTACTTTAATTCTTCCATAATGATCGGTAAATTGATAATCAGAGAATCAGCGATGATAAAATAACATTTTAAAAACTATATTATGACGGAAAAATAATAATCTTATTAAAGGCATAGATTTTGAATAAGGAGAAAATAAAAAATGAATAAATATTTTAACCAGAAGACAATATCCTCCAAATTGTATTCACTTAATTTGAACAAAATAATACGAAATAAAACATTAATTTAATTAATTCAATACAAATAATATTCAGTTTTATACTCAATTTATTTATAAAAAGAATTTCTTATTCAATATTTGCATACGTTTAAAAAATGACAACATTTCTACTGAGAAAAAAAACTGTACCATGTCACTGACATCTTCTAGTACTCTATTCTTTTCACCTCCCATTGAACTTCTCGCTGTGAAAAACAGTGTTTCTAGCATAGACACACGAACCACTCTCCATTTTCTTTCAGAAAACCAGAGTTCCGTGTCATATTTTGTTCATTTTCTTGTACTCTCTCACACACGAAACCGGCATATGTTCTGTCAAAAGGAATTTATTGAGGAAACTGAAACGTTCATGTTGATTCTGAATCAACGAACCACTGTAGGCGGTCACGACATACGAATTCTTGCGAAAAATTAGTTATTACAAAAAGCATTGCACGTGCAAAAGTGTGAATTTTAATTTCTTATGTAATATTGAAGTCCAATTCTGAAAAATGGAAAATATAGATTCCAAAAGTATAAGCCTTTCAACAATTCTTTACAAACATAAATTTTATTACGCTTCTATGGTTAATATAATAACACTGATATTTTCGTAGCAGTATTATATGTGTGCCGGTGTCTGATGGCCGAATGACTAGCGCTCTGGGTTTAGTGCCACAAGGTTCGAGTCTCAGTGGGGCCATGAATGTTTGTAGTGGTTCGGAATCCATTTTAACCCGTGGGTTCCGTCTAATATGACTGTAGAGGGCGGATATTTTTTTGCATAGGGTTGACAATCTCACTCAGTAAAAAAGAAAATACATCCTGTCTCGAAATCTGCCATGGACTTGGCGCCAATGAAGAAAAATATTATGTATAATATGATATATAATATTATACATTTTTGTTTGATAATTAAATAATTGGGAGCCTGATGAGTGAGTGACTGGTGCTCGGTACTGCAGGTTTCAGTTTCGAATCCCACCGGTGCCATGGATGTTTGTAATGGTTTGGAATCCACTTGAAACCGTAGTTCCCGGTCTAATGAGACTGTAAAGTGTTGGGCATAGTGCTGACAACCCCATTGTAAAAAGAAAACATCTCTTGTCTCGAAACCTGCCAGTAGACAGTCGGCTTTGGCCCACTATGGGGTTGTTGTGCCAATGAAGAAGAAGATTATATATATTCCACCAGTATGATAAAATATAATAATTTTTGACTATCGATTTTCAATTACTTAATTAAAGAGAATAAAGACGAGAAAAAAAATTGGAAATTTTGTAGCAATTAAATTTAAGACTGGAAGGTACTATAAATAAAATAATTGGTGGAGGAAAAGACATTTTTATGACAAACAAAGTTCTTTAAAAGAAATTACTTTAAAGAATTAATTCTTAATTTCAAAATACCGCATAACTTAATCGCTTAAAAATAATTAAGTCCTTAATTGGTATAATACTTTGAAATTTACGAAATGCTGTTTAATTTGAATTTTACGTAATAAGTATTTTTAATTGTAATTTACGAAATGGTTTTCTAAGAGCACTATTGCTTTATTTTTAAAAATAAAACTGTAATTGCATAACAGTCAACGTGACAGAAGTCATAATACGAAAAATAATTTTTTTTAAATATCAAAGAACTAATAAATTGATAATAATACGTATTAAGATCTGAATGCTGCGTAAATAAATTTGAAAAAAAATATTTCTTATTAACAACAATTTATTTATGAATTCATTTTTTTTAATAAACATTATTAAAGGTATTATAAATATACATGAAAAAGACACTTCACAAATGATGACAGAACTAAGTCCTTCTATTATTGTTTGTTGTTTCTCAACCTTGTTTTGGAATAAATTTGATGCTATTCATTTTACAAGGCCTTGTCAAAATTTTTAATTATATATTTTCTCACGAAATTCGTCCATGTCTTTCAACTGCTTCTATCTAGTAGCAAAAAGTTCATTTAAAAACGTAACCGATGAAAACTGATTGCTATCCTGTTGTCCTTGGATGATTCAGATCAAACGACATCCCCTAACTCAGAAAGAAAAAATTTCTTCTTGTATTTATCGTCAAAATAAGATAAATTTTGACACTGCTACCCATACTGTACACGTGGTTCAGTTGTCTTTATAATTTATTAAAAATTTACATATAAATATAAAGAAGCATAAATATTCTAATAAAAATGTATTTTTTATTTGAATATTTTTTATACAATTCATTTACAACAGAAGGCTACAATATGGGATAAGAAATGAATCAACAAATCAGCCTTTTTTTCTGTTGTCGTTTTCCGTTAATCCACAAATTTTATTTTGTTTTGTAAATTTGCAATTCCTTTTATATATATATATTGTCAATACCTATTACTTTTTATTTACTATATGAATTTTAGTGAAATACGTGTTTTGCTAAAATTTTGATTAAATTTCATTAATTATCATCGAAAGTGTTATGAAAAAACGATTATAAAAATGCTCAGTACTGTTGCTTTTTTTTACTCGTTGAAAACACAAAAACATATTTCCGAAATGGTTATTTTTTAAAATTTAAAAACCTATGGTTAAATTGAATTAATTGGTTGAAGAGTAACACAAAATACTAGAAATAATTCAGTTACTTGATCCATTTTAATATTACCTCGTTTAAAATAATCGAGATTTAACTATAACATCTGCTTTCATAAATCTTACATGTAACTGCACTTAATAGAATTTAGTTTGCAATTAAGTCAATTAGAAATAATAAGATTAGGGAAAACATATTTGCAACAGAAAAATAAAGAAGAATTTATTGCTTAATATATATTATATATATATATATACATTATCATAAAAAGAATTAATGAACTCGATAGATTAGAAGACATTTATGATTCCTTCAATAAAGAAATGAGTTTTATATATCCAGACAGATTTCCAGGGAGAGTTGGTTCAGTAGCTTGAATAGTTGGGGTTTGAATAGGAGAGATTTTATTAGTTATATTGGCTAGAGGGGAAGGAATGCCTATTATTATTCTGATTATTAGGAATAGGTGGTCTGTTAACTCTGAGAAATTGAGGCAACATGCAATATGTCCTTCATTACCGCAATTAATACGCTTATTATTTTAAATTTTTCTTTAAAGGACAATCTTTGTGATTATCGTCGCAGTTATTCGCTGAATGATCAAATAAGTTGCACTGGAAGGTCTTTAAGCGAACTTTTCAATCTTGACAAAGACGTAAAGAAGCCAATTTAATGAAAAATCGCCATAATTTTTGAAACGATACGATATTTTAAGAATAATTTACTTGACGGGAGCTTATTTTTAGGTTTTTCAACTAGTGTGTTGGTTAATATGATTAGGATTGTAGCTTTTTTCTAAAAGAGTAATTTCAGTTTCTTCTTTGGAAGTTATTGATAATCCTTTTTAAAGTAACTTTTAAGGGTGATCTGCGATTATAGGCGATTAAGGGCGATCAATTAGAGATTATAAGAGTTTTGATGAAGAAAATTAGAAATTTTAAATTTTTGGTCATTGTCAGTAGGAAAGAATTTAATATAATATCCGGATAATTTTAAAATGCTGTCGTTATTGATAAAAGAATCAAGTTAAGAAAAAAGTTCGTTAAGATTTTCTTGTTGTCTAATCATTAAAAAAGAAAGTTTTTTAGAATCGGAATAAAACTATTTGAATGTATTTCATTAGGTTAACTTTAAATTTATTGCTAACGGTGATTTTCTTGAGTTCCTTGACAGATGTTTTGGTAGTATTGGGCTTTTGGTACTACAGGCTTCAAGTTCGAATCCTGCCGGTGTCATGGATGTTTGTTGTGATTCGGAATCCACGTTAAACTGTAGGTCCCGGTCTAATTAGCCTAAAATGTGCAAAAACTGACCGTAGAGCGACAAACCAAAACAAATCAATTCCCAAAGATCAAGTCAAGTCAATGGGCAAGTCAAGTTCCCATCAATTGAAAACAACAACACTTAATTGTATTCTGCTTTCTAACGACAGTTTTCATTATTATAATTACTAATAAGATAATTTAAAAAATAAGTCTTAAAGGAGGTTGTATATTTTAAGAGATGTAAGACAGTAAGACAGTCGTGATCTTAAAACAAGAAGGAGAAGTATATGGGAAATAGTTCTAACTCTTCATCAGTGGAAAATAAGAATAGTTCAACTGATTATTTGTTAAAAGAAGTCAGCTGAAAGTGTTACAGGCGTTAGCATCGACAGTTTTCGAAGTCTTCCGAACCCAAAATTGAAAAGAAGCATTTCTGTCAGACGAAACATGCGAAATCTTTTTTTAAAACAGGTTATTTGAGAGACGAAATTGGAAGCTGTTAAAGGAAATATTTCAGATGCTTTCAAGAAAGTTAGGTTTTTTTCTGACAACAAAGGTTCCAACCTAGTACTAAAGCGAAGGCGGAAGACCCAACGGAAAAATACGAAATCGTTCTATAAACATGAAAGGCGCATTTTCTAAACCTTCGTTCAAGTAATACTGCAGTAGTCCATTGTGAAGGAAGGAAGTACGCGCGAAGATTTTATCAGGACATAAAGAAGATTGAATGGAGATACAGCAAGATGGAATATCCTGAAATAGGAGTCGTAGGAGATTCTCCGAGCTTACTACATATAAAAGAATACGCATCAAGTGAAGATCTAGAGGGGAAAAGCTATACGGGAATTTTAGATAAATAACATTTAAAATGTTTATCGACGTATACTTCGAAACTATTTCCAATCTTTATAAATAAAGCTTAAATAAAGTTTCAACACATCGACCGTTCCCAAGACTAGTGGCCTGACGGCTAATTAGATAGCGCTCTGGTATATTGGTATCACCGGCTGGCGGTGCCGCGGATGTTTGTGAGTGGTTCGGAATCCAAGTTAAACTGTAGGGCCCGGACTAATTAGCCTTATGTGTGCAAAAATGACAGTAGAGTGACAAAACAAATCAATTCCCAAGACTAATGATCAAATCAACTCAATGAACAAGTCAAGTTCCCATCAATTGAAAACAACAATTTTACAGTTAATTGTTTTCTAAGTTCTAACGACGTTTTTCATTGTTATAATTACTAATAAAATAATTTAAATAATAAGTCTTAAAGAGATTGCATAATGTAAGCGATGTAAGACAGTTAAAAAAATCGTGATCTTAAAACTAGAAAAAGAAGTATTTACTGGAAATAGTTTAAACCTTTCTTCAGTGGAAAATAAGAATAGTTTAACTGATTATTTGCTAAAAGAAGTTAAGTTGAAAGTGTTACAGCAGTTTGCATCGACAGTTTTCGAAGGGTTCCCAACACAAAATTGAAAAGAAACATTTCTGTCAGACCAAACATGCGAAATACGAAATTGGAAGCTGTTAAAGGAAATATTTCAGATGCTTTCAAGAAGTTAGGTTTTTCTGGCAACAAAGGTTCCAACCTACTAAAGCAAACTGTAGGTCCCAATCTAATTAGCCAAAAGCAAAAAATTACCGTACAGCGACAAACCAAATCAATTCCCAAGACTAATGATCAAATCAAGTCATCTATTGTTGTTGTTTTCAATAGTTCCCATCAATCGAAAACAACAATTAATTGTATTCTACTTTATCTTGCATGATTATAATTAATAATAAGGCAATTTTAAAAATAAGTCTCAAGGGAGCTGGCGTATTTTAAGCGATGTAAGACAGACAAATAAATCGTGATCTTAAAACAAGAAAAAGAAGTATTATCTGGAAATAGTTTAAGCTTTCCATCAGTGGAAAATAAGAATAGTTTAACTGATTATTTGCTAAAAGAAGTAAAGTTGAAACTGTTACAGCATCGAAAGTCTTCAGAAGGGTTCCGAACCCAAAATTGAAAAGAAACATTTCTGTCAGACCAAACATGCGAAATCTTTTTTTAAAACAGGTTATTTGAGAGACGAAATTGGAAGCTGTTAAAGGAAATATTTCAGATGCTTTCAAGAAAGTTAGGTTTTTTTCTGACAACAAAGGTTCCAACCTAGTACTAAAGCGAAGGCGGAAGACACAACGGAAAAATACGAAATCGTTCTATAAACATGAAAGGCGCATTTTCTAAACCTTCGCTCGAGTAATACTGCAGTAGTCCATTGTGAAGGAAGGAAGTACGCGCGAAGATTTTATCAGGACATAAAGAAGATTGAATGGAGATACAGCAAGATGGAATATCCTGAAATAGGAGTCGTAGAAGGTCCTCCGAGCTTACTATATATAAAAGAATACTCATCAAGGGAAGATGTGAAGGGAAAAGCTACAAGGGAATTTTAGATAAATAACATTTAAAATGTTTATCGTCATATACTTCTAAAGTATATCCAATCTTTATAAAAAGAGCTTAAGTAGTATATATCTGAACACTGTAAGTTAATGCATGAAATCATCTGTGGTTTGATCATTTAGATAAATTTTTATTGTTTGAACCTAATCTTAAGCTAACAAAAATATAAATTAATGCTGAAAATTGTATTTTTTTATTTATTATAATCATTCATATATTTTTAATTTACATGCTTATCAGAGTTCAAATTTTCAAATAGCAATTTTTGCCGCATTGTTAAAAAAATGCCTCACAAATCGCAACTTTTATATGTATATATGAAATTTGTGATATGTATTTTAATATGAATCTCTAGTCTGCAGATTGGGGAACCAGATTGTGATTGAGTATTGTTGGATTCAGATACTCCACTCCGGATGAGAGTCTGTAAACCAACTAATACACATTGTTGCGCTAAATGAATTTCTTCTCGGTATAAGAGACTATAGATCAACTAAACATTTCTTAGCTGGAGCGCCGGTTGGGCTGTGCTTTGACTCAGGTAAGAGTCTCGAGGCCTACTGATCATTCCTCCTGAAAGCTTCATGGGGCGCTCTTGCCAATGTGTAGGTTTGGTTTATCGCTCTACGGTAATATTTTACAACTCTACGCTAATTAAACCGGGACCTGAAGTTTAACATGGATTCTGAATCACTAACAAACATCCATGCCACCGTCAGGATTCGAGCTTGAAGCCTTTGGTGCAAAAGGCTTCAGGCCAAACGAGATTCACGAGACAAGATGCTGAACATTACAAAAGCCGTCGAGACTCCTTGAAACACTGCCTACAACAAAGCAGCCAGAGGGGTTGAACTTCAGTCCTCATGCTCATCAGCGGCGTACGTTGCCACTAAGCTACGAGTCGGTGTCGCCAATGAATGAACTCTTAAATCGAACTTTTATTTTTCTTTATTTGAACATTCGAGAATTACCATTAGAATGCGAATGCTTTCTAAGCGTATCCTTTTCGATTCTATGTACTTTATTTATGAAATAAATATAACAAAAATAAAAAATATATATCTTACTTACATGAAGTGTTATTACGTTTGAAGCAAAACAAAACTACAATAATTTTTGTAACACTTTGAACAAAATACCATATAGACAGCAAATAAAATTTTATGGTAGAAACACTACTACACCATAAAAAGAATTGCTAAAATATATGAATAAAAATTCTCAACTCCTAATAGTTGCAACAAAAATGTAACTCTTTTGAAGACACAAAACTCATAAATTTGTTAGCGAGTATGAAAAAAAACAGAAAGAACATGAAAGGAAAAAGCAGTTAACTCAGCTCCCAATGCATGGGTTATAAAAGAAAGGGGCCGAGGCACCTGCAATGTCATTTCCAGCACACTTCAGAAAGAAATTCTGCTGGAAAAATGCATATTTATGTTTCCTTTCAGCCAGTACAGGTGTTATTTTTCTGTTAAACATTTGTCGCCCTTTTTATGCTCCACGCCAGGTTTGAGTCGGCTGTTTCCTGTTTCCTACCAGTAATGGGATTCATTTAAAAAGGATACGCATTTTTGTTGGAGTGGACTTTTCTAATTAGGGGAAATGTTAAGTCAAGGTTGTGAAAAGCTTTATCTGACGTGTGTGTGCGAGCTTTGCATGCAAGATGTCTGAAAGGTTGTTTTATTTTTAAGTCATATTTTTGTGTTTGAGGATAACCATAATGGGGAGTTATTCAAAGAAAAAGTATAGGGAAATGAGATGAAATTTTCTGTGTAACACAGTTGACGAGCGAAGTTTCTGTAAAATAGGTTTTTGTGTTCGCATAATTCAAAAAATTTTAAATCCTGTTCTTGTATTTGTAATTTTAAATTCTGTTCTTCTATTTGTAATTTTAAATTCTGTTCTTCTATTTGTAATTTCAAATTCTGTTATTGTATCTATTATTGTTCTTTTATTTACAGATTCTAAAATATTTCTTGTTTTAATTGATGGCTTGAAGAATTTATTTTCTGGTTATTGGATATTTATTTGAAATACACAATTAAGAAGAATGTTTTGTTATTGCAGGGAATCTTGAACTATTATTTTGAATTTTATTGAATCTTGAACTATTATTTTGAATTGAATTGAATCTTGAACTATTATTTTGAATTGAATTGAATTTTATTGAATCTTGAACTACTATTTTGAATTGAATTGAATTTTATTGAATCTTGAACTACTATTTTGAATTGAATTGAATTTTATTGAATCTTGAACTACTATTTTGAATTGATTGAATTTTATTGAATCTTGAACTACTATTTTGAATTAAATTGAATTTCATTGAATCTTGAACTATTAATTTTATTGCAGAGAATCTATTAATTATATCTCAACAAACGATAGAAAAAAAGCTTTGCAGGCGAGATTTCTGAAAGGTTGTTTTATAAGTTATATTTGTATTTCCGGACTGCTCATAATAGGGAGTTATTCAAAGATATGTGAAAAAAAAGTATAGGGAAATGAGATGAAATTTTTCCTGAAAGACAGTTTTGTAAGCGATGTTTTTGTGTTTCGCGACTTCTCAAATTCAAAAAATTTTAAACTCTGTTCTTGTATTTACCTTTATTTACAGATTATAATATATTTCTTGTTATAATTTATGGCTTGATAAATTTAATTTCTGGTCGTAGGATATTTATTCGAAATACAAAATGAAAAAAAAAATGTTTGTTGTAGTAAATCTTGAATTATTATTTTGAATTGAATTCAATTTTATTGAATCTTGAACTATTAGTTTTGTTGCAGTGAATCTATTCATTATATTGCAACAAACGAGAGAAAAAAAGCTTTGCATGCAAGGTTCCTAAAAGGTTGTTTTATAAGTAATATTTTTGTGTTTTGAGGATTGCATATAATGGTAAATATTAAAAGATATATAGATAAGTCAGGTTGTGAAAAGCTTTATTTGACGTGTATATGAGCTTTGCTTGCAAGATTTCTGAAAGGTTATTTTATAAGTTGTATTTTTGTGTTTTTGGATTGCATATAATGGGAGTTATTCAAAGATATGTGAAAAAAAAGTATAGGGGAATTAAATTTTCCCTGAAAGACAGTTGACGAACAAAGTTTTGTAAGCGATGTTTTTGGGTTTCATGTCATTGCCTAATTCCAAAAAATTTTAAATTCTGTTCTTGTATTTGCTTTTATTTACAGATTCTAAAATATTTCTTGTTTTAATGTATGGCTTGATAAATTTAATTTCTGGTCGTAGGATATTCGAAATACAAAATTAAAAAGAATGTTTTGTCATTGCAGTGAATCTTGAACTATTATTTTGAATTTTATTGAATCTTGAACTATTATTTTGAATTTTATTGAATCATGAACTATTAATCTTGAACTATTATTTTGAATTGAATTGAATTTTATTGAATCTTGAACTATTAGTTTTGTTGCAGTGAATCTATTCATTATATTTCAACAAACGAAAGAAAAAAAGCTTTGCAGGCAAGAATTCTGAAAGGTTGTTTTAGAAGTCATATTTTTGTGTTTTTGGATTATACATAATGGGTGTTATTCAAAGATATATGAAAAAAAGTACACGGAAATGGGGTGAGATTTTTCCTGAAAGACAGTTGACGAGCGATGTTTCTGTAAGTGAGGTTTCTGTGTTCGCATAATTCAAAAAATTTAAAATTCTGTTCTTGTATTTGTCTTTATTTTCGTTTTTATTGACAGATTCTAAAATAATTCTTGTTTTGATAAATTTAATTGTTGGTTGTAGGATATTTATTCGAAATACAAAATTAAAAAGAATGTTTTGTTGTTTTGAATCTTGAACTATTAATTTTGTTGCAACGAGATTCATTATATTGCAACAAACGAAAGAAAAAAATCCTACGATTTTGTATATAACAAAAAAAGTTACTTAAATTTTTTTTTTTTTTTTTTTTTTTTTTTAAAAAAAATTTTTTTAAAATTTTTTTAAACTTTAAAAAAAAAAACCACGAAAAGTTTTTTTTTTTTTTCGTCTTTAGAAGTGAACAAATAAATCCACTGAAAAAAACAATCCTTTATAAGTTCTTTAATATAATATTTCTATTTTATTTTATTAAAGACAAATTTATTTTGTCGACATAGGATGTTCGACTGGTGCATGCTTATTTCCTAGTTTTAATATCCCAAAAGATTTCTTTAAATTTATTTGTTAATAAACAAAAAATTTATTGTTATAAATTGTTATTATTGTTACTGTAATTATTATTGTTATTATCTTTGTTATCATTATAATGTAATTTTGTTATAAAACAATCTTTTTGGGAGAACGCTACATCAAAGTTCTAAAATATAAATGTAAGAAAATAATTAAACTCCAACAATTTCGAATTCCAAAACTGCATTTAATTCCCAGTTACTTAAACTTGATCCTTCAGCAAATCTCTCCAAATTATATTTTCATTTTCTCAGGTGAAATTTCTCTTAAACTAGCTGAGATCACTTCTACCTCTGGCAAAAGAACTGTATTATAATAATGCCTTCCGGAGATTTTC
Organism: Caerostris darwini; assembly: GCA_021605075.1. Taxonomy (NCBI): domain Eukaryota; kingdom Metazoa; phylum Arthropoda; class Arachnida; order Araneae; family Araneidae; genus Caerostris; species Caerostris darwini. The sequence goes on from BPLQ01012752.1 coordinate 1,073,877, forward strand.
AAACAATTTTCGCATTCTGTTCTAGTTATATTAAAAGAACACTCGCATACATTTGTTTTCGGGAAATGTGAAAAGGAAAAAAAAAAGTTAATAATCCAGGAGATTTATCTCTCCCTGCTCGAACACCTCCCTACCTTCAAACTGTAACCGTACTAGAATTTCCCCTCTTCTCAGAGATAAAAACCTGAGTTATTTTAAGTGCATTTCGCTCTTAGTCTTGACAGAGCAGGAATTTCCCCCATTTCTCAGACGAAGAGGTGACAACGAAAGATAATTTGTTGAATATCTCGGTGAATTTTCGGGAAATGATAAAATAAAGGCGTTTGAAAAAAGAAAAATAAAAGAAAGTAAGAAAACAGAAATTATATCGAAACTACTGCAAGACAGGTTAAAACGAAATTATCTTGTTCCTAAGGACTTTCTTTTTTTTTTTTTTTTTTAAATTCTGTTAGGTTTAAGAATTTTAATTTGAACTTTTTAATAATGATTTGATTAATCTGAATTGAGAAATTTTAATCAGTTGAAAATAAAATCGAACTCCTGTCTGAAATTAAAATGCATTTTTAATGTATGTTCTATTGATTAATCATCAATGGCGCAACAGCCCCATGGTGGGCTAAGGCCGTCTACCAACTGGCACATTTCAAGATAGTAGATGATTTGTTTTTACAAATACTACTGCAAGACAGGTTTGTTGGATTTGAAAATTAAAATAAAATTATTTGGTTTCTAAGGATTTTCTTCTTTTCTTTTTATTCTGTTAGGCTTAAGAATTTTAACTTAAAATCTTTAACAATGATTTGATTAATCAGATTTGAAAATTTTTAATCAGTTGAAAGTAAAATTGAGCATCTGTCAGAAATTAAAATAGACTTTTAACGTCTCTTCTATTGATTAATCATCATCAGTGGCGCAACAGCCCCATGGTGGGCCAAGTCCGTCTGCCTACTGGCAGATTTCGAGACAGGAGATGATTTGTTTTTACGGGGAGGGTTGTCTGCCCCTACACCCAACTCTCTTCTTAGTCTGACAGAGCAGGAATTTCTCCCATTTCTCAGACGGAGAGGTGACAACGAAAGATAATTTGTTGAATATCTCGGTGAATTTCGGGAAATGATAAAATAAAGGCGTTGAAAAAAAATAAGAAGAAAATAAGAAAATTAAAAATAAATCAAAATTGCTGCAAGATAAGTTTGTTGGATTTGAAAATTAAAACGAAATTATTTGGTTTCTAAGGATTTTCTTTCTTTTTTTTATTCTGTTAGGTTTAAGAATTTTAATTTAAAATTGTTAACAATGATTTGATTTATCAGATTTGAAAATTTTTAATCAGTTGAAAATAAAATCGAGCTTCTGTCTCAAAGTAAAATAAACTTTTAACGTTTCTTCTATTGATTAATCATCATCAGTGGCGCAACAACCCCATGATGGGCCAAGCCCTGCTTACTGGCAGATTTCGAAATAAGCGATGATTTGTTTTTACGGGGTAGGGTTGTCATTCGTATGCCAATAGTAGACCGGGATCTATGGTTTAAAGTGTATTCCGAACCACTACAAATATCCATGGCACCACCCAGACCCGAACCTGTGGCACCTAGCCCCAGAGTACTAAGTCACTCGGTCACCAGACCCCTTTATATTGATTAAATTATTGCTAATATAGATGACGATTGAATCCAATAGCTGTTTTATGCCTAGCACGGTAAAGTAAATTTGGCTTGCAAATATTATATTTATTGCCTAATATTATTATTTTATTGCCATCAGTTTTCTTTTATCTGGAACATATTATTTGCGAGATTATCTTTCATAATGAAGGATGTGTCTTAACATTTGTTTATCTTTAAGTTTTATTTTCGATGTGCTACGAATTTCTTTGTTGGTGGGTAAAAAAGCATTTTGTTTCGCTGCTTTCATTCAATATATTTTGGTGCATATATCGTAGTTTAATTGCCGATAAAGCAGCCAATAAGCAAGCATAAGTCAAAGTCATTTAGACTTAAGATGTTTTACAAATTCAATTTGTCAAACAAGATATTCAATCAAGCTCTGAATATTGTTGTTGTTGTTACATATGGCTTTATTGGAATTCTATCTATACAAATTTGGGCCATTTACCGTAGAAACAAAAATAATATGTAAACAAGTCAAAATTACAAAGGGAAAAGACCACACATGCTTAACAAAAAATGACCAAAAGATCTTAAAAATAGTTAAAAGCCTGCTAAATGTTCTAAGAATATCAATTTAAAAAGCTTGAAGCACCCTAATAAAAGTCCGGTGGGATCAGGACATTACCCTCCAGTAAAGAGTGCACAATTCACCATTCCGTTGTAAGTAAGAGTCCAGTCCCGAGCAAACAAGTAGACGTGTCTTATTCATTTTCTTCGTCTTACATAAAACACATATATCAGAGTTCACATCCCTATTTTGGCCAGATGTTCGCCCAGGCAGTTTAATCTATAATTGGCAACAGCCTCTTTGCGAGTTTTTCCACTAAACTTTCTCCAGTCATCCCCGATTGTCTCCCACACTTTTCCTTTGGTATTAGATAATAATTCACTAATATACGATGACTGAATATATATATATATATTCTGAAGCCCAATATTCATAGGCCTAAGTGTGTCAATTTAAAAGTTTTGGTGGTTACGCAAGGCATAAACATAAACAGTAAGTACATCAAAAGCTCACCTCAAGCCCATGTCCAATGGATTTATCATGCCCATCCATCCTCTATATATGTTCGAGAACTTTCGTTGGGCTATTATTTGTTGTGTTTTGAACCAAGTTCCTTTATTTCGGAAATGTATCACGCTGTTCATCAAGTCTTTGCAGATCTATAAGAATTAGACAAAACAAATTTACTTAAATAATTAAAGTAGAAAACAAAAATAAAAGTGAAAATTATAGGTTACTTTAAAAAAATTTATAAAAAAATAATAATTGCAAGTTACTTTGCTCTTAAATAAAGATATTGCTTAAAAAGGAACTGAAATTCATTAGCGCTTATTTCACATAGCCGATGGCTCATCAGATCAAGTTAATGACGAAGAAGAAGAAATTGAAGAAGCTGAAGTTTAACTGTATACAAAAATATTAAGTAATCAACAGCTTTTAAAAATGAAGTTTTATTATAAAAAATTAGAATTTTTGCTAAATTAAAACGCAGCGTATAGAAAAATTTTTTGTTTATAGTTTTCGGCTATGCACAAGTATCGAAAATAATGGATTTAGCTCTAAATTTTAATAAAAATAAAATTTTAATTTAAAAATTTTTTAATTTAAATTAATTATTAATTGTTAAAATTTAAATTTAAATTTAAAAAAATTAAGAACTAAACATACAAAGATCTTATTTCATATACATAAACAACAAATTTAATTATTAAATTTTACCATCTTTACCAAAGAAACATTTAAAAAAAATTGATGAAAATTATATTTTTATTTGGTAACGTTTATCATTTTATTGAAAACTTCATTTAATTAAAGTTTTATTTCCTCTCTGGGCATATTTTGCTTAAAAAAAAATTTTTAAAAAAACAAAAAAAACCAATTTTTTTTTTCGTTGGTTTTGTGGAAAGAACACAGAAAGAAGCATTTTTTTATTTAGTTGAAAACAATATATTTTGTTTATAATTGCAGTTTAAAAAAAAATGTAGTTTTTATTTTTTATTTTTAGAGAGGATATCTTATCCGTTTCATTTTTAACAACAACTTAAAAAATATTATTTTCCACGAAAGTAATTAAGTTTAGTTTCCACCTGGTTAGTTTTTTGCTCTTCGTTTCCAATAAATTTTTCCTCAAAAAACATTTTTTTTTCTTTGAAAACCGCATTAAAATGCCTTTAAACATTTCGGTTTCAACATGAAATTTTTCATTTAGTAGAGAAGAATAAATAAATAAAAAAAAAAACTGATATTTTTTTTTATTTCGAAGATTTTTTTTTACGTTTTGAGACAAACTTAATTTCAGCTAATTAATTAAAAGAAGAATAATGCAGTATTTATTTAGGTTTCCTTTTATTTTCACGTAATCTTTATCTTCTCAAAATTTGAATAATTCTAGAAGAATACAATTATGTCTTACTGTTTTATTCTGAATTTTTTTTTTAATTATTCAAAGTACAAAAGACGTGTGTCAATTAAATATCCAGTTTAATTTCAGTTCCGTGTAAATTTATAATTATTTTCATTTTATGAAACATATATAATAAAATTAATTTCAGTTTGTAAAGAATAAATCAGAATTACTTTGAGCTAAATAATTACTTTAATTATCATTTGTTATCAATTTATAGGTTAAATTAATATTAATATATATAAAATAAAATTAATTATTACATTAATATTTATATATATTAAATTAAAATAAAATTTTATTCTAAAATAGTAATCATCAGAAATTCTTACTTCTTAGAAATTTTCATGAAATAATCCAAGCATTAATGTAAAAATTAGTATTAAAAATACATTGGAATTAAATAAGAACATAATTTTTTATACTGGTTTGATATGTCATTTAAACCTTCTGTAAACCAAATTCAACTTTTGTAAATAAAATTCAACATTGTCAAAATCAAGATTTTATTTATAGGTAAATATTTGTACATGTTTATTTTTATAGAGACATATATGCGTATGTACATATAAATATGTATTCCTTTATTAATGATGTACTGGTATAAGTAAAGATAAGTACTTAAATATACATGTTGCATGTTAGGTATACATGTATATTAACTACAAATGCATATTTATTTATGCATGCACGCATATGCATTTGTTAATGTGTATGTATTCGTGGGTTTACTCGTGTTTCGAAATACATATGCGAATTAGTGTTTCTATAAGCCGGTCTGTATGTATATATTTCTGATTGCCAGTGTGTATATCTGCGCATGCGCATGTTTACGTATGTGTTGTATATATATATATATATATATATGTGTGTGTGTGTGTGTGTGTGTGTGTGTATGTATTCAGAAGCCCAATATTCATTGGCCCAAGTGAGCCAATTTAAAAGATTTGGCGGTTAAACAAAGAATAAGCATAAACATTTAGTACGTCAAAAAATCCATCCAAGTCCACTGCCTATGGATTTACCATGCCCATCCATCCTCTATATAAGTATACTAACAAGACAAATACATTTTTGATTTAAATAATTAAAGTAGAACAAAAATGAATATAAAAATTGTAGATTTTTTTTTAATTTATAAAAAAATTAAATTGTAGGTTACTTTGCACTTAATTAAAGATATTGTTCAAAATGTATTGGAATTCATTAGCTCTTATTTCACATAACATATCAATCATCAAATCAAGTTCAGGATGAAGAGGAAGAAATTGAAGAGGGTGAAATTTAACGGTATACAAAAATATCAAGTAATATTTGAACATTTTCGATTGACATTGTTTAAAACTGATGTTTTAAACAATGGCAATCAAAAATGTTCAAGTATTATTGAACTGTTACTGTGAAAAATTGGAATTTTTATTAAATTAAAGCGTAACAAATAATAATTTTTTACAGTTTTTGTCTGTGCACAAGTAAAAAAACTTGTATAATAGATTTAACTCTAAATGTTAGTTTTAAAATTTAAGAAATAAACAAACAAATATCTTATTCCATATATATAAACAACAAATTTAATTTAAAATTTGATCATTAAAGTTTACCATCTTAATAGTATTAAAAAAAGTTGATGAAAATTTTATTTTTATTTGGCAACGTTTATCATTTCATTGAAAACTTCATTTAATTAAAGTTTTATTTCCTTTCTGGGCATGCTTTACTGAAAAAAATCTTTTTTTTTTTTGATTTTGTGGAAAGAAAAATTTTTTTTTTATTTAGATGAAAACAATACATTTTGTTTATAATTGCAGTTTAAAAAAAAAAAGTAGTTTTTCTTTTTTATTTCTAAAGAGGATATCTTATCCATTTTTAACAACAACTTAAAATTTAAGAAATATTATTTTCCACGAAAGTAATTAAGTTTAGTTTCCACCTGGTTAGTTTTTTGCTCTTCGTTTCCAATAAATTTTTCCTCAAAAAACATTTTTTTTTCTTTGAAAACCGCATTAAAATGCCTTTAAACATTTCGGTTTTAACATGAGATTTTTCATTTAGTAGAAAAGAATAAATAAATTTTTAAAAAATGATATTTTTTTTTTATTTCAAAGATTCTCTTTTCCATTTTGCGTTTGTGAGACAAACTTAATTCAAGCTAATTAATTAAAAGAAGCAGTATTTATTTAGGTTCCCTTTTATTTTCAAGTAATCTTTATCTTCTCAAAATTTGAATAATTCTTAAAGAATACAATTATGTCTTACTGGTTTATTCTGAAAGTTTTTTTTTAATTATTCAAAGTACAAAAGACGTGTGTCAATTAAATATCCAGTTTAATTTCAGTTTCGTGTAAATTTATAATTATTTTTATTTTATGAAACATATATAATACAATTAATTACAGTTTGTAAAGAATAAATTAAAATAACTTTGAGCTAAATAATCACTTTAATTGAATTTTGCTATCAATTTATAAATTAAATTACTATTAATCTATATAAAATGAAATAATATTTATAAATAATCAATTTATATTAATATTTATCTATATTAAATTTATTCTAAAGTCTTAATCATTACAAACTCTTACTTAGAAATAATCCAAACATATAAAATTAGTATTAAAAATGTATAGGAATTAAATAAGTAACATAATTTTAACTTTTAATAAGTAACATAATTTTTAATTATAAGGAACATAATTTTTTATATAGGTTGGTAAGTCATTTTAAACCTTTTGTAAAGCAAATGCCGCATTCAGACACATTAGCATTTGTAAAACACACAAACACACGAACACAAATACATACATGTTCAAGGGCGTACTTACGAGTGTACAAACTTGCATACTGGAGCACAAACATACAAGCATGTATATCCACATACAGTCATACAAACATACAGTCTCGTACACATATACACAAGCACTAATCTACATGTAAACATGCGCATACATATACAATAGCATTCAGAAATATATGCATACAAACTACAAACATGTTATAGAAACACTAATTCGCATATGTATATCGAAACACGGGTAAACCCACGAATACATACACACTTACAAATGCATATGCATGCATGCATGCGTAAATAAATTGCAGTTAAGGATACATGTATATCTAACATTTATATTTCAGTATTCATCTTTACCCATACCAGTACATCACTACTTAAAAAGGAATGCATATTTATGCTTACATATCCCTTCACATCTTTATAAAGTCTATGTTTATGTCAAATTATTTTATCCGTCTACTTCTTTACAAGTATTAATCAATAAATAAAATCGTAATTTTGAGAAGGTTGAAATTTGTTTACAAATGGTTTAATTGGTTGCAAAAGATTTAAAATGACTAGCCAAACCTGACTAGCCCAAAATCTTAATTTTAAATGACTAGCCAAACCTGTTACATAAGACATTAACTTGAATTATTATTAGCTGACAAAATGACTTTAAATATTTTCTATACATATGTACATTTTATTTTTATAACAGTTGAAGATGCATTTCCGAATAGAAATAAATGTATTGTCAAAATATTTCTCGAACCAGCCTCTAAAAATTTACTATGGTTATAAATAATAAATGTATTAATAAATAACACATTGTGTATTTATCTAGCTCCTCATGTACTAAAAATATGAGAGACTATTTATAACAGTCATATAATTATTTCAGAAAGAGGTTAAACAAAGAAAATTTGTAAATAAATGAATGCGCGTATTTATATCCTAAACGGTAATCCTACAGTGCGTCCATAAATTTTACTACTAGAGAAAATTGTATTTATTTAACAAAAATACATGAAATTGCAATTTAAGTTAAGTACAGCATATAAATCTCGTTATAAGATTTTTCCTGGTTTTGACGGAGAAAAATCACGAAGAGTAATAAAAGTTTTATAATGCATGTTAAGCTGCATGTGATAATTTTACATACAATTCTTGGCAGCAGTTTAATAAAACTTTTACCATTTAGAAAATAAAAATTCTTTACACTTTCTTATTTAAGTTTTAGATCTGTTGTTGCTTCTTTCTTGTCCCACTTGGCTGGCCAAGCCCACGAGCCCATACGTGCTCATGATTGAAGGGGAAGGAAGCAGCTTCTGTTGGGATGGAGCACCCGTAGGTAGAAGCCTGACTTTGGCTCCGTGACGCTCTTACGGTCATGGGAGACCGGGACCTACGGCTTAAAGTGGATTCCGAACCACTGCAAACATCCATGGCACTGCCGGGATTCGAACCTGTGGCACCGAGCGCCAGAGCGCTAGACACTCGGCCATTCAGGTCCCAAATTTGCCAACGGCACGCGGTGTTCCCAGGTGGTCACCCACCCAAGTACTGACCGCGCCCAATGATGCTTGACTTCGGTGATCTAACGAGAACCGGTATATTCAGCATGGTACGGCCGTTGGAGATCTTCTCCATAATAACGATTATATATTGCTTATAAGTAAATAAAAATATTGTAGAGGAATTTATGTAGTTTTTTTTGAGGAGTGATTAATATTTTAAACATTGGGAATTCTAGGAACTCACTAGGCGCCCTAACCAACTATTTTCCTGGCATTATGGTCCATGTTGGAACATGCAAATCTGCCTACTGGAACATGCCCCTCTGCAGATTCCGAAACAGTGAATGTGTTCTTTTTACGGGGTAGGTTTGTCAACTTTACACCGACGGTCAAATTAGACCGGGACCTACAGTTTAAAGTGGATTCCGAACCACTACAAACATCCAGGACACCATCGGAACTCGAACCTGAAACATGTGGCATTGAGCGCCAGTCCCTCAGCCATCAGGCAACCACTGATACTACCTCTACCACCCTACTTTAAATATATATATACACGTAGATTATAATTAAAATTTCACATTCAAAATGCTGTAAAAAAAGAAACACTCGTTACAGTGAGTTCAAATTTGAACTGAAGATACTTGAAGAAGGGGGAAACGGTATGACATCACAAAAAAGTTCCACTGATTTTTCCCATTCAATTTGGTATGAGCTTGCCGGGGTGTATGGGCTTTCCACTAACTGAGTCACAACTGTTGAATGACTTGGAAGTCATTCAAAACCGAAACAATCAAAGACATTGAACACTAAAGTCTGTTTGATGTGCAGCTCATGCCAAATACGTTGTAATTTCGATTCAAAATATCACTGGCAGCTAAATTCACTTTCTTTATGCCGCTTATAGCGTCATCTATTAATACACTTTGGAACTTTTTTTGACGCCGTTCTTCAAGTGTCTTCAATTCAAATTTGAACCCTTTGTGAAGAGTGGTGCTTTTTTTACAGCATTTTGAAAGTGGGACTTTAATTATAATCACCCTGTATATATGTTTATATATATATATAAGGCAAATTTTAGCAGATAAACACAGCAACTTTTCCGTATCTTTGGATGCTCTTCGCAGATCATCGTTCACGAAATCAATATTTGGATAACATATTATTATTTGATTTTCAACAAAGCAGAAGCCAATCTTAATAGCATAAGTTATTTAAAACAATCTGATATGCACTTATCCCGTACTACTACAGGATTTAATTGACGCAAGCATAAACTTCTGAAAGATCTTGTTGAATTCATTAATCTATTGCGAAGACTCGAAAAGCTTCAAAGCCCTTTTAACGATCATAAAAAATAAAGCAGACAAATGAAGTAACGGTAGATTTCTTGCAGACATCTTGTTAATGCAAAGAAATAAAGGCGAACAAAAGAAGCAATTTGCTTTTGTTGTTGTCCTTCCATTGTTTCATTTAGTTGCTACAGGATGCAGCTTAATTTGATTTGTTGAGCGTCCCAAACGAAGCGCTGAAAATGCGTTTAGCGTTAACTTCATTATTAGTTTTCATCTAATTAGGGCGCGAAAGGGAGTCATTTTTATTTGCTTTTCGCCTTCTTTTCTAGAACTTTCCAAAGAATTCGAGTGCAGCATTAATTTCAGGTGAAAGTTGTTTTAGTGTGGAAATTTTAAGCGAGTTATTGAGTCATGCGGAAATTCTTTAATAGCTAATTAACGCGTAACACTTAACCGAGAAGCATTTTAGGCATCATCAACGGAATCATGGAATGTAATTCGAGAAATATGTACTATTAACATAAAAAGTGAAAAACAAAATGATTCAATCGCAAATGAAATACGAATAGTAGGGCAAAATAAATATGTCCCTTAAAATTAATAGAAGAAAGACAGTTTCAATACCCTCCTGATATTAGAATCTGTTACGTCGAAACCCAGGTCCCCCTGCTTAGGGGAGGTCAACGCCCTATGCCCAGAAAAACACCCTGTATGTGAGGGCCAGGGAGAGAAAGAAGGAATGTAAGTAAAATGAGTTGAAACTCAGCGGACAAAGAGAACGGTTATGTAGCAGTGCATCTCCGAGCATGATGGCTGCATAATTAAAAGAGTTGAACTTCTGTAACCAACGAGAAAGGTTGCGTGGGGCAGTCCATCCATGAGTGCGATGGCTGCATAAATAAATGAGTTCAATAAGTGTAACCCCAGAGAGAGGTTGTGTGGTCAGTTCATCTTCGAGTTTGATGGCTGCCAAAATAAAGGAGTTTTATTTACATACAGTCCACTGTGTCATGTATTATTGGAGTTTATTTTATGTGTGTGAGCTATCGAACAGAATCCATTATATTTTTTCGGGCTAATCCAAAACATAATAAGCATTTAAAAATCTTACATCTGTCTACAGTAATAGATGATTTTATAATTTCACACAGGGACTGACGGCCGAGTGACTAGCTCTCTGGCTCTCGGTAACTAGCTCTCTGGTGGATATTTGACAACCCTACCCTATTACCTGCAATCCTACCCTGTAAAAAGTCAGCGTCAAGGAGCTAAGTTAGACTTCTATATATGGATGCCCCATCACAACTGAAGCTGTACCCCCTCATTCCATTAGACCACACGGTTTTTTGGACTTAGTCTAGATGTTGCTGTCTATCAAGTGGGATACGAAACAACAATTTCACGCAGTTGAGCTGTGTAAGTTTCATTGTCTAATCTTAAAGTATGACATTCATAAATTAATTACGATTTCATTTGCGGATGTTTCATTATCAATAAGTTGATTGGGTTTAATTCATGATTGGATCATGGAACGCGGTCGGCTGACGTGTTGAAAATATTTTTACATACTTTAAATCATTTCTATTTGTTTGGTTCATATGATTTAAAAAAGATTTCATTTCTCATATACTTCCAAATTAAATTTTATACCGTAATGCAATTTCCAATTTAAATTGTAAAAACATTGAAAATCTCAATCCTTTTCACAAAGACTCATTTATGCGAAAATGGCATTTTTTTATTTGATTGACTATAAATATTAAATAAAAATTATTCTTAATAAGTTGAACGAAGGCTTCATGGAAATGTATCTTGTTATGTAAACAAATTCTTTAAATAGATTACCCAATAAGGGATACATTGAAATATTTAATAATTTTCGAATTACGATGTTCAACATTTTTTTTCAATTTAATATTTTGATCCCCGTGTCTATGCCTGGAATGGGCAAGAAATATCTGTAGGGCAGAATAACCTTCCACTGGAATCGAGGAGAGGGTTGGAGGGACGAAACCTCAGATGATACCCTTGATATTTGTTCCAAACTTCTGTGGCAAAATGTGAAGGCAATGTAATAACCCTTCTCCATGTAACTTTGAATCTATTATATATCTGACAAATGATTTTAAACAAGAATGCTAGGCATTGGAAAACGCAACACTAACCCTATCTAAACATTTTCCAGCAGGCAGGCAGCCTTGGTCCACCAGGGGGCTGTTGCGCCATTGAAAAAGAAGAATCCTTTTTAAACAGTTTATTTTCATCTAAATCATCTTTTGGCACATAAATTTCCTTAAATAAGTTTAAGTTTATACTTACTATTCCTAATAATTTAATAATATTTTCTAAGAAAACTGGTATTTATGGTTTTTTTTACAGTTTCTCATTGCACAAATATTAAGAATCCATAATATATTAGATGTTACCAACGCTATTTTATCAAGAAAATTCAAAAGAATTTATGTTTTTTTGGTGGATTCAAAGTTATACAAGAAGACGAGCTGTTCTTACTGTAGAGCGTTATTGGTGCAGTGAAGCGTAGCCCCCCCCCCCCCTCCTCTTCAGGTTGCATTCTGGATAAAACTTAATCTGCTACATATATATCGTTCTAATCGCAAATGACATAGGTCAAAGTGTCTGGCATTCAGAAGCAACAAAATTGTGAACATTTTTATTCTTTGTAAGAAAAAGTTACTATTACACTCAAGTCGCTACGTCATATAAGTCACCATTACACTCAAATCATTAAGTCATCTAACTCACCATTACATTCACGTCGCTAAGTCATATAAGTCGCCATTACATTCAAGTCACTAAGTCATCTAAGTTACTATTATATCCAAGTGAAAACAAGATTTCAAAGAGCGCAATTATTCTTCACCTTGTAATGGCGATAAAAAAGTAAACAATGGAGAGAGAGAAACTGTAATAGATGGAGGAAAAAAATTTTTTTACAAATAGGCTACTCATTTTATAGAAAATCTGTGATATTTCAAGGCGTTATTGTTTTTCTTATAGGAAAGCAATTTGCTAATTATCCTTAAGCCTCCGCGGATTAGTGATTTTGTGGAGAAGCAGTCTAGTAACGAAAATGAAACATATTGTCTTCCATGTTGACTCGCTCACTGAGGATTATTTATGAGGCAACTAAATAAATGTGGGTGTATTCTGTGGGTGACGAAATTGTTGGATTGTTTGTAGAATATTTCGGTCGTCTTCTAATCCAAACGGAAAAGTACCTTACAGAATCATTGACGATATATAACTGTCAATCGCATGAATTATGCAAATCGTGTAGAGTATAAATAAATCAGTTTGCATGGGTCAAGAGGAGACGCATTTTAAGATCACAATTATTTAATTCTTCTTCTTCAAAGACTCAACAACCCCATGGTGCGCCAAGGCTGTTTACTTACTATCAGATTTCGAGGCAGCAGATGTTTTCTTTTCGCGGGGTAGGGTTGTTTGGAAACTGAACAGTATTCATTGGACTCAGTACAGTATTCATTATCGACAACATTTGCGTAGTGATAATGAATTATGTTAGTGAACTCTTCGATAGGTACTTTATCTACGATCAGGGTAATGGAAAAATATTACATATCTCTTGCTATCGGCAGGTTAAATGGCATGTTTCGTTGTGTCCGCCTCGATGTCTAAATCGGATACCATAGGATTTTTTATGACTTTCATTTTTATGAGCATTAAATTGTTAGATTGGGTGCAATTAGCTACTGCACGGTGAGCGCATTCAGGCGTCAATATCAATGGTGATTTTTTTTAGCACGTTTTTATGCATTCATATGCATTTTGTCACTGTTTCCGTTAAAGTTTATTTTTCGTGCACAAGCAGTGATAATGAGCATTTCCTTTAATATTAAGTATAGCTCTTTGCTGTTATGTATTCCAACCAATGATATTCATTATTTAATAGGGAACCAATCACGGATACTTTAGCAACATTTTGTGCAACATATTGCACAATTATCTGTAACACGTATCTGTTACGCGTCAAGGCCAATTTATAACATAAAATTCTATTATGAAATGACAACATACTCCAGAAATATTATATTTCATAATTTAGTTATTTCTTATTTAATAATATTCCTGTTAGATAAATGCATAACACATTTCAGAATTTTTGGATAAATAATAGACCTTAGTATTATAGTTACATCTGTGAAAGATGTGTTGTTGTTGTTTCGTATCTACTTGGTACATAGCAACATCTAGACCAAATCCAAGAACCTGCGTGGTCTCATGGAAGCAGGGTAAGAAGGAGGCAGCTTCTATTGTGATGGAGCACCAATAAGTAGAAGTCTGATTTGGCTCCGTGTCGCTCACTTTTTTCCGGGATAAGATTGTCAGTCTCACGCCCAACAGTCATATTAGACTGAGATTCATGGTTTAAAGTGGATTCCGAATCACTGCAATCATCCATGACACAGCCGGGACTCAAATCCCGTGTGCACCGAGGGCCAGAGCGCTAGTCACTTGACCATCAGGCCCCCAATTATTAAATGACCAAACAAAAATGCTGACAGTGCGTGGGAGACTTTATATTTAAATTTTATATCGATACATTGCACTTAATAATGCTTTTTGCAAACAAATATTGCGAATATTTTATTTTTTATTAAAAAACCATGTTTCTTGTATAGCTATTGCAAAATAAAGTTTACGAAACATTATGTCTATTATCACATTAAATAACAAAGAAAGCTGCGGCAAATTTTTCCAGTGTAAAATAAAAAAAATAATTTCTGGAGTACTGACAATTGAAATCCTATCGCTGAATTTTAGGGCATCAACTGAAAATAAATGGAACGTTCTTGAAGAAAAACGAAAAGATTTAGTAATTTAGATTCATTTTTTCATACAAACACAAACGTTTTTGTTTTCAGTGTTAACGTTAGTAGAAGTTAATGTTGTGGCGACTTCTGACACCATTGATATAACCATGTATCGTTTGTGTTATTATTATTTGAATCCAATTACCGGAGTGGAGTGGCAGCTTTTAAACATCAACAACAAAAATTGTTTTAGTTTTCCATCCATGGGAATAGAATGTATATGTTTAGTCTCCTTTGCTTTCACGGGTTCTTATTTAGCAATCTACTTGCCTGCAGCGAGTGAACTTGAACTTTGCACCATTTTTCTGTTTTATTTTTTTATTGTTAGCTGAAAGAACATATGATGATAGACACAATTCTTTTCCAAGCGGAAAAAAACCCACAAAAATATAAAAAGTTATTGGATTGCAAGATGATGGAATATTCCGATAAACATTTTTAACACTTTGCCGACCTCGCACCAGCGCATGGTGTGCAGTGATGTCTCACGTGCCAGTAACGCGTTCGTGCGGGAAGTCAGCACTTAATATATATTCTCTGTTACAATATTCAATAGCAATTTGTGTTTGATGGTATTGGAGTGAGTAAAAGATAAAAGCTAATTGTAAAGGTATGTGGTTTCGAAGTTATAGCTTTATCAGTTATTGAAAAATAATCTTGTAATATGGGTTGTAGAGACGATAGCTCTGCAAGGTTTTTCAGCTCCACCCCCCACCCCCCTCTCCCCGAAAAAAATAAAAATGCAATTTAATAAGCCTCTAACAGATGATAAAAATGCGAATTAGTTGGCTGAGCTTCAGGATGAGTAACAGAATGATGTTAGTTTTGACAACAGTGAAGCATTCCTCCCCCCTCCCCTCCCGAAGGTGCCCTTGATATTTCAGAGATTTAAGAGATTATAATTATAAAGAGAACAATCAAGTATAATACAAAAATAATGCATCTTGTCACTTATTTTCACTATTTTGTTTCATCTTCACATGTCACGGATCAAATATAATGTGGCATTTAGAAAATAATTTTACTTTTAGTTCCCAACACGATCTGGACCTTAGACAAAATATTCACCTGGAAAGAATCTAAATATTACTTATCAATATGATGCACATAATAATATTTTATTAACTCTTTTCAATCATATTCGTTATAAAAAGTAAATCGCCTTCTGGGAAAAATTCTTTTATATGGCGGGACAATAGTTATCAACACATCCTCACGAAACCGGCAGTCGGAAGTGTTAAAAAGTCGAAATTGATGATCCAAGATGTATTAACAAGTTACCAAAGCTTATTTACTCACAAGGAAATAATTAAAAAAATTTCTTTATATTTAAATTTTATATTCATACATTACACTTAATATTCCATTTTATAAAAAAAATATATATTGCGAATATTTTAATTTTGAGTTAAAAAAAAACAAAAAAAAAACAGTGTATCTTGCATGTAGCTATTGTAAAATAAAATTTACGAAACATTAAGACTATTATCACATTAAATACTAAAAAAAAAAAAAAAATGCGACAGCAGGAAAGAAATTCTTTTATTTTAAGAGGTTTGGTTTGTCGCTCTGCAGTATTTTTTTTGCACACTTAGTCAGAGATCTACAATTTAACGTGGATTCCAAACCACTATCAAACCTCCATGCCATCGCCAAGATTAGAATCTTAAGCCTGTGGTACCAAAGGCTAAAGTGCTAGCCAATTGGCCACCAGGAAGCGCAAAGATGGACAGATAATTATGGAAAGCAAAGTTCTAATTTAAAATCTATAAGATGGAAATATATACATTGCAAGTTCGTTATATTTAGAGAAATCTATGCACATGGCTACAACAGATCTATATTTGATTAAATTTTATAATATTGAATAAGATTATAGGAATCGAAAGGCACTATAATTTTTTAAAGCAATCAATTCAAAAATTATGAATTTACATGCTATAAGCCCATCTAATTAATATATAAAGAATATAAGCCTTTTTTTCATACAGGAACTGGAGCTGGTTTTAATCCAAATTTCATAAATTTTGTTTTACTTTATTCTAATAAAAAAAGTTTCGCTATGCAAAAAGAAATCTTTTTTCCTCCATTTCTTGAAAATAAATACTGTTTGTGCTAAAAAATAAATAAATAAAAATAAAAATGAAATAAAATTCTACTTCAGGCATATAATTGTGCAAAAAAATGCTTACGAATTTGTAAATTTAAATAATTTTTAAGTTTGAAATGGGCTAATTTCAAATTTTCTATAAATCGATCACATTTGCAACTCATTTGTTCACCAACAGCGCCTAAGCAACCTTTAAGCATCGTCTAAGCTTCGAATCTTTTAGTCCTATACCTTACAAGATATCTTTCAATGATTTGTTTTGTCGCTCTATCATTTTTTGCACATGTCTGATTAATTAGACCAGGACCTACTATTTAAAGTGAATTCAGAACCACTAACAAACATCCATGCATTCCAAACATCCAAAAAGGCCAGAGTGTTAGCCAATTGGCCTTCATGCTCCTTAATTTAAGAGAGATGTTTTCAGTTTTAAACAAAATTTTTAAAAAAATTGTGAAGCACTGGCTTAATTTAAATCCTACCGGTGGATTTTAGGGCATTCATTGAAAGAGAATGGAATATTCTTGAAGAAAAATGAAAAGATTTAGCAATTTACATTCTTTTTTTCACACAGAAAAGTTTTGTTTGTTCATAAGAAAAGTTTTGGTTTTCTGTGTCAACGTAAATAAAAAATAAATTTATGTTTAGCAGTAGCAATTTTTTTTGCTTGTTTTGTTGTTAATTAAAATATATCTTAATTTCAAATCCAACATTTCATTCCTTGCCCTAATAAAAATATATTTAACATTGGAATCTATATAAAATTATATTTAAAAAGAATTTGTTCAGTAATTATATTTAAAAAGAATTTGTTCAGTATTACTTAAATTTAATGTCATTAAGCGTAAAAAGAATTCGCTTAAAAAGAACTTTCGAAAACTGAAATTTAAACAAAGTTATGAAAAAGAAATATTAAATTCGTTAGGATCACAAAATTTTTATTTACATATCATGGAGAACAAAAACATAATGAATCCTAATCATTTGTAGAAAAAAAAAACATATTCGCAACATACAAAATCATATCTTTTTTTTTTTTTAAATAAATTATAACACACTTTCAATTAATTTTTTTGATTTCTAATTAATACTGTTAAAAATATAACTAGCATTATAATCTAATTAATGTTCATAGTTATAACAAACTATTTGAATATTAAAAAATATTCGTATGAGGTTCGTGGAAAAAAAAAAGATTTACTAGGAATTGAAGCTAATGCAAACTAATTAAAAATAGTTATATAGAAATTGAATATTCATTATTTGATAAAGAATGTACACACACAAAAAAACAAATAATCCAATGGAAAAATGTGAAGCAGGCATATTTTCTAAATCTTTTTTTTTTTTTCCTGCATAAATTCTGAATTCACAGTTTTATGGGCTTGGAAGCTATCTATTCTGAGTACGTGAAAACGTGAAAACCTGCAACATTTTTCCTCTCAAAATATTTGGTATTTTTTTTTTATGTATTCCACTGCATTCTTTAAATATAAATAGAACTATTTCGTGTTCAATGTTTCCAAAAAAAAATAATAATAAATAAAACAGTAAGAAACTTGTGGAGGGGGCTATAGGTGAGGATGGTTGTGGAGGATTGGGTATAGGCGGTATATGATGCCTGATGACCTAGTGACTAGTACTCTGGACCTCGGTGACACAGGTTTTGGATTCGAGTCCCGAAGGTGCTATGCATGGTTGTATTGGTTTAGAATACACTTTGAACAGTATGCCCTGGTCTAATATGACTGTAGAGCATTAGGAGTAGAGCTGACAACCCTACCCCGCGAAAAGAAAACATCTCCTGTCTCGAATTTTGCCAGTAGGCAGACGGCCCATCCACCTTGGGGTTGTTGGGCCAATGAAGAAAAAGTATATATATATATATATATATATATAAATCAAGAAGGTCAGCGGGCCAAGCCTAACATTTGCACAATGAAGCCACTATATTGAAAAATATCGGAGATCTGGGGTTAAGAAGAAACTGATAAGTGTATTAAAAATAAACCAAGGCGAATTTTCTAATCTGCCTTCATAATCGCAAAATATCCTGTTTTTTGAGCCAAACGTTGTGAAGAAATTAGATGTGAAAAACCGACTGGGATTAAAAAAAAAAAAAAAAAAAAAAAATGTCGCAAAAGTGGTAGAAATCAAGAAAAATTATTAGAATACAACATTAGGGAAATATCTAGACAGTTAAGAGTTGAAGGCTTTGGAACGATACAATAGTTACTT
This sequence comes from Caerostris darwini, assembly GCA_021605075.1. Lineage (NCBI taxonomy): Eukaryota > Metazoa > Arthropoda > Arachnida > Araneae > Araneidae > Caerostris > Caerostris darwini. The sequence continues at coordinate 1,092,753 of BPLQ01012752.1, forward strand.
TGATATAGAAGCTAAGTCAAGTGCAAAAGCAATAGAATAAACCGCAAAGCAATAAAAAACGAGAATGCAGATGATGACAATTACTGTATAAAACTGCCGAATACTCAAAGATATATATATATATACAGTATATATATATATACACAGTATATATATATACTACTGTGTCCAAAAAGTAAAACCAATTTTCAATTTAAATTTCCCGGGCATAAAGAATTTCATTTTTTTTAGGTTGTTGGCACTGTCCTTGACATCTGTATGAAATTTGACGTCAAAATATTCATTAGTGTTTGAGCTAAGCTCGGCTTTGCGAGACGCTAAAAGTGATTTCGGCAATTTTTGAAATGTCTGAATTAATTGAGCAAAGAACTTGCATGAAATTTTGTTCGCGGAATAAATATTCGTGTGCGGAAACATATAGAATGTTGCAGAAGGCATTTGGTGAGCAAACTATATCGAATGCGTTGAAGACGAAGAGCTCTCTGGTCCACCATCAACCTCAACTGACGAAGCTCACGTCCATAAAATTGCTGATGATATTGGAATTTCAAAGGGATTGGTCAATTCCATTTTAAAAGATGTTTTGGGCTTGAAACGCGTCAAATCTCGATTGGTACCGAGAACACTGAATTTTTTGGAAAAACATTGCGTTGAAGTGTATAAAACTATGCTTTCTGACTATCAGGAATTTAAATGCATCATAACGGGAGATGAGACTTGGATTTATGCTTACGACCCGTAAACAACTGATCAATCGAGCGAATATCGTGACGAACCACATCACCATCGCACACCAAAGTCGTTCAAAAATCAAGGTCATATTGACTGTTTTCTTCGATTACCGTGTGGTGCATTCGGTGTGGTGCATTATTAATTCCTTCCGCCGAACCAAACAGCCAACAAGGAATATTATTTGAGCCTTATGCGTCGTTTGCGTGAAGCTATTCGCAAAAAGAGGCCATATTTATGGAAAGACATCTCTTGGTTTTTGCATCACGATAATGCGCCAGGTCACGTGACGTTTTCGCAAAAAAAGAAGACTATATCGTCCCACGACCACCGTATTCCCCTGATTTAGCACCGTGAGACTTCTGGCTATTCCTTAAACTCAAAGAACCAGTCCGGGGACAGCGTTTTGAGTCGAACGAGGAGGAGATTCAACATGAATCACCTCGCGCTTTGAAGGCCGACGACTTTTCAGCATGCATTGAAGGTTGGAAAAAAAGTTGGCGTAAGTGCATTGTGACTAAAGTGGATTATTTGAAGGTGATGAAATAAATTTGGGAGAAAAAATAAAGATTTTTTGAAAAAAATATAAATTGGTCTTACTTTTTGGGCATAGTAGTATATATATACATTCAAATTATGAGACAAACCTAACATTCCCGAAATGAAATTAAGATATTGAAAAATATCGGAGATCTTGGGTTAAGAAGAAACTGATAAGTGTATTAAAAATAAGCCACAGCGTTTTTTCTGACCTGTCGTCATAATCGCAAAATATCCCGTTTTCTGAGTCAATAGTTATGAACAAATTAGATGTGTAAAACTGACTGAGATAAAAAAAAACAAAGTCGTAAAAATGGCAGAAATCACGAAAAATCATTAGTATATAACATTGGGGAAATAACTAAACAGTTAAGAATTTAAGGCTTCGAAGAGATGCAACAATATAGAAGCTAAGCCAAGTGCAAAAGCAATAACATAAACCAGGAAACAATAAAAAACGAGAATGCGGATGATGCCAATTACAGTACTGTTGTGCCCAAAAAGTAAGACCAATTTTTAGTTTTTTCAAAAATTCTTTATTTATTCTTCCAAATTTATTTCATCTCCTTCAAAGTAATCCCCTCCGGGCACAATGCACTTATACCAACTGCGAGGCGATTCTTCAATCAAATTTCACACAGATGTCAAGACAGCGCCAGCAACCTAAAATTTAATAAAATTTGCTAACAAATATTTGCAGATTGTTGACATTGTGTTAATTTAATTATCATCACTAAAACATATCCTTAGCAGGATTTTAAGTCGCCAAATTTGGCGCGTGTATATATTAAATAAATTTCTTCTATTTTCGAAAAAGGCATAACTTGCATGCATTAGATTTAATGCATTATTTCCAAAAAATATTTCATCTCCAAAATTGTGAATTAAATTGCATTTCAACTATAAAATCCTGTTTCAATATTATTTTTTCTGAGGGATGAAATTTCAATGCAGCAATTGCTTGTTTGGGAACTGACGGCCGAGTGAGTAGCGCTCTGGCGTTCGGTGCCATCGATTTACTGTTTGAAGTAAATTCACGTTACTGTTTATTGTAGTGGTTACTACTATAAACAGTAATATGAATCTACTTTAAACAGTAAATCCAAGTCTAATAGGACTGTAGAGCGTAGGGCTACTACTATTGCACCACACCACGCCACTGTGCCTAGAGCTGAGCTGCCCCTTCCTAGTTTGGGAATGATATGGGTGAGGAGAAATCTGATTGGGCTCCGAAACGTTGTTACAGTCATATTAGACCGGGACCTACGGTTTAAAGTAGATTCTGAACCACTACGGACACAACCACCGGGACTCGAACCCAAAACCTATGGCACCGAACGCCAGAGCGCTAGCCACTTGGACATTCAGGCCCCAAGAGCGTAGGGCTGACATCCTACCCCGTAAACCAAAACATTTCGTTTCCCCAAATTTGCTAGTAGGCAGACAGGCCTTGGCCCACCACTCTAAGGTCACTTTTTTGCACACTTTGGGCTAATTAGTTTAATGTGAATTCTGAACCACTAACAGACATCCACGACATTGCCAAGATTCGAACCTGAAGCCCGTCGAACCACTGGCCAGAATGCTAGCCTATAATGAAGAAAAGAATTGCTTGTTTCTTTATCCACATAATCTCTACGTCTTGATAATCTTTTATGAATGTATATAAATTATTTTATTATGATGTGCATCAATACATAAAACGAAAAACACACTTACAGTAACTTTAGCTTTACTTTAACCAGATAAATGTAACCATGCAAAACAAACAGAATTTACAGTAGCGTCGGATATGGACGTTTAATTAATTATCCATTAAACGTTAATTGCCGAACGAAAACGTTAACACCTCACAAGACAGCTGGAATCTAATTCACTTAGTACATTTCATAATAAATAATTTACAGTTACGCAAGTCCAATAAACGCTATCTATATTGAGACTAAATAAATTCTTCGCCGAGTTTTAATGCGTAATGAAAATCGCCGGATAATTGAAGCACTGGGAAATGTTAGGAATTTAATCAAATGGTCACGAACACGGCAGAGAGGGTTTTAAAATTACATAGCTTTGCTCACTATCAAACTATATTAAATACCAACATGACATTTGTTTGGATGGCAGGGTATAGTGATATAAAGCAAATAGTTCTGTCATTAGAGAATTGCAGAAAGTGGTATTTTTCTTCAACTTACAGTAAAACAAATTATCATTGTTTAATCTTAATACATTATAAAGAATTTTTCGTTAATTTATTCGAATCATGTTGATGTTATATGAATCGTTGATTTATTCGAATATTATAGATTTATTCGAATTTTGTAGATTTATACGAATAATGTCGGTTTATCCAAATAGTGTTGATATTATATGAATTGTTGATTTATTCGGATTATGTTGATGTTATATGAATCATTGATTTCGTCGAATAATGATGTTATATGAATCGTTAATTTATTCGAATCATGTAGATTTATTCGAATAACGTTAATTTATTCGAATAATTTTGATTTATTCAAATAATGTTGACTTATTCAAATAATGTTGATTTATTCGAATAATGTTGACTTACTCAAATAATGTGGATTTATTCCAATTTATTATAAAAAACATGAGAAAATAATTAAAAATGTTATTAAAAAAGTCGGAAAAATTAAAAAAAACTGTCTGTTCTACTTATACACATCATATGGTTCAAGTTGGGAAAACTAATAATAACTAACTAATAATAAACTAAATAATTATTGCCTGCTTTTTCAGAACATTATTTTTTGCAGACGATTATTTATTAACGATTTTATTTTTAATAAGTATAGTCTGATTTTTGTCGCATTTATAATTTCAGAATATTTTTTTATAATTTTGTCGAAATGTCAAGAGTCAAAAAGATTTTAAAAGGTTAAAATTATCAAATTTTTGTATTCAAAAGTTCTTAAGATTTTAAAGCGATCTTTGTGGAGTATTTATGTTGTTGTTGTTGTTGTCTCTTATCTCACTTGGCCGGCCAAGCCCACGAACCCATACGTACTCATGATTGAAGGGGAAGGAAGCAGCTTCTGTTGTGATGGAGCACCCCGTAGGTAGAAGTCTGACTTTGGCTCCGTGACACTCTTACAGTCATAGGAGACAGGGACCTACAGCTTAAAGTGGATTCCGAACCACTACAAACATCCACGGCACCGCCGGGATTCGAACCCGAAACCTGTGGCACCGAGCGCTAGAACGCTAGACGCTCGGCCATTCAGGTCCCAGAGTATTTATAAAAAAAAAAAAAAAAAAAAAAAAGTGGAAATGATCTATTTAGAGAAGAGTTGTTAGATGAAAGAGAACATCTCTGCAGGATAATAGAATGATATTAAGCATGGCATAGAGGAAAAATATGTCACGATAAATTGCATCCACATTTGAACTATCGAAAAACACGATTCGCAAAAGACAAACTCTAAAAGAATTTCAAAATTAAAAATGTTGGAAAAGGTGTGTTTTAAAGCACGACTAAACGAAGCAGAGGAAATGGTGATGAACGGCTATCTATCCTATTTCTTTTTCTTCTATGTCATCACTGTAGCCTGTTACAGGCTAAAGCAGTCTTCATGAGATTCCTCCATCTGACTCTGTCCGGGGCAATAGATCGCCATCTGTTGACTCCCAGACCCTTTAGATCTCTTTCGACTGAATCAACCCATCTGGAGGGAGGCCTTCCTCTTCTTTGGGTGTCTTCAATTGTTGAAAAAGTCAACAGCATTGCTCAAAGCGCCACTCTTAAACAAAGTTCGAACATTTTATGTGCCAAATATAAAGTCCTCATTAGTTAAATGTCTTTTGGGAGGAGTCAATACGGAATTTGCTCTTGAAGATTTCTGATTTAGGCTTTTTTACAAGATAAGATGATCAGTCAACCCCCAGCTTGGAGAATTAGGTTAATGCTCCTCGTCTGACAATGCCCCACAGACTTATGTGTTTGAGTTTTTGTTTATAATATAAATATATATGTGTGTATAAAGAACACAACACATGAAAGCATATAAAAAGGAGAACTACCAAGGAGTTAATTAGAAATACGATCATAGCAATATCGAAATGCAGAAACCGTGAAATGACTTCAGACCTCTCAATAAAAGAAAAAAAATGTCAAGATCCGCAGTGCTGCAACAAGAAAACTGAAATTCATTTAATAAACTCAAAAATCAAAAGGTTGGACGACAAAGCACACACACACAAATATATATACACAGTGTGAATGTGTATCGTTTCTTCTAGAGAAAAGCAATACCATTGATTTCAATATTTTGATATATATTAATAATATTGTATTTTCTTTCAGATAGAAGCTGATATTCTTAAAAAAAAATCTATTTGCAAATTGTTTCAAATGTAAGTATTATATGTGGAACTTTAAACGTTAGCTATTATTCTCTGTATAAACCAATTTGCAACAATTTCAATTTCAACGAAGATGATGATTATTTTTAGTGGTAATTAATAATATTATGTTTCCTTTCAGAAAAAAATTATATTCTTAAAAAACTGTTTGCAAATTGTTTCAAATATATTACAGTTCAACTTTAAACGTTAGCCATTATTCTCTGCATAAACCAATTTGCAACAATTTCAACGAAGAGGATTATTATTTTTAGTGGTAATTAATAATATTATGCTTTCTTTCAGACAGAAACTGATATTCTTAAAAAAAATATTTGCAAATTGCTTCAAATATATTACAATTCAACTTTAAACGTTAGCTATTTTTCGGTGCATAAAACCAATTTGCAAGCATTTGAAACGAAGGCGAGCATTTAAAATCAATTTAGCATTGGAGAGAGCTGCAAACCATAAATATAGCGGGCATCCCAGATGCGGCGATTACTCTTTGTTTATAGTAGGAATAAACGAAGCTGGATGTGAGATATGCGCTGGTCGGGGGAAATTAAAGATAACTGCCCGAGAAGAGGCCTCTTCCGGATAATGGATGAGGTCAAAGGGAACTTTAATTTAATAATCGATCCTCTTCGGGCTTGATTAAAACGGAGCGATAAACATCCATCTGGCCTCCGATACTGCAAGTTTCCAGAAGAAATGCATTTCAGATAAAAATTGAATCTGCTACTATTTCATCAAGTGTCTCCAGATAATTAGATTTTAATAATGTGAATTTTTGCTTGAAGGATGGATTTTCAGAATCATGTCAGAATTTTATGTCCAAGCTTGTTTTTAAAAAAAGAGATAATTGAGTTCATTTATTGCTGGTTTTAATACGATAAAATGTCATTTTATTTCATCTATAATTTTTGTCAAAGTTTACTGATTTAGGATAAGTCACAAGCATTTATATATATATATATATATATATATATATAAACATATGGTTATCAAAATAATGGAAACAACCTACAGTTATAAGGAAATTTTTACTAATATGGCGTAGGGCAGTGTTTGATATGTAATACAGCTTGGATTCGCCTGGGATTAGAATCATACAAGTGCTGAATAGTGTTTAGAGGAATATTAAACTATTTTTCATGGAGGTATTGTGAAAGTTTTGCGAGAGATGCCGGCGGAAAATATCGATTCCGGATCGCTCTAAAATATACCATAACAGTTCGATAATATTGCAGTCGGAGATACTGTGAAAACCAAGGTAGATATTTCACTTCCTCCTCTTGTTCATCAAATCATGATTGGACAGGTCCCGTGGATGAATAAAATCATCATCATCCTGGATAATTCCATCTCCTGCAGGAAACGAAGTTTGCATGACAGGATGGACTTGGTCAGCTAAACTTCTATGTACTTCTCCCCAGTGAGCCTTACTTTCAGGATTGCGATTAGGCCAGCAGAAAATCACCACGGCATGGCTGCCCATACCATGACAGATCCACCTCCATGTTTGACAATGGGAAGGAGACAATCACGATCATACGCTTGGGCAGGGGTCCTCCAAACGTACGCCCGTCCTGTTGGCATTAATGGATGTGACAAATGGCTAGGGAATTGCTGCTCTGGCATAAATGTACAGCTTATGAAGATGGTTCTTAACTGTAATTATTGACACTGGAGAATACAAATGCTAATTGAACTCTGCGGTCACTTTGGCTGCAGTTTTTTTTAGACATTACAATCCACTTCAATACCAGTCAGTCTCTTTCACTAAGTTTCTTCTTCCAATCACTATTTTGTTTTGGCAAGCTTATCTTGACATGTTGTGTGTACACTGCCATGACTTTAGACATTGTAACTCTAGAAGAGCCTAAAAGCAAGGATGTTTTGGCCATAATTGCTCCAGTTGGTCAGGCTCCTACAATTGCTTATGAAAGTCTGTGAGGTTTGATATTTTATGCTTTTGACAAAAATACAAGATGTATACAACTTCACTAAAGTTACCTCATACTACCATGATTATATACTTTTTATATTAAACAAAACCTGTACCTAAGATTACATTTTAATGATTACGAAGAGCATTCTTAAATGTCACTTTTATTCATAGGTGTTTCCATTATTTTGATAACCACTTGTATATAGGTAGAATTGTCATTAGATTATAATTTCTTAATAAAAATCAGCTATATCCCTGAGTGGTTTCTTACTGCTTCTTTGAGAATGGAAATCCATCTGCATCGTGCTTGTTTCGTTACCTTCAGCGTGATGCAAAATAAGTCACTCAAATAACGAATTCACCTATGTGCATATTTCCAACTTTTAACCTCTGTAGATCAATTATAGACGCAACAGACATGCCACTGCCACACCCGAATTAATGGTTTCTCAGTGTTAGTACACACGCTCTCTGAAGTGAGGTTTAGCTTGGGCTCTCTGAAGTGAGGTTTAGCTTGGTTCGTCGTTCTACGGTCATCTTGTGCACACGAGGGCTAAACAGACCGGGACTTACATTTCAAAGTGGATTCCCAATCACTCACAGACATCCATGCCACCGGCAGGATTTGGACCTGAAGCCTGGGATACCAAAGACAGGAGCGCCAGCCACTTGGTCACCAGGCCGCTCATTGAAGTGAGGATCAATCGCTCACCAATAAAGCATCCACTGTAGGACAGAGCAATGAATGTTAATTTAATCCGTATATTAGTCACAATAAAATCCGGTACGGATCCGAATTGTCATGTTCGCTGAGATACCAAAACTCTTAGCCGAACATTTTGACACTCGTTACCAGTTTCGCGATGTGAATGCAGTTCTTAATTAACCCCCAGACCAAATGCGTGAAGCATTCCATTGTCTATTTGACGGGAACGTGTGAGAATAGCACGGTTTATGATTACATGTTTTTTTTCCACCTTGAGCAGTGTTCACCGAAGATCATACACGTGGTAAACTTACTGCCTGAGTGGCAAATTCAGTTCGCTTCAATCTAAAAGTAACGAAATAAATCCACTGGATATGCACATTATAGATTGAAATAGTTTAGATTATAATACACTGTAGGTACATATACCTTGTCTTCAGGATAATATAAGTGCATTCTTTACGTAGTTTTGCTACTGTAATTTATGTGTCACCGGATAATTGAATATTTTCTGCATCTTCAGTAGCTTGTCCTTTAACTGCTGATATTTGTAAATGTTTCATCATTAAATTTCATCTGCAGCTAGCATTAAATCTTCGCAGCAGCGTTCATGCAGTCTCTACTTACTACGCTCTGTCTGACGATTTGTCAGAAGTTATGCGAGAGCATTTGGCTACACGTATGTTTTTGGTTTTAGTTTTGAAAGGTGTGTTGGCGGTGAGTCACGCTGCTCTGGAGTTCTGCAGCCCTTGTACAAAGCTAATTTATTAATCTAATTCTATTTTAATGGAATGTGCTCTTGCAAACTTTATTTGTGATGTGTCTGGATCATCAAATATAGTATCTTGAATTGATCTTGTATCTGGATATTGTATCTTGAATTGATC